>CM061349.1:193713673-194074135 GCA_030867105.1 Liasis olivaceus
CGCTTGCTTTATGGGCCTAGTCGGAGTGGGGGAGACATACTCTTTGTTCATAACAGAAGTCTGGATTTTCAGAAGAAGTCACTAATCTTGTTTTTCTTACATTTACCCATGTTTATCTTCTTCACTGATGTAAACGAATCCAGCTTTCCTTTAAATAATAGGAAGCACATGGGAAAGGGCCATGTTAAGTTATAAGATGACAAGAACAAAAACTTTTTGGTGATCCTTCCCAGTTCATTTACTGCTGTAGAATCTCTAGCATTGTCTCTGAATCTTTACACTGGCAAATAGGAATACTGGACATGTTTTCAGGTAGTTTCTAATTTGATTTAAAATAAGTGATGCTGTGGCAAGCACAGGAGTTGTGACAGAAACAACATGTGCCCTTGACATTTCTTTTGGAGAAAATATTTTCCAAGGAGTGTCATGTAGAAAGTCCATTCTGCCAAGATACCCATTCTTTCTCCAAGTCACACTCTCATCTGGGGTTCCAGCAAGAAAATCAGGAGATCAACACATCTGGATCTATGAATGAATATTCAGTATTCGACATTACCAATTCCTTTGTGCAGCAAAGCAAACACAGAGCCATTGAAGCATATTTTGCAATACATTAGTTATGCAGTGGTAAGTGTAGTAGAATTATATTATTTATATTTATATTTATATTTAAGTGTGATTCATATATACAGACATATGCACCCACCTACTTCCTCCAGTGGCAACTGATGCATGAATATATCTTATATAGCTGAAAATAACGGTCTGACAATTATGGCTTCTCTCTTCTTCCCAGCATTGGGAGAATCCCTGTGCAATCTCCCACCACTTCTGTACCTGAGAGGATCTGATTTCCACAACTGTAGATCCTTTCGAAGTGGAGATCCCATGTGATGGGCAATTCTCCTTTGTTTCAGTAAAACTTACTTTTGCTTGGAACCAGAGCCTTTCAAGCAATATTGGTTCTCAGCAGGAGCTGCATATGCTCATTAAGGCTTGAAGTAGAAAGAGTGTAGGAACCATGTTTTTGTATGTATCAACATAGCATGTCCTGTGGATGTTGCTGGAGCTGGGCGGGGGTCTTATTGCTCTACCACCAGTGGTATTTATGTTCATAGGATTGATATGTAAGAATTCAGAAAGGCCTTCTAAGCAGCAGCCATGTGAAGAAGTGAGGGAAGCAACCAAATGTTTGGAGATGAAGGGGTGAGCCTGAGCCAGATGGTTTATCTTGGCACATGGAATCCCCCCCACAAGAAATGAACTAGACACATACAGTAACTAGTGCTTCAATTATGTCTCTCAGTATTTGTGTATTTCTGAGTTGTGTGCCATTTTTAATTGGTTTTACGCTGTATTTTTGTCATAGTAAAACTGAACATCTGGAATATATGTGTGCAATATACAGTATATATATTAGCATTTTGCTGAACACTACTACTGTATTTTTGATGGAAAATAATTTTTTTAAAAAAAAATCAAAAAAGAAAATATCGGCTACATTCTCATGGCTGTGATAAGTGTGAGTGACTTGTCTTCAATTGCAAGATCATCTGTCCATGATCTGGGGTCTCCCTGGCTTCTAACACTTCCCTTAAACCTCAGAAGAAGACACCGAGGAAGGAAAAATCAGATGCTACTTCTGTTAGGAAAGAAAAACATCAAAAGTTAGATTTCAATACAATATGAAGAGAAAGAGAAATGTGAAATAAAGTAATGGCATTCTTATATTGCCGAAGAAGCTGAAGTTGACTGGTTCTATGAAGACCTACAACACCTTCTACAACTAGCACCAAAAAAAGATGTCCTTTTCATCATAGGGGATTGGAATGCTAAAGTAGGAAGTCAAGGAGTAATCGGAATAACAGGCAAGTTTGGCCTTGGAGTACAAAATGAAGCAGGGCAAAAGCTAATAGAGTTCTGTCAAGAGAACAAGCTAGTCATAGCAAACACTCTTTTCCAACAACACAAGAGACGACTCTACACATGGACATCACCAGATGGTCAATACTGAAACTAGACTGATTATATACTTTGCAGCCAAAGATGGAGAAGCTCTATACAGACAGCAAAAACAAGACCAGGAGCTGATTGTGGCTCAGATCATGAGCTTCTTACTGCAAAATTTAGGCTTAAATTGAAGAACGTAGGGAAAACCACTAGACCACTCAGGTATGACTTAGATCATATTCCTTGTGAGTACACAGTGAAGGTGATGAATAGATTTAGGGGATTAGATTTAGTAGACACAGTGCCTGAAGAACTATGGATGGAGGTCCATAACATTGTACAGGAGGCAGCAACTAAAACCATCCCAAAGAAAAAGAAATGCAAGAAAGCAAAATGGCTGTCTGATGAGGCTTTACAAATAGCTGTGGAAAGAAGGAATGTGAAAAGCAAGGGTGAAAGGGAAAGATATAAGCAACTGAATGCAGATTTCCAGAGAATAGCAAGGAGAGATGAGGAGGCCTTCTTAAATGAACAATGCAAAGAAATCGAGGAGAACAATAGAATGGGGAAGACTAGAGATCTTTTCAAAAAAATTGGAGATATCAAAGGAATGTTTAATGCAAAGATGGGCATGATAAAGGACAAAAAAGGCAGGGACCTAACAGAAGCAGAAGAGATTAAGAAGAGGTGGCAAGAATACACAGAAGAACTATACAAGAAAGATCTTAATGTCCCTGATGTCCACGCTGGTGTGATCACTGACCTTGAGCCGGACATCCTAGAGAGTGAAGTCAAGTGGGCCTTAGGAAGCAGTGCTAACAACAAAGCTAGCGGAGATGACAGTATTCCAGCTGAGTTATTTAAAATACTAAAAGGTGATGCTGTTAAAGTGCTGCACTCAATATGCCAGCAAGTTTGGAAAACGCAACAGTGGCCACGGGATTGGAAAAGGTCAGTTTACGTTCCAGTTCCAAAGAAGGGCAATGCCAAAGAATGCTCAAACTATTGCACAATTGCACTCATTTCACATGCTAGCAAGGTTACGCTCAAAATCCTACAAGCTAGGTTTCAGCAGTATGTGAACCAAGAACTACCAGATGTACAAGCTGGGTTTCGAAGAGGCAGAGGAACTAGAGATCAAATTGTCAACATTCGCTGGATCATGGAGAAAGCACAAGAGTTCCAGAAAAACATCTACTTCTGCTTCATTGACTATGCAAAAGCCTTTGATTGTGTGGATCACAACAAACTGGCAAATTCTTAAAGAGATGGGGGTACCAGACCACCTTACCTGTCTCCTGAGAAATCTGTATGCAGGCCAAGAAGCAACAGTTAGAACCGGTCACGGAACAACCGATTGGTTCAAAATAGGGAAAGGAGTACAACAAGGCTGTATACTGCCACCCTGCTTATTTAACTTATACGCAGAGTACATCATGAGAAATGCCAGGCTGGAAGAATCACAAGCTGGAATTAAGATCGCAGGGAGAAACATCAACAACCTCAGATATGCAGATGACACCACCCTAATGGCATAAAGTGAAGAAGAACTAAAGAGCCTCTTGACGAGGGTGAAAGAGGAGAGTGCAAAAGCTGGCTTAAAACTCAACATTAAAAAAACTAAGATCACAGCATCTGGACCCATCAATTCCTGGCAAATAGAAGGGGTAGAAATGGAAGCAGTAACAGACTTCATTTATTTGGGCTCCAAGATCACCACAGACGGAGACTGCAGCCATGAAATTAAAAGATGCTTGCTCCTTGGGAGGAAAGCTATGGCAAACCTAGATAGCATATTAAAAAGCAGAGACATCACCTTGCTGACAAAGATCTGTATAATCAAAGCTATGTTTTTTCCAGTAGTAATGTATGGCTGTGAGAGCTGGACCATAAAGAAGGCTGAGCACCGAAGAATTGATGCCTTTGAACTGTGATGCTGGAGAAGACTCTTAAGAGTCCCCTGGACTGCTAGGAGGTCAAACCAGTCAATCTTAAAGGAAATCAACCCTGGCTGCTCATTGGAAGGATTGATAATGAAGCTCAAGCTCAGATACTTTGGTCACCTAATGCGAAGAGAGGAGTCTTTGGAAAAGACCCTGATGCTGGGAAAGATGGAAGGCAAAAGGAGAAGAGGACGGCAGAGGATGAGATGGCTAGATAGCATCACTGAAGCAATGAGCATGAAACTGAGCAAACTCAGGGAGGCAGTGAAGGACAAGAAGGCCTGGCGCGATGTGGTTCATGGGGTCACGAAGAGTCGGACATGACTTAATGACTGAACAATGAACATTCTTATACTGAGAAACACTCTTCGTTTATAAAAGATCTCATTAGGAAAAGGCACTAGATTAATGGGAAGGCGCTCTTTGAAAATATTATTCTTTTTTTCTTCTGGAAATAGATCAATAATTGATTAAAAGGAGATTTAACCATCTCTTTGGGCTTGTTTTTAAAGATCTCCTTTTCCACAAAACCTCTGCCTTCTGAATCTCAGGATCAGATCCTTTGAGATGGAGCAACTTTATGTCTCATGCCAGTGATGCCCTTCTAATAATTGCACTCTATTTAACACGAGAAGAAAATAAACATTCCCACCCAAGTCTGTTTAATGCTGTGGGAGCAATATTTCAGCCAGGTCTATTCCAGTGACTCCTATGTCACTGAAATAATGTAAGGAGGAGGTCTTGACATTATGTTATAGAAGATTTAAATGTGAATCTTCTATAGAAGATTTAAATGTGAATGAATGGAACATTCTTGTCAATAGTAAAATCAGTAGGAATCTAGCTGCTGACCTTGGTTTGTGTATTTATTTTGTATAGCTAAGTTGGTATGATGTACTCTAGAACTGAGCTTATAAACCATCCGTGGACATGAGGGACACCAGGCTGGAAGAATTTAGGCCTGTCCTTTCAAAAGGACAGTTTTGAGCAGCGCTACAGCTTAAACTTTCCAGAGCCAGTTATGTTTTATGAATCTCTTCCTGCGTTATCTCATGTCTTATCACCAAATTCTGGACTTGGAAAATCTTAGGACTGCTACATAGAGACATCCTTTGGGGAAGAAAAAAAGAATAATATTTTCAAAGAGCGCCTTCCCATTAATAATAGCATATGGTTCTGTTTTATTTAATTGTTCCTCTCAGTACGGAGACGGGAGATAAAAGTGAGTTTCTGCAATGTCACAGCTGTATTACCAGCTGCAGTATTGGCCAAAGCAGTGATTTAACTCTGACGGTTTCTTCTCTTTTTATAGGCATGATGTATGGCGCTGAACCCTGTGGTGGCAATTCACATGTGAAAGCACCCCTTAGCTTCTATTCTCGAAAGGAAATTCCCATCAGAGAGATGGCTGAAGGGAGAAGGTCACCACAACATGTTATGCCTCTTTTTACTTGACTGCAGCCGCCCAAGCTGGCTAATCAGGTGAAAAAAAAATCACAGAGCCCTTTTCTGATAGCCTCCTTTTTTACTTCTCTGCATACCATGCTGTGAGCCAGCTTGTCTGACAATGTCTAATTGTGAGAGGGACAATTTGAAGAATAGCTGATCTCCCTGACAATATTTCAGGATTAGTATCCTCAGCAACTGGAAACAATCTTGCTATTGTCTGCACAGCCTTCTGTCTTGTGGATTTACCTTAAAGGAAATTTATTGCTAGATAGTGATCTCTCTCTATCACAAGCTTGAAAATGGAGAGGTTGACAGCCACTAAATGGAAACTTGAGCTTGTCCTTTATAGGCAAGCACTCTTCTGCTGACCTTGTTGATTAGCTGCTACATTTGGCAGCTTCCTCTTTCCAGTTTTTGAGGTGAAAAGTGACACACCGTTCCGTTCCTCCAATTTGCATATGAGCTAAAACTCAGAGAGAAAGAAGCCAGCTTAAACTGGTAGGTTTCAAGAGGGATAGATGAATTGGTTGATGTGTTTTCTATTCCGGCTCCATATTGCTTTGTGTCACAAGAAATAATAACATAAGAAGTAGCTGTGCAAATTACACCTGCTTTGATTCTTATTTTTCCCCCAATATATGCATAATGGGTTGTAATTTTGCTTAATAAACACATTTCTTGTAAGCAGTTTTGCATTAGGTATTACTTTTTGTATGCGTGTATTGCACTGCGTGTGTATACGCAGTGGTACCTCGGGTCACGAACTTAATTCGTTCCGCGACTCTGGTCGTGAACCGAATTGGTCGTGAGCCGAATCAAATTTTCCCATAAGGTTCAATGTAAATACGGTTAATCCGTTCTGACCCCTCCGAATTTGGTCGCCAACCGATTTTTGATTGCGTCCCGAATCAAATTTCCCTATAAGGTTCAATGTAATTACGGTTAATCCGTTCTGAACCATATGTTTTTTTTAAAAAAACCCGCAAAAATATGACACAAAGTACAGTACGAAGAGAGAGAACGCTAACCTTGCTCGAGGCGACTTCTGGTTTGGAGGACAGGAAGGCGGGTGGGGAGGCGGTTACTGCTTGGAGGGAGAGTCCCCCTCCCTTCAGGAAGCCGCGACCACGTGTCACGGGAGGGAAAATGGCCACGGATCCTGTTCGTAACCCGATCCGGCGTTCGCAAACGGAGGCAAAATTTTGCGACTGGAGCTGTTCGTGAACCGAATTGTTCGTGAACAGAAGCGTTCGTGAACCGAGGTACCACTGTATGTGCATATGTTTGTGCATGTTTTACAGAATGCAATGTAAAATCTCAAGAAATATGAATGACACGTCCAAGATGGTCTGAAAGTCTGTGAGTAACAGAGAAGTGGGATCATAGGAACAGATGCCACTCCTGATCACAATTGAACAGTTTTGTGAAGTATGCCTACAGCACACTCTTCCTAATCATTGTGAGAGGGTCCTGGGCATAACAGTTGTACATTTAGAGGCTTCATATGTATGGTTATTTGGGGAATATATTCATTCATTCATTCATTTGATTTCCATAGCTGCCCATCTCATACAAGGGACTCAAGACAGCTTACAAGAGTTAAACCAACCGACCCACCAACCACCCCCTGGTGCCCAAGGAAACCACTGACCCCACTCACCATCACCATCAATAGTAGCAGAGCTCTTCTACCCCTTGACCCAAATGCCTGGGGAAAAGCCAGGTCTTCAATGCCTTGTGAAAGGCTTTCTTTAAAAAACAGGGCAATACAACTGCTGCAATCCAGAGAAATCTATGAAATTCCTGCATTCAAGAGCGTACGATTCAAAATATTCTTCTTCAGACCTGTCTCACAACCAGCTGGAGCTTTGTGTTTTAACCGGAGAAAGTTGGACAACAATAGCTGCTTTCAGTGCTGCCACCTACATTATAGAGAAGTCCATTTTGGTGGATCTCAGAAATCTGCTCTCATATGCACAGTAGAAAAAGACTCACCACTGGATTTTGTTGCTAGGTTTAGAACCAGCGCATATTATTTTGTGCATCATGAAGAAACAGATGAATAGCTTCTTCTCTATTATCAACATAATATAGCATTGTCAGTCGTTCAAAAACTCCATCTCATGTGAGTCTGACAATTGGTTTTATGAGGTAGGAGATCCATGAATTTGACCTCTTGCCTTTCCTGCAACATTTCTGTGCACCATGGCAAAGATGGACATGTACCTGATCCTACAGCTAATGGAAAGTCTATCAACCTGGTCTTTCTGACTTTAGCATGATCTGAAAAGGCCAGTTTACTGAAGCGTGTTAGGTTTCATCCCATTCATTTAGATATAATATTAGTGCATATTACCTAATAATTATAGCTATATAAGTGGTGAAAGCATTAAGATATTGGTTGCACTAAGCACTAAGGTACACATTACTTTTTTTTAGCTCTGGGAACATGTGCAATTTTGAGACCATGTCATGAATGCTCTCACCATGTGGTTGTCATGGAGAGGCTTATCTGTTCACACATTGGCTGTTGGGATCAGCATGACCCATCACAAAATACCCATTTCCCAGAAGACCAAAGAGAGAAAATAGTTCCCTGACAGGACCTTGGGTCCACAGGAAACTTTCTATCACCCCAGTTTACCTTTGACTTTTTTCCTGGGACATGCTGCAGCTTATTACTATTTTTACTTTCAGTGAATGTCTATGGGGCCAGAAGTTGAGGCATCTGAAGGATCTGATGCTTTTGTCAAAATTAAGAAAGCAGCATTTGCTTTCATGATGCAAACTCCACCCCTTACATATGTTTGTGTGATATCATGACACACATACAAAAGGGGTGGAACTTCCATCTTGACACTGCTATACTGCATATGTCACTTGCCCCCTGTGACCCCTGGCCAGAAGAGTTCTTGGAAATAAAGATGATGAAAGAGACTAGTATTTTACTTTCCAGCTTTCCAGCTTTCTATTTATTTCTTTGAACGTTAAAATATTTTTTTTAAAAAAAAGTTTGGTTGCACAGATAGTCTAATGGGCTTCACGTGTATGAAGCTACCTATATCTCTGGCAGAAAAGGAACATGATTCAAGATCATAAATACTCTTTTCTCTACAAACATCTTTGATTTAGGAAGAAGCCAAGTTGACATTTGGTCCTCTTTTAGAAGAAAGGAGGAAGACAATTTAGGAACTCAGCTTTTTTTTGTCCTGATAAACACCATCAAACCTGTTAATTCATGTATTGTGAATTAGGCCTTTGAACCTTAGGCTTGGACAGGTTTTGTAAACATTTATGTTTATTGTTTCAAGACTTTATCTATAGTGTCTTCACACACCTTCCTCTTTCTGTTGTCTAAAGGTATACCACATAACTTCATGACAGGGTCTTCCTATCCTGGAAGTGTTATTCTCCAGCTACATTCCAGAGTCTCAGTCAGCTGAAGAAAGAAAAACTATTTTTATTTGATCACCAGGTAGCTTCAACGTATATTAAGCAATAATATACACTTCTCCCTGAAATGACAGCGCTTCGATTTTAACATTTGGCAGCTCAATTAGAAGGATCCATGTTGGAAATTCAATAACTTTTCTCATTAAAAAGCAATTCAGAAGGGTGCAGTCTTGTCCTGCAGACATGTTGATGCAACACTCTTTATTCAAAGCTTTTTTTAGTACATTTAAAATATGCAATGAAATAACATCTGTTCCAACACAATGGCTCTCTATCTTGCTTCTAGCCATGTTCCTGTAACTTACCGTTATGCATTTTTTCTAAAAAAAAATCAACAGTACAATGAGTGTTACCTAACCTGTAACCCGTAACTCAGTGGCCTCCAGCAATAAATACCTCTTAAAGGTTGTCTTCTCCCCAAACCTCATTTTTCCTATTAAGAAATGTGTTATAACAATCATATTATGGTTCCACTCAGTAAGCAGGGGGTATTGCTGGCATGAAAACACTGACCTAAGGCTTTGAGCCGGACATCCCAGGAATGCGTTGGAAAGAATAGTGCCTTCATATGTAAAAGCAACAGGTGAGGCCCAAGTGCTATATGGTTATAAATGTACTTTTAAATGGAACAATTACATCTTCTCTTTTGTTATATTAGATATTGCGTAACAGGCAAAGAAAAAAATCACGGATCGATTTGCTTTTTCATATGCGGAGCAGCTGTAGCCTACTGGTAGATTGAATGCTCAGGTTATATTTTTAGCAGTGCTAGGAAAAAATTACGTACTTTTGTCATGTGATGGCAGCAGCCTGTGACTAAGGAAGGTGGTTAGCAAGCTTGGGGAAAGTAGAAAGGGAAGACAGCAGATAAGGTGGATGACGACTGGAATGTCTTTGGAGACACCATGGGGTGTTCTTGGAGACAGGTCAGGCCAGTCAGCATTTGTCTATGTGGGCATCAGGCATTGAAGCTGCCTGGATGGCACCTATTTGTTGCATGCCACCCAGATGGGACTGACTATTTGTTGCATGCCACCCAGTGTCCCTTTTTGTGAGATGGGCAGCCATATAAATTTGATTAATAAATAAATAAATAAACTAACTAATCAGTTGTAAGAAAGATTGGAGCGTGAACCCTGGGTAAGGCACATGCATTTTTATAGCTCTATCAATGTAAGGACATTTTGGATGGATGGTTAGTCCCAAACATTTCAGGATGTGTTTTTCCAGTTGTGTCCTTAATTGGGATTTAACAGGGACTTGCTTTGATTTCAGTGCCACAGGTGGCTGCCATTTAATGGGAGATACCAGACTTTGTGCCTGTGACCTTTTGTATGCAAACATGTGCTCTAACCAGTTTTTAAAATACAGAGATCACAGGCGGGCATCGCTCTTACATTTGTGTTTAGCCAGCTACCAGAGAACACATTTTGACTAGGGCTAGTGGATTTTATTAAGGCCCCTATTGTTTCACCTCATTGTTCAAGCTTTGCTGAGCCCTTCTAAAATAAAATACTGAAGTAATCTACCAAACAAAAATATACTTGTCCCCCAAAGGCCTTACAGTCTAAAAAGGTATTTATCCAAAAGAAGATCAGCCAGAGTTCATTTCAAGGCCTATAACTCTGCACATGTAAAAAGGAGATAGATCAAAATGGTTAGATTGGATCCATCTATGGTGCATTATTTTCCCCATTCCTTGCCCTAAATCACATCCAAACAAACACCACAAGTCACCGTAGAAGCATTCTGGACATGCAGCAAGGAAGAATGAGCTTCATAATTGAGTTTTATTTCTTGCACTGTCTTTTGAGAACAGCTAAGTTAAACACAGCACATACTGTTTGACAAAAGCAAGAATGTGACTGGTGGCTCTTCTCATCTCCAGATTTTATCATTAACTTGTAAAGATAATTATGGGCCAAGGCCAGTAATTCTTTTACTGATGATATTAATGAAAAGCAGGAAACAGGGAGATAATTGCTTCTTTCCTTCTGGAACAAATGGTCCCTAAAGAAATACCATGTAATATTACTCAATTCCAAAGTAAGTAATTCAAGTAGTTTGAGAAAGGAATCTGTTTCTCTTTTTAAGAGAATGAAATTCTAATTAAATAAAAAGTAATGTTTCATTTAATGATAGGCACCTGATAGATCCTCAGAAAAATCAAGCCATTTTATACATAAATCCTTTTTATCTCCATCTTTAATGCTTTCTTAATTCTTCAGTGTGTTCTTGTTTTGTTTTTCACAGAAATACGGTTTTATAGCTAAAACTATACATGTTCTAGACAAAGTTTCAGACAATCCACAACTTTTCTCTCTATGTATTAATAAAAGAATACCATAACAATAATAACAAATATTCAAAAAATTATACCAAGAGACTGAAACTATAGCAAGTGCCTATAAAATCCTAATTATGGGCAAAATTGGAAAAAAGCTTGCTGAAATAGTTGATATCTAGCCATTACACCCCAAATGTTTATATAGTGGATAGACCTGTAAAAATTGCATGGAAAGATTACATTTTAAATAAAAATGGAATCACCAAATGCTCAAGAAGATTAATTGTTCTAATCCTATTGCTAAACGAATTAAATCATACTGAAGTTGCAAAGGTTGGATTGCAAGTTTGAAAACAGTCAACTGGAGGTCACCATGAAAGGTTACTCTATTGAATCCATATTCATGGTTGCATCTTGTACCTATGCATTCATTCAGTTTGAAAACTCTATTTTGAGTGTCCATAATAATAAGTTTACCTTGAACACCATAATTACTTAAACTGTACAATTCTGCCTTCTTTGGAAGGAACATTGTTTTATAGCGTACACTTGTAAACCTAATTTACAAACATGGTGGGCATGATTGGGCAATCAAAGTTTTGGCCCTTTATAACGTGTCGGCAATGCGTGTGATGCATGCTAAAAAGGGTGAGGTTTGATTGCTCAGTTGTGCCCGCATTGTTTCAGACATTCCTGTTTACAAATAACACCATTTTTATTTTGGCATTTTGACATATGAGTGATTACATTTTGGTTAGATTATTCTTACTCAGTCCGAAGAACCGGGCAGAAGAAAACCTCTGTAATATTTTATACTGTACAGTTTCTCTGTATAAAGAAACAGAATTACAAGCTGTATTATAAATAGGAGTTAGTAATCCTCCTATTATATAAATTCTGCTATTGCAGGTCCAGCAGCAATGATAATTAGATTCTAATCTAGCCAAACAACTTTTTTTTTCCAAATGAAAAAAGAAACTCAAAGCCTAAAAGGCTGCTTGAACCATATTTCATCTATGCAGCTAACATCTGGATGTGAATACTGAAAAATCTGGATCTGGGGCAGGAGAAGGGGGGATTTGCCCCTTGAAAGTCTGCATCATTTAGCAGTTTTTCCAATATGCAGTCATGGCTTGATTTTCAAAGATTCCCACATGTCGGGGATATTGTGTTCAAGGCTTTCAGCTCTCCCTTTAATTTAGGATGTTCTTTGCCTTCAACAAAAAATAGCCCAGCTTGTGAAATTGATACTCTCCTCAGTGTAAAATCAAATTCAGCACACAGATCTGGATGGGTTTTTTTTTTTTCCTTTCTTTTTCTTACAAGTACTTTTGCAAATGTCTGCTTCAGAACAGGTTCTGTAGGGCGGGAACGAGGTCCCAGTGTGGTGAATGCTGGGAAGTGCCTCGCTGACAGAGCTGATTGGACAATGTTTGGTAGCAACAGCTGGAATGGGACATTTTAATGGGTCTCTTTTACTTGGAGACTGCAGGAGGAAAAAGGTTAGCACCCCTGTACTCATACCATGTTGCGTAATGTGTAGCTCTGTCACCTTGAGAATTATCCAGCTTTGAAAGATTTATGGGTGGCTCATGTTATGAGATAGAAGGACAGTCTTCAAACCCCAGAAGGGTTCAGTTAACTTTGTTTCAGTTGTGATCAATGGATTAACACATGTCATAGAAGTCTCGATATTTTTATTGTTCTGTAGCTTGAAACCAACAACAAGAATTACTTCGCAAACTCAAATTCCATATTGTCTTAGTGTGTGAAAATATAGCCACCTATGAATGAAAGATGAATGTCCAGGTATAACCTTCTAGGGATTAACAGAGAAAGGAAACCTCCCTAGTCTTTGTAAATGATGACGTAATGAGCTCTCAGACAATACAGTCCTATGCTTAGGGTTGACTGACCCTAGCTAGTTTCATTGTATATGCTTTACAGAATTCAGGCTGTAAAAATTAATATTTTTAAAATGAATGCAAACTCACAAAATACGACAGAGTTGAAAAGGCTTCCATATAAAGGTTTTTACCCCGTATCACCACTAAGGTTTCCATTTTTTCTACCACTCCTTCCTCCCAAACATTATCTTTCTATAAATAACCTGCCTGCCCATGCAAAGCTTAGAAGTGTGTTAAGGTAGAGGCCGTGTGCAAGTCGTTTTCCCCAGTAACCCTGCAGGGTCAATATCTGCGCAGTCAATTATGTGCTTTGGAGGAATTCTGAATGCTTGTTTGGCTGACTGTATCTTGAACCCTCCTTCAGACTGTAGTGCTAGATATGTGAAGGTCATTAGAGAACCCTACATGACCACAAAGTTGGGAGCAGGTTTTGCATCCTGTCCCAGAACCTTCACTGTTGTTGTCCTGGGGGTGATTTAAAACCCCACTGCCTGAGGCTGGGAGAGGTGCTATCCCAGCGTATGGCACTGCCCCGATCACCTTTAACCTTCTGTGAAAACAAATGGGAGATAAAAGGGTCCACTTGAGCTGTATTGCACCCATTTTTCCATCTCCCAATGCAGGAAGGCTATCCTTTATTTTTGCCTCTTTCGTTTAGTATCACTATTCAGGTAGGACAGTGAACAGGATAGCCGGGTGCTGTCTAAAACAAGCTGCCCAAGAAGCTGATACCAAACCCTGGTACTCTCTTCCACCCCTCAGGCCATGAAACTTCACACACCTCTCTGTGAGTGCCTTAGCGCTCAGCCACGCCCACATTCTTGGGCTTAGAAGACAATAAGCAAAGCTTCCTCACTGGAGGACAAGGTCCTCTCCTGCCAACTCTGTGGAGAACTGGATCAAATGGACCAAACAAGGAGAGGAGCTGTCTCTCCAGACCTGTCTGGAGCTGTAAAACATCCCACTTTTCATCTTTAGGACTAGAGCAAAGAATAGGCCCACGTTATCAAAAGATGGCTATTTCAAATCAAATATACAGCTCTTGACACTTCAAGAGAAAAAAATGTCTATCTGTGGGAGATAGAGTCTTTGTAAGATGCCAGGCTAGGACAAGACACTAATGCAGCTAACCCATTGCAGGGAGTAGGAGAGAAAACACATGGAAAATGACATCACAGGCTTATTTTTTACCACTTTGTATGTCCAGCATTATTTATTTAATTCCCAGTAGGCCCATCCCTGCTCTTAGTTGTTTTTTCTTTCTTGTTTGCGACTCCTAATTTTCTGCTACTGGAGCCCTAATGTTCCCTGGCACACATTACCATCAGTGAGACTGTGGCATATCTAAACTTATCAGTGATTGGGTCACTTTGCCTAGACTGGTAAGTTATCAGAAGAGTGGCGGTTGATGTTTTTATTGCTTTCTGTATTTGCTGGGATGTTTCAAAACCCATAAAAACAGCAGTAAATGTCCCTCTTTACAAATCTCTCTGGAAGCTCTGAAAAGATTAGGATCTCTTCTGCATTCCTTTGTGCTATCCCACACTCGGTGCATAACCCTCTCACAAACTGTACTGTGCTTGCACAAGCAAAAATGTCCCTCTGACCACCCACATCAGTTTGGGCATTTAGAAAACTTTGCCAAATGAGGCTGCTGAATGGACTATGGCAGACAAGCAGTTAGATGAGTTTGTTTCTACTAGGGACACCTTCTGAGAAGACAGCTCTGTCAGAGGCCTACCTGACCTCACGGATAGATGGAGCTGCAAGAAATGGCTGGTGAAGCCACAGAGTACATTGAGGTGGTCCGCACATTCACTTGCAGTGACATCCTCTTTTTTCTGGCACTTTAGTTTTTTCTGGTATGCTCCTTCCCCTCTCAACCCACCCGGCAGGTTGCAAGGAGAGAAAATGACAGTCTTGTCACAGATCTGAATTGGTTGCTGGCAAAGGGCTTTTGGAGGTAGGCCAAGGACCGTGTGCGTCCCTAGAGCTGGAGAGTCCCCCTCCAACTCTGCTGGGATTTTCAGACTGCAGAAAGGAAAAGAAGTAAGGTCTACTTCAACAGTTCAGTCAGTGAACTATGAGTCAGAAGCCCTTGATTTAAAATCCAGTTCAGCAAGAAACTCACTGGACATGGATCAACTGTGCCACATATGGATTAAGGTAACTACCTAAGTGCCAGCCTGCATTACTATGGGGAAGACTTCTCAAAAGTGGCCCCTTATTCTGTGGGAAATGCTGTGTCCCATGAAATGAACAAGGAGAACAAGGATATATTTATTTATTTGTTTATTTGTTTATTTATTTTAGGCACCTATTGAAGGCCCACTTTTTTTTAATTAAGCTTTCCCCGTATGAATGCCACCCAAATGTTTTTTGCTGTTTCTGTTTTCCTCCTTATCCTCCCTTTTGAATACACTATTTTTAAACCATTTCATCTACAGTATTTTTGTATTTTGACTGCTAATTGTAACCACTTTAGGATTTGTAGGGGTGGGAAGCAGTATACCAGTCTGTGAAGTGGTAATAGTATCATCATCTTTATTAGACAGAAATCTAGAAATCTAGATGCCCTCTCAAAGGACTGTACTTTATCCTACATGTGGGGGTGCACGAACCAATATCACAATTATGTTTGTCCTTTTTTTTCTTGCTTTTGTGGTGCTTCTTTTGTGAC
This sequence comes from Liasis olivaceus, assembly GCA_030867105.1. Lineage (NCBI taxonomy): Eukaryota > Metazoa > Chordata > Lepidosauria > Squamata > Pythonidae > Liasis > Liasis olivaceus. The sequence goes on from CM061349.1 coordinate 193,729,343, forward strand.
AACATAGTCATAGTCTGGTCACTACATAGAAATAGGAGAGGCAGGGTGAATGATTCATATTTTCTCTTTTATGCTAGTTGTGTTCACCAGCTTTACAAGAATGAATGCATTTCCTATGGCTGGACCAAAAGGGAGAAGCGCAATATCTTGCTGGTTCGGTTGGTAACGATGGGCACATGAAAAGCAGAAGCACAAACTAGCTCTCCTCCACTTCTGTGAATCACATGGAGCTCTTTTGTGACAGTACAGTCTTGCCAATCTGGAATTGCTGCAACAGATGTTAGGCAGAAAGTAGAACAAAATCATACCCCTTAGTCATATGGCACATCTGCAATCAGTAAATGGGGAGCAAAATACCACCCCCTATTCCCTGATAACTCAGCTGACAAGGTCTTACACATATACAAGTTCTCTTCAGCTAAGAACTCTGCAAAAGATGCCATCTATTCATTACAGTTATGAAGCTTACCAACTACAGTAGGAAATCTAAAGGTTCTGTTCAATATATTCAGCTGAAGCTCAGGAACAGACCCACCAGGCATCATTTGGTTATCTCTATCTTTTCATAGAAATGTGGCATAAATATGATCAAAGCATGAATCCATATTTTTATGCCCTCCACATCTCCATCATTTTGTAAGTACTCCAAGAGTTGATAATGGAGAAAAGCTCTGCTTGGCTCTTAACATTCTTCTATTTCAGAGAAGGAGAAAGGAGAGAAGTTTTTAATGCTGTCCTAAAGCTTGATTTTTGTCAGCTCTTCAGACTAGGAAACTAATGCCATGTAGGTCAGTATTACTTTTATTGTAAAGCTATAGTAACAGGATCTTGCAAGTCTGGATGCCCTTCCTTCCTTCCTTCCTTCCTTCCTTCCTTCCTTCCTTCCTTCCTTCCTTCCTTCCTTCCTTCCTTCCTTCCTTCCTCTTTGTGTGAATTAGGGAGGGGCTTATCTGAGACACTTACTCATGTTGTATTCTTGCCCTGGACTCAGCACCTTTTATCTGACCATTGCCTTGGTAGTGGCTCTTCCTCCTAGTCCTCAAGGCCATTCCTTCTGTCCTCTACAGAAAGAGAAAGAGGGAGAGAGGGAGATGTGCTTTGAAAATCTTATACATAATATAAATAAGGGTATTTTCTACACTTAGGAAAAAAGTAGAGCTACTGAGTCTGAGCTACAAAAATCTGCACAATCAGTATATGGCAGCAGAATTAGAAGTTTTGTTGCTATCAACTAATTCTGGTAGTCCTAAATAAGTTTTTATGATGGATACATTTTTACTGATCAGTATTTTCTCTTGAAAAAGAGATTCTCTCAATTTTTAAAAATCAATCTACCTCTATCTCTCATCATCTCTATCTCTCATCTATCTACCTACCTACCTACCTACCTACCTACCTACCTACCTACCTACCTACTGTATATGGTCACCCATCTAGTTGTAGTGATTCTGGACAGCTAGCATCACATTACACAGTATAGAAATAAACTTCAAAATATATTAGAATAAAAGCCTATGGTGGCAGCCAAGGACAAACCCAATCAACAATACAATAAACACATCTCATGGACTCCCACTAACCTGCCAACTGTCATGCCTGGGACATGCCCAGGTCTTTAAAGCTTTTTGAAAAGCCAGCAGGATCAGGTGGTGTGTGTGTGTGTGATTGACAGGGCAAGCCTGCTTTCTGGGTCCTGCTAGATGATGGTCTTTCCTTGAAGCATGCCCCTCCAGTGAGAACTAATGGAGCAGGTAGAAGATGTGCCAAGGTCAATGAAAAGAATAAGTGGACCTACCATCTTTATTTCAGGTCTTTGTTGCATGACTTCATGTGCGCTATGGTGACCATACAAAAATACAGATGACACTAGATGGCAGCAAGGAGATGCAGAATACTCTCAGTCTTTCTTGCCACCTAGTGACTGCTTAGACTTTTGCAGCCCAGACCTGGTAGCCTTATCTTCCATCCTCTCTTTGCATGAACAAAAACTCTCCCTTACTTAGGCTTCAGTCCTGAATATATCTTACTAGGAAGTAAACTATATGCAAGTGAGTGTAATTTTATAGGAATCTACTGGGCCAAGGTGTTATTGGCCTTTCACTCCCTATCCCCAAACCATACTTCTGTTTAATTTCTAATACTGGAAGACCTTTAACATAGGACTTCTATCAAAATGTAATTACTGAGATTGTATGTTGGAATTGAGGATGACTAAACTGAGGAAGGAAGGAAGGAAGGAAGGAAGGAAGGAAGGAAGGAAGGAAGGAAGGAAGGAAGGAAGGAAGGAAGGAAGGATGGAAGGAAGGAGGGAAAGGGGTTCTATCTTGAAATCTTATAAATGAAAATTGGCTCAACATACTTGTCAACTGGTTGAAGGGAAGCCATTTTTGCTGATTGATCTCTTTCCCCTCCAATCCACCATGGGAACCTCCAAATTTGTATAGGAAATGGTTTCCTATACATGGAAGAATAGATAAAGGCACACTTCCTGCCACATTCTCTTGACGGAAATTTCTCTGTGATCAAATTCTCTTTCATGCACAAAAGTTGTCACCCACCAACCAGACAACTTCTTTCCAAGATGTAATCTCCCACCTAGCACCTGTGATCTACATATGGATGAAGATCTTTCCTTCTGGTTATTGCCTGCATGTATAGGAGCCTGAAGATTTGCATACAAGAACCCAATACCACTAATCACAGCTTTTGCAATTTTTGAGCTAAAGGTATCCTTCTCCACCTCATCTTTGCTAATAATTTTCTAGATGGGAAAAATGTTTCCCATCATAAAAAATTGCTGATGCATAAACACTTCTCATTGTATTAACCACAAATAACATGACACACCTCTTGACTTTTCCTTCTCATTATTCACACTTACTTCTGCCAGCAAAGCATTCTGTAAACAATATAAACACCTTCCTTGGGAAAACAAGGCAAGGAATAAATTGCCCTGATGACATCAGCCCCCCATTAATAGCTGTAAATATTCAGAAAATACACCTCAGGAGGTGCCAGTTTTCACGTCTCTGTCTTCATTGCTTGGAAGGTCAAAATAAGAGGACATGAAGCCTTCTCAAAATAAGCTCAGAGGTATCCCAATGTCAGAAAGCAGAAAAGACTCTCACAATAAAATGAGAGAGATTGCTTCTCCAAATGGGTGAGGTTTTATATCAGATGTCCCTCCATGGCCCACTGGGCCATTGATATCTTTGGTTATTTTTCTCCACAATCACTGCAAGGAGCCTTGCTGAATATGCACTGCAATATAAGTGAATGCTAACAGAGTGCTAATGCCATTTGGACAGGATAATTCTGGTTACTATATCCAGAGCTCTTTAAAAAGTTATCCAAAGTTTCTATATTGCCAGTTAGCAATAAGGTGGAAAATTCCCCTCACTGCACTGGCATGAGAAGACAGTTTTTCGCTGATGACGGTGGTTTGTGTTGCTAACAAGATAAGTAAGGAAAAGTTTGACTTAATCAAACAGCTCCATACTTCTGAGACCAATTTATTTCACTTACCAATAGCTATTTTTAATAAAAATAAATATCTAAGGCGTAACCAGACACCTTTAGATAGCTTGAAAGGAGATTCTCCAGCTGTATGGCTAGCGCTTTGTTCTGTTTTCCCTCCAACTCAGGTCACAGTCACAGAAAATTCTCGCTGGAGATATGCCCGAGCTACCAAGCCTCAGATCCTTGTCCAACTTCCTTAAAAATACAGATGTTTGAACCAGTGAATTTTATTTAAGTTTGTTTTATGTGCTCTGCCTGTGAGTCCTGTGCAGCTTCCTGCTGTGGCTGGACAGCGCAAACGTCAGGCATGTGATGTCAGAGATTTCAGCCACTCCTCCATCCACGATAGGCTGTGAACTGAGCCCTTTTATTAGGATACGATGGGCAGCTATTTGTAACTGTAGGGGTAGCTATTTCTTGCCTGACAACAATGCCCCACTCGTTTCTCAGGAAACAGGACCCAAATGGGGGAGGCTTACTCAATCCGCTTATAATGTGACCGCTGTCACTCCAGGACATTTTCCAACAAGACAAGCATTGGTATAACAAAGGTTACTCCAAAGCAAGAGAGACTGGGGAAATGCCAGTGAATTATATTAGCGCTGCATATATCTCATTCTTGTGTTTACGCGTATGTATTTATACACATTTATGTATGTTTCCATCAGCCATTCATATTATTATAACCAGTCGGTCAACTATACTGCCGTATCACTTTGCAAGGCTTTCCCTCCTTATATTTTTCCCCACTGGGTCATGAAGTTGTGCTATTGTTCAATTAAACCTTTGCTATCTCTTTTCTACACCCTTTCTAATTCTTATTATGTTTGCTAACTTCACTATCCTGAGTTTCATCCTCCATTCTTTCATCCACTGGATATAAATGCTTCTGCTAATACGTGATTATAATGAAGTCACTCTGAAACAAAGGAAGGATCATGTCCTTATCTCAAGGTTCCTCATTCTTAACCTCTCCAAAACCCAGGGATGAATAGGCCCTCCATCTGTTTTGAAGCTACAGAGATCCCAGCCAAATCCATGTGTTAGGAAAGGGGATTGGTGTACGGGTTGGAGGTTTGTAGCCTTTCTTCCCCTTTTTGATTTCCCCAGTTTGTGTGGGGAGATTGAGATCATGTTCCGATGGAGGCATTACAATCTCTTCTCAGTGCTGGAAGGACAAGGATGAGGAGGTGGGCAAGCCCACACAGGCAGCTCTGAAGTTCTTCAGCTCCAAGCACACACTTTCTTAACATGCAGCAGTGTTTCTCAACCTTGGCAACTTTAAGACAGGTGGACTTCAGCTCCCAGAATTCAACTCCCATGCTGGCTGGGGAATTCTGGGAGTTGAAGTCCCCCTGTCTTAAAGTTGCCAAGGTTGAGAAACACTGAGATAGAGAATCCAGCTAATTCCATTACTGAAACACTTTTCATCCTGTTTTTGTTTATTCCTTACTGTATTCTTGAGACAGACAGCAAAAGAAAAATGGAACAAAAAAACCCCCCATGGTTTGTTTTGAATAACTGAAGGCTTGACTGGCATTCTTTTGCTTCTGTTACTTCCTTTTGCTTAACTTCTTTACATTTCAGGATGCCTGATTTATACTGACAGCCAGACAGGGAGGAGGAGGAGGAGGAGGAGGAGGAGGAGGAGGAGGAGGAGGAGGAGGAGGAGGAGGAGGAAGAAGAAGAAGAAGAAGAAGAAGAAGAAGAAGAAGAAGAGGAGGAGGAGGAGGAGGAGGAGGAGGAGGAGGAGGAGGAGGAGGAGGAGGAGGAGGAGGAGGAGGAGGAGGAAGGGGAAGGGGAAGGGGAAGGGGAAGGGGAAGGGGAGGAGGAGGAGGAGGAGGAGGAGGAGGAGGAGGAGGAGGAGGAGTCATCACAAATATTTTTGATGGGCAAATCCTACCAAAAGCACTTCTTCTTGGCGTTGCGCTTGAGATCAGTGCCTCTGATTCTGATGGCACTTGGGTCCATCGGCTGTCCCTCTTGCTTCTGCCCAAGGCACTCCAGAATGGAGTTTATAGACACTATTAAAAAATGATCAAGACTATCTTCAGGTTAGCTGGATTCTTTCCCTTATGGTAAAGAGTTTGCACACTGAGCCCCCTGTTTCTTTGGACCCCCCTAGAATGTACTTGTTTTTATTCATGCTTGAGCCCTGGTAATGGAGTTACATCATTTCACTGTAATTTTTTCAGAGTGATTATTTAAAAAGAACACCATTTTGGAAATAGTCCAGCTAAGGTTAAGCATGTTTACACAACAACATTGATTTAAATGGAAAAAGTTTAACATATGCACAGTGCATAGCCCTCCCACTGAATTGAGGATTAAAAAAGTTGCTTCCTGTTGGCTGGCAAATGTTCAAGTTCTTAATTCCTTTGTAGGCTGAAGTTCCTTCTCATACGAAACATGCTATTTTGTTATTTAACTTAATAATATTGATTCTGCTAATAACTTGCTGCTTAGTCTGATATTAGACAGGAATAGTGCAATTTAATATCCTGTGCCATTTGGGAGTGCACTGTGTGTGTGTGTGTGTGTGTGTGTGTGTGTGGAGGATAGAAATGTGCATATCGAAGGCAGGAACGACAACATCATCCTCCACCTGGCCCCTGCTCCCTGGGAAGGCAACCTCTCCCCATTTTCTTCTGGTATATGCAGGGATGTCTACAAATGTAAAAATTTAAAAAAAGGTAGGATTTCAAACACATGGTTGTGGCCACCATGTGACTTTTTAATGCATGTTCAGAAAGGTGGGGCTTTGATTGCAGGGTTGTGCCCATCTGCTGTCTTGACTTTTATGACCCCCTCCCTGCAGATCCCCCTAAGTATATGTCAAATGTAGTGTTTTCTGACGTGTGCCAGCTCAAGTAGTGCTGTCCGGTTCACCTGTTGCACTTTGTTTCATTGTAGGAAATGCCTCCACTCCAATTTTCTACCATGCCCTGTGTCAGGAATGCCTCCAGCTACTAGTCCCTTCCTTCTGTGGCCATTTTGTCTTGGGCTGCCGGGCTGCCTGCCCCTTCCTGAAGGAACTTTCACTGGTGAACCTCATTCACCAGTCCTTGTGGTGGAGGGATTTTTTTGCTTCTTGTTTTCTTTCTTCACCAGTGGAATGGTGAAAAGATGAGGTATGTTTCTTTTTTCCTAACAAGTTCACTGATGGAATGGTGAAAGGGTGGACCTCTCCTCTCCTCTCCTCTCCTCTCCTCTCCTCTCCTCTCCTCGACAAGAGTTGTCAGTTTCTCCTTCTAGCCCAAGGGGTGGTCAGTGGGAGGGGGCTGAACTACATGTCCTTGAAGACCTGCCACGGAAAGGAAAATGATGCTGGCTTTTCCTGCAGGGGTGGAAGAGATAAAGAAGCAGGGGAGGCCACCAATTAGGGGTTGCGGTAAGTGCAGTCTGGACAGAACAAACCCTAGACCATCATCATGGCCAAAGCAGACAAAAGGATTTCTTAAGCCAGCTTCATTTCCAGAATGCTGTAGCCCCGAGTTAAGTTCCAATCAAGTCAGATTGAAATCAGTGTAAATAATTGCATGGCTTACTGAGCGCTTCTTAATTGCAATTGGATGTCAGTGTGACTAACCTAGTCTGGATCTAATCCCTAATGTTTGCTTCCGTAACCATCTAACGTCCAGCCATTGCACAATAAATGCCAATATAGTAAATATTTTGTCTACAAACTATACTACACGCAAACAGGAATGCCCTAATGATAAAACATAAATCCTTTACAACTAAATATATGCAGACATATTTTTCTGCAGTAGTATTAAGTACTTATGCAGAAGGGAGAGTTGGGAGTAGTGTACTGGAACAGCTTGCCTGGATTTTTCACTTCTCATGGCAATCACCAGCTCGCTGACAACATCTCAGATTTCACTAGCCCTTGTTATATTTACTACCAATTCTATTGAGAACATTCATGTGGTCTACCAAGGTGAAGCCTATTAGAGAACTATGAAATTTGAAAATCAGACTCCTATGCTATTTCTAGAGTGCTGGAAGATGTGTAGGGAAATCTCTTTCTGAAGCCGATTAGTAGAATCAGTATGAATATCAAGTGATATCAAAACACTAGCAGCCATTTTCTTTTTTCTATATAGCTACTGGCACAAGCCCAAATATTGATCATTTGTGGGTTCAGTGGTAAGGTTGCCTTACCTACCTCTTAGGGAGTCTGATTTAGCAGTAAGTTCTAATTAAAGTCATACTGAAATCTCCACTACTGGTTGAACTGATCATACATGTCATTAATATCAGTGAACTTTTAGAAGTAAAGGTGCAACCAGATGGACCTGAAGTTTTGATGTTACATTTATCAAGTGGGGAGAGCCAATTGGGCTGTGCAACAGGATGACATTTTGAAGCTTATGACATTGTTAAATATCCATTCAAGTCCATTTTCTTCTTCCTCCTCCTTTTCCTCCTCCCCACACCATCATCTAATACTTCCATGGGAAAAATACATTTCAGAGAATAATATGCATTAAAACAAGGAAAAATAGGGATACATTCTTCACCATCTCCTGATTCATCTCTGCCAGGTTAAAATATTGCAGTTCTCCCAAAAGCAACACGAAACAAGAAGCTAATATGCCTTTTCTAGCTAACATGCCAGGTAATGCTATAAAAATCTGTTAGAGGTTAATGCTGTTGCATTAAATGGGCTTGATACCTAATAAGTGTGCTGCTTGTCTTATTTCTCAAGCCATTTGCTTTTTTTAGGGAAGGCTTTTAAAGGGATATTTTAATGCTATTTGGCCTTGTTTTCCATTCAGGGTCCATGGACAACTGTCTGGTGAGCATTACCTTCATGCCTTTTCTCTCTCTCTCTTTTACAAAAAGCACTTTAGCTCCTTTAAACTATTTATAATCCTATGACTCCTAATGAACTCTGGTATAAGTAGATAATTAACATTATGAACGATTGCTGTGTAAGAGCAAATAGAGGTATAATTAGAGGAAATGTGAACATATTAGAAGAGCTGAGACAGACAGAAAGGGGAAAAAAATACTTCCAAGGGAGGGGAGAGAAATGAATATGCCTTTTGACCTACAGCACATATTTTATTTGCTTAGAAAAGCTGATCTTAGAAACTCAGTGATTTTTATTTGCCATAAAGGAAAAATTGATAAAAGACCTCATCTGTTGGGCTGACCAGCACCAAATAAATGTGCAAAGCACATGTCAAGTATAAATAATAATGAGGCTTTTTAAAAGTGAATCATTATTATGCATAACTTAGGAAAACATGGTAAAGCAGGGACAAAAATTACTGGCTTTCATTAGGAGACATACCAGTCGTTTGAGAGTTTGGGTTTACATTTTAATTGGGTCAACCTTCTGAAGACTCTAAGTTTCTCAAAGACAACAATAACGCTGGGGGAAAAAAAACAGTAACAAGAAAAACCTATGATGAAATGTCCCTGTTCCTGCATTTGCTGTTGAATTATATGATTTATGGGCACTGTTAATGTTGGGAGGGATTTAGTATATCAGATGAACTCATAGAGGCAAGCCCATTCAGAGAAAATCTGAACCTCTTTGTCCCTCTTTTTACTGAAACTCTGACATCTTGTGAACTCCTCTCGGGTCTACGGTGTGAAATGCAGAACAACTGGGTCAGTCACATCCTGCTCAATACTGGAGCCTGGGAAATATGAGGAGACTGTTATTTCTGAAAACAGAAAAGCGCTGTAAAATTTTTATTCTCCTCAATAAAACAAACAAAAAATTCCACTTCTCTGTCAAACATTTCTGCCCAAATATTTTCATGAGTCGCTGCCCTTCTGGACAGGTAGGGATTGCACATCTAGGATGCTTCTGTGTCTCTCAAAAATAGCACTTTTTAAGGTGCTTGCAAACATTATCTCTGGTTAGCTGCCATGGGAGGTAATTTAAATCTCTATAATAGGGAAGGTTTTAAGGTTCCTGCCATTTGACATAAACCCAAGGCAACCTGTTTCCTTGCTTAGTTCTGAGGCCATCTTCATAATTTAATGTGGCAATTTACAACAAAGTTTTACATACTGCAAACATGTTTTCAGGCACATCATTGGTCCAAATGCAAAGAAACAGGCAATGCATTTGGGTTAAATAGTATTTGTTTCCAGGGTCACCACCTGATCAGAGAAGAATCTCTTGGGATGTTTGCACCTTACTATTCACTCCCATTTCCTCCTGGTGCCTCATCTGCATATTTCTGCTCTGGATAGTTCCCATCCAAGGCTGCAAGTGGAATGGAGATTTGATCTACAAGTGAACAAATTCCTTCTGAAGGGCACTGTTGAATGACAACAGTGGCCTGCAGGAAGGATATTGTTGGATTCAACCCATTGAAATCAGTGGGATGTAAATGAGTCCCACCTCAGTTATCCAAAATAGTACTTAAGTACTATAAATGCCTCTAAATTTGGATCTGTATCCAGAGCAGCCCTTCTACATGCAAGTATTTTTTTTTTCCCCAGGGCTGTGTAAAATCCTTTGAAAAGAAAGGCTTTGGAGCAGGCAGTCATACATACAAAGCACCTCTTTTTGAATTGTTAAAGCAGCTTCTTCTAGGCTCATGGACACAGGGGGCACACAGCTTTTAATACAGATGCACAAGCCTGGGAACAGGCATTCCAATTGCTTTAATAATCTGAAAAGAGGTGATTTGATACAACCCCCCACATGTTTTGAAACACCTCTTTTGAAGGATTTGCATCACTCTTTGATCGTCCACTTCCAGCACCAGAATGTGAAGTCAAATCTAAATGTGTTCTGCTATTTATTGTAACAGCTTGTGCAAAGAAAGCAAGAGAAGGCTGCAGAGCATTCTGTTGTAGCATTATGCTCAGACTTTAGCTCAACTTTTTGCACAAGAAGAATGGCAGAGGATAGTTCTTTTTTTAGATATAAACCATTGCATGCATATGTACCTGTTTGCTTATACGCTCATACATCCAATGAGCTATACAACATGGAATCCTGCAGGAGGGGTCCTTCCTTCCTTCCTTCCTTCCTTCCTTCCTTCCTTCCTTCCTTCCTTCCTTCCTTCCTTCCTTCCTTCCTTCCTTCCATGGGGTCAGAAGCTGCTCTACATTTCTGCCACAGTGGTAAAAACAACAAAGCACACATAAGGAAAATGCATAGATATCATTTAGCAGCATAAGTTAAGCCTGCACATTATTTTCACATCCGCTGTTGCAGTTTTGTTGCCCCACTGGAAAAATTCCTCTTGACAGCATGACTTAAAATACAATGCTCTGCATATTAGTCAGAAATAAATCTGCAAATGTTCAGTGGGGCTTACTTCAGGTAAGAGTGCCAAGGACTGCAGGCTTTCCAAGCTTCATTCTCATGAGATTTTGCCCCAAATACTGTATTCCCAGGCCTAACCAGATCTTAATCTAAACCAAATCTCCATTTCGAAACTTATTGTGAAACTAAATGATCCATCTTGAACATGGCACAAAATATCACCACAGGCTGGATCCAGACTTAGCACTTAGGATATATCAGCTAGGCTGTGCATTCTTTGAAATTGTTTCAGAAGATCCCATGGATCTTATGGGAGCAGAAGAATCTTCTACTATTCATTAAAGCAGCTATGTCTTTTTTCCAGGTTTCTAGGCTAGCCTGGAAAGAGTGCTGCTGCTTTTAGTGTCACCTTAAGGAATCCTTAAAGCAGTGGTACTTCTCTTCAGACGTATGTGGATGCCTGGAAAAGGACGTGGTTGCTTAAATTAGCAAAAGAGGGTGCTATGCTCATGTAAAGGGTCCAAAGGATTTCTTCTAAATCTTCTGGCCATGCATAATTTCTCCTTTTAAAAACCAACTGCTCCATTTAAGGTCAGGACTTCAGGTCTGATGTTCAACAAGAACGTATTTGTTAGTTTAAAAAGACTCTCTCACTCTTATGCCAAATGTTATCCATTTGGCTATGTTAGCTTCAGAAGAACCATCCTCATGCAGTGGATTTTCAGCAGACATCCCAGTATGATCTTTCTAATCTCCACAGAATGAAGTATGATGTGAATGGAAGCAGTTCTGGGACTAATTAGCTTTTCATTGAATTTCTGTCATTAAATATGCTGCTAAATGCAATAATCAGGAACCCTGTGGGGAGAGTGGTTGAATAAAGAAGAATGTTGCTTATGTTCAAGAAAGTCAGGCGGGATGGCAGAGGACCACAGATTCTGCACGCTTCTCTGGGGTCCCTCTTTGAGTGTAACATCAATGAGCTCCTTCAGAGCATAGCATGTGGCACACACTCAGTCTTAAGGCTGGATGCCTGCCACTTTCTTGGTTGCACATTTTGTTCTAGTGACACACTGCAGCTGCAAATGTCCATGTTACTAAGAGGAGAAGTCTTGATAATAGATGTGGTGGCAGATTGCAGATGGAATTGAAACAGACATAAGCACATGGAGATGGCTCCATTTGCATTATTTTATCAGCAAGCTAACTCTTTGCGGTTTAACATCATTTTATTGTTCACAGAAGATTTATTTTTCATGGCCTCTTTAATTTTCCTAATCAGTCTTGATTTAGGTCTTTAATTTAGAAACATAGCAGTTCTCTCTTGGTGAGCAAGAAACCATCCAAACAAGTCAGTATGCATCTGAAACGTATCAGTTCAACAGAGTGTCTAGGGATAGCAATAACGCATTACAGTACTAGTACACAGCAAGATTCCTAAGCATCACAATACCAGTATGTACTGTACTGGAGAAGAAATACAGGCACACTGATGTATTCATGCAAACTAATACATGGAACGTCTACATGTACATTTTTCTCAGTTCACTTAAATGGGTTACCCTCCACTGAACTTAGAAGGTTGGGGTAACAATGTGCACAGAATCTAAGATAATACATTCAGTTCTTTTAAGACAGCTCTACTGGGATACTAATTGTATTACCAAAACAAAAAACAAAAACCTTCTGTTAGTACTATTTGTGCCGTTACTTTTTTCTATAACAATGTTTTATCTCTGTCAATATAGTTGATTTGGGAGTTAGATAATGAATGTAGGTCAATCTTGCCCAACCTGACCCTTTCCAGACAGAGTAGCCTATGATTTCCTGCTTCCCAATCAGCATGAAAGGCCCTGCTGACTGGAAGTCTGGGAACTGCAGTCTGAAACATCCTGGAGGCACCAGATTGAACAAGGTTGCTCTATGATATTTGAAACGTACTACAATCCATGCAGCCTTTCATACCGTGTCTTGTCACATTTATGTTGTTCACCTACACAGATGTAACAAGACCAGTTATTCTGGGAGTTTTTAGCCCGCACACGTGTCATTCAGTCTGAACAAAGTAATCACTCAAGTAACTTTTAGCAATGTGAAAATAAGCAAAAGAAAGAGCCTTCAGAGATAAGAGAGATTCACCATGACTAATGGTCACTCTCTCCATGTGGAGGTAGAAGGGATGTGGAGGTTGCATACTTGTCAGTACTTTTTCCTACAACACAAACTGAATGGAGGTGTGGCTGAAAAGGAAAGGGCTAACATCTAACCTGCTGTAGATCTGATTGATGCTGAACTCCAGATCTCTGTTTGCACTGGTATTTCCTTCAGCTGAACAGGGATGTTGGTCCCTCAGTATATTATTTAATATTGTACATACGGTAGATACACCTAGGACACTTAGTATAGAGTTCAAGGGTGTAGCTCCTACAGCTTCCTCTAATAATTCTTAGGAATCTTAGCAGCAGAGATACGGACCTAGGAAAATAGATAAATCCTCAAATAATGGTTGATGTTGTCGAAAACACAAAGAAAAAACCCTTCCTTTCTCCAAAAAGGAGGGAGAAAAGAAAAATCCTGAGTTCTGTAGCCTGCAAAAATTTTAAGTATGTGTATGTTTGGGCCTTAGCCACCAAAAGATGGTCAATGTTTGATATAGATCACTGAAAAAACTGCTGCCTTCAGTGCCAGTGATAATTAAAGATGTTGTATGAAGTAATAATAAATCTGAACTTCATATTTGATCATAGTCAGTCTAGTTTTTCCAGTCACTATCCTTAGAGTGGCCAGGTATCTACCCCATAACATTTTTGCTGGCATTAGAAGCAGAAAGAACATGCTGTGTGAGTCATGGGGAAAAGAGTTATTTGTTTCATATTTTAAAATGAGCCATTCCTAATTCTCTTTGCATTCCCAAGCTGGAATACACCTATCTTTACATATTTGTTTTTCTCTGATGTTTGAGATGTGGTTCTCTGATTAAAACCCAAATGCGTGAAGAAAAATGCCAGTCAGAATGGCATTGCAAAAATGTCTAACTTTGGGTGGGTGGGTGGGTGGGTAGGGGGAATGCGCATGACTTTTATTTTTTTTTTAAGAAAAGGCAGACTGAGGTGGAAACAGAACCGGACAACTGTCTGTTTCCAAAAAAAGGTGAACATTGTAGAAAGCAACTTAATTAGATTTGTCCCTCCTGCACTCTCCAAAGCTACAGGCTATATCATTCATACCTATCACAATCTCTGTTTTCAGCCAAGGCACACAAAGATCTCAGGACCTCCCCTCTGCCTGTCTGCCACACACACACACACACACACACACACACGCACCCAGCTTCATTGCTTTCTTTTGGATCTTATCCTTTGATATGCTACTACCATGAGGAAAATTCTTTCATAATATAATGGGTATGTTAAAACAAAATAAAGCCGTCGCCCACCAGCAGCCTGGCGAGAAAACAGTCCCACAGGTTGTTCTAGAACTGGCCCAGAAGCAGGTATGCTCCATGGAGCCAAGAGCGTGTGCCAACTCCTGTTCCAACTGCTAGACATTTTCATTCCAGAACTCGCATGTGCATGCTGCCGCTGCCAAACATGCCCTGTAAGTGGGGCCAGAAGTAGAGTCAACAGAGGAAGGAGAAACCAAAGGGGGCCGCCTGCATCCCACATTGCATTAAAATCTTCGTGGGCTGCCAGCTCAGTGACATCATCCATGGTTATTAATGGCCCCACAGTTGTTTATTTCAGCACTTGGTGCCACCAGCCATCTATTTCAGCAGACTGCATTGAGTGGGATTAAAAGCATAGCATTTTTGCCCCAGGAAAATTAATGTTGTGCCTATGCACAATGCAAACTGCTGAAAAGCAGTGGGGTCTCTTGATACAGTCTTTGTTAACAGCAAGCTCTGTAATTAATTACAGAGAAGAGGCCAAGGTGAAAAGTCAGTTTCTGCACACATAAGTGCTCTTGAAATGTCCACTAAGTGCAATTAGTTTGAAATAAAGCTGGAACAAGTGGGATGTAAACCCTGATCCATTGTGATCCCTTAGAAATCAGTCTATGCTTGGCCTTACTCATAATGACGGGCATACCTCTGCAACCTTAGAGTAGATATTCTATTTTAACATGTTTGAGGATTCCACTTGTGGAGTGCAACTTTATGCATGTTTACTTACAAGTAAACCCCACTGCATTCAAAGAAGGCTATGCCCAAGTGAGAGTCCTAAAGACTGTGGCATAAATCAAGGAAGGTCTGTGGCTGGGTCACGTTTTTAAGAAAAATCTTATTGGGTCCCTCTCCCCTGCATTTTAGTCCCTGCTGTGGATGGAGAGAGGGGGAAAAAATTCAGGCATGTGGGATCTTTCTTTTCTAAAGGTAGAACTCTGAAACCTACCCAGCTAATCCAGGTACAAAATGATGGCTCTTTTTCCTAATGCAACTCTTTACTGGAGTTACAACAAAGCAAGAATTCCGATAGTCAAAACAATAACATGGATGGTTAGACTGATAGGGAATGAGGGGTTGAAGGTATACAAGGAATGCCATTGAGCCAGACCTGGGTGTAGCTGAGTAAACACAGCTCTCCTCTTTGTGCCACTGAGGTTTCTTGGCAGCTGGCTGATGTTTGGAATGGCTGATATATGTGACTTATGTGTCTGAATCTTGGAGTTTGGCTGGGGAGATTAGAGCTCAACCCTCGCTGGGCCAGGAAAAACCTCAGGCCGGTCAGAATCTTTCAGCTTAAGCTACCTCATCAGGATTGAGAATGCATCTATGGTGGAATGAATGAGAAAAAAGCAAGGTGGCCACCATCATTGTCCTGCTCCCAGGAGAAAGTTGAGATGGTATGTGTGGCAGCAAAGAAAAAAGGGAGAGTTGTTCAAAACACCCTTGCTGTCAGAGGCCCATTTCCTGGTCCACCTGAGTAGGACTTCTCCTTTTTCAGCATGAAGGAAACATGCAAAAAAAGCATCTCATCTGCCAGGCTAATTAATTTTAGTATTATTTCTGATGATTTTAATATCGTTAATCTGATTGCCTGTCTGTTTGAGGGACTACCTCTTCTGTTCTGAACCTCTCTGGTGACTATTAAGATCTACAGGAGGGGCCCTTCTGAAGACAGCCCTGCCAGCAGAAACTCATCTTTCTGGCACCCTGGAGAAGACTATTATTGGTCAACTTTCAATCTATGATACGCTATTTAGAGTTTGAGCTCTGCTATCTGTTGGAACTTTTAGCATTTCCACTTTTGTTTTCTCTGTGATTTTAGCATTTACGCACCATAAATGCGTTTACTGTTGTTATTGTTTATGGCTTGAGGTAGCATGTTGATTCTGTTTACTTCTGATCTGAACAATTTTTTATGTATTTTACTTTAAGTTGCTATGAGCGTTTGGGCAGGAAAAGGCCATATCTGAAAAAGAGCTGCTAGTTTGCTGGAGGCACAAGCCCACAGGTTCTCAACCATTGTTACACAACCGAAAGGGGCAAAGATTTTTCAGCCTGGAAGTCCACAAAAGGCCAAATGACATCTGACAAGCACTGGAGAGAGACCATTGTGATGATGAAACCTAAATGATATAGGAGTTTAAAGCAAGCAGAATACAAGATGGACTAAGAGAAAAACATTGGAATGGATTGAACCCAGACAAGTTATGGAATTCAGAACCAGATACTGTACGGTCAGATGAGAGAATTGGTTAAAGTAGGTCACTGTAAGTGAGTATCTCAATGCACAAGTATGGCATTGCTCTTCGCCATGTAAACATTGACAGGAAGGAGCCTGCATGCAGTCCACTGGGGGAGAAGAACGTTCCATGTGCGACATCATGGGCAGAACAGTTCCATGTGGGCACTTACTTACTGTGAGCCTCTCTTGACATGCACAGTGAAAGTAACACCTGCAGACAGCTACAGCTTTGCCTGTTATTAATAAAGAGAGAAAAGACTTCAGATGAAACAATGGAATGGATTAATAACAATGTCAGCTAATTTTCAAGACCACCTAAAATATTTATAGCCAACTAGATTGCATTGCTGGAAAACTGGATTAGCAAAATGTAACTGTAGTTTCCAATAGTGAATTGTGAAATAGTAAACCAGTGCCCTGTGGTGACAATTAGAATTAAAATCCATGTACATTATTTTAATATTAAAAACATGTGGCAATATATGTACTTTATTTCTTTACAGGAGGTTGCTTCCTAATTATGGTTCTGTCTTGTGGACAGAATCTAAAAGGGTTTTAAGGTTTACGAGTAAGGGATACTTTCTGAGAATTCTCTTAACTTTTAGAACTGGGAGGATTCCCTTCTTAGTTATGAAAATGAAAGAACAACTAATTAACAGATGGATGGTTCCCTTTCATCACTTTAAAAACACAGGGCTGAACCCTATAAAGGGTTGTCTGGGAAAGGGAATATAAGAAGAAAAGCATTTCTATCTAAAATTAGAGCAGGTTGAAATGGTCTTATGGGACATGCCTTCCTCTAAAGAACCTTCAGCAGAACAATTCTTACTTCTTGGAAGTCTATCTCAAATCCTTCCAAAGAACCGAATGTCTTGCTGGACTCCTGTTCATGAAGAAGAAATGAAGGGAGAGAGGTGCTTGCATTGTTAATGAATACCCTCCCATTTAAATGACTTAAAATCTGTAGATCACCAGTTTACTCTAGGTCAGTGTTGTCCAAACTTGGCCACTTTAAGATGAGTGGACTTCATGCTGGCTGGGGAATTCTGGGAGTTGAAGTCCACTCATCTTAAAGTGGCCAAGTTTGGACAACACTGCTCTAGGTGGTCCATGAGGGATGATGAAGCCTGCCTTGTAGCCTTTCCATTTGCTGATCATTCCCATTCCACTTCAAACCCAGCCTGCAATTTCTCCATGTCACCCTTACCATCTCCAGATTTCAAAAGCTTTCAGCATGATGCTGTCTCGGGCATACCCAGACTGCTGGTTTAACATGTTTTCCTCCAGTCTGTGGAATGGCACAAAAATATGTCACCATAATTTGATCTGTCCTGATTCCTATGCTGACTTGGTATTGAGGCTGGTGATTTGTGCTGTTCTGGCAATGTTAATCTTGAGGAGATCAGTTAGTGGATTTTATGCTTCTGGAGAAAAGAAAAGAAAAACCAACACCAATTGCTCTTCCTGTCATGGGCTGGGGCTGGGAGAGGAGGCAGGTTTGACAGATAGACCTGTGGGTTTAGTGATCTGTCTGAATCTCATCCACAGGGTAGGTGCGGGTTTTCTGCCCTCTCCTGCTTTGCTGGGAAACCACCACTCACTCTATAGATCTGGAACCCACACCCATCCTCTGAGTGATCTATGGATCCCCTCTCTTGCTTCTCTCCATTGCTCAGGCTTTCTTGATCATTCCTGTTCATCCTCAATAATCCTCTTGCTTTCTCTCTTATTCTGTTGCTTTGTCTCTCACACTCACCTGTCTGATTCTCTTGGTCTCTCTTGATGATGCTTTTCTCACACATGCCCACTGTTTGGCTCCATCGTTTGGTTCTGTCATTTTTCTCTGTCATCCACCCTATTGCTTGCTCCACCAGCTGGCTCCATCAACTGACTCTGCTATTGGCCTGGTCATCTGCTCTATCACCTGCTCAACCAGCTGGCTCCATCACCTGACTCCATCGCCTGCTCCAGCATTGGATCCATCATTCATTCCATTGCCTGTTTGTTCTTTCTCTCTTGCTCATGTGTCCATCACTCTATATCCTTCTCTCCTCTTGCTCCCTCTCACTCTCTTGTTCTATGAAAAATGCAAGCTGTCTGTCAAGCAGAGCGTTTGTCTACCCATGTAGCTAATGAGCCTACATAATGTCTGACCAACATTTCATATCACCCTGATCTCTCCTACTGCCAAAGCCATAAAGGGAAGTTGCTAGAGATTGGAAGAGAGGGGGCATGCCCACAGCAGCCAGAAACAGCCAGAGGGGCCTGGGCAGATCTCTGCCCTTGCCACATCATCATCACAATCACCACTGAAATGCCAGAAAATTGTGCATATAGCAAGGCTTGGGTTGGAAAATATCGCTTTAACATCAGATCGGCTGAATTTGAAGTTAGGCTGACTATGTATTGGGGATGAGACAAAGGCTTCATCATGAGGTCATATCAAAATATGAATAATAAGGCATCTTTGAGGTGCACTTAGGCAGATGTATTGACGAGCCCTAAGTGCTTGCAAATCTAGCACTCACACCAGGTATCTTCAAGCCAATCACTCTTTCTGTTGCAAACTGACCAGTTGCTGAGCAAACTACCTTAGAGCTCCCAGTGCTCTGTGAATTAATAAAGCACTGCCAGGTTTTGAAACTATTAACAAACACACAGGGAAATCTCCAAAGTTTCTGTTCACCATGGCTGACAAGATCTGCATGGTAGTCAGGATTTCGTAAGCTCTGCAGAGTTGGCCTATTTTAAGGTTGGTTGTTTTCTAGACAGCATCAAACCATCTTTTGATGTTTTCTGTCCCAAAATAATGGGGAACGGTTGCTAATTTTGGTCAGCTATGATCTGAGGAGGCTCCAGGTTTGCAAAAGAAGTGTGTTGGGAGCTGCAGGTAGTCCTGGGGCCTCAGGCTGTCCATCCCTGCCCACCTTCTGAGGAGCCTAGGCTGGCGGATTGACTCTTTGGAGGCATTTTAGATATCCTTGAGTTGCCCAAGTATGCACCATTTAGAATTCATTAGATCAGTGGGGCATGAAGGACCACTGCCACATTCAAGGGTGTCTGCAGGGTGTGGTCAAAGATATCAAGATGGGAGCCACGACAGTGCAATCAAATATCCACCTGTTTTTTAAGGGCATTGCGTGTGGGACTGACATGAAAAACAGGCAAAGTTTTGATTGCACTGCTGCAACCGCCATCTTGACTTTTTTGACCCACCCCTCTGACATGCCTGGGCACACTGATGGCAATAAACGCCTTGCTCCAAGCCAGTGTTTTTTCTGCCTCAGCCATGATATTTCATTCAACTCCAGCCATTTGTTAACACAAACTTGCCTGAAAGCAAATAAGTTTTTTAAAAAAATGTAAATACGTTTCCCCCCCGCCCCCAAGCTTTGTTCCATCTGCTGAAAATGTGCAGTAGTAGTTTTGACCCTTGTCTAAACCAGGCAAGCTCCTTTTCAGGCAAGTTTGGGAGGTAAATGAACTGTCTGGCTGCTTTTCTTGGCAATCTTGCTTATTAGTGGGAGGTGGCAGTAAGGAGAACATGAGGAAGGCTGAAAGTGTTTACTTAAAACTTTCGCCAAATGGCTAGGGAGAGTTAAGATAAATCATAACTGTCAATGATGACAACTTTAGACTGCTACTAGTTCACTCCTGTTTATGCACTTTTTAAAAAGTTGCCATTTGGAGGGGAAGGGATAGGAGATTCAGATTAGAAACAGGCGGCAGTATTATTGACACATGCCATCCCATGCTTCGATGTGAATCGTTTGGCCTCTGTTCCGCGAACGACATGGAAGACTTGCAGGAAGCAGGCTGTGTAGCTTCACACAACACTTGAGAGATAATATTTTTAAGTACGTCTCCAAAATATGTATCTCTGACTCATATTTCCCCAAAGAATAAAGTCCATACATCAGTGCAAACTTATTACTTGCTGCCTCCCTCCCTATTTCTCTCCATACACATGCACACACGCACGCGCACACACACACTCACACACACCACCGGCAAGCCAAAAATGTTACGGCATTTGGCCATATGGGATTGCTAAGCAGAATCCATCTTTTCCTTTTCCCACTCTTGTCTTGTTTGCCTTAAGAAAGGAAAAATCCAGGATCTAACGTGGTAATTTAACTTCTGCTATGATCTCAGGGTTTCATATGGAAAAGAACACGAGTTCATTAACTAGCCTTAGAAACGTTTATCCTTGAAAGCTCGTGGTTAGGCTGGCAACCATTTTTTAAATTCAATGCTACGTTAAGAACTTAAGCAATCTGATCCTTAATGGAGTTTTCTGCTTTTCATTGGGAAAGCTGCTGCAAATGCTTTGTAAATGTCTTTTTTTAAACGCAGGCACTGCACAACTACCTTCTTGTTAAAGGAGCTGCACGGATTTCAGAACATCTCTCTTCTTTTGCCGTCATCCTGAAGTAGCCACTTCTTTGTGTTTCGCCATGCGTTATATTTGCATCAGGGAGCCTTAACCAGCCCCGTCTCTTTTGTGCAGCTGCTCCATTTGTAGCGGTACATTTGCATAGACTTGCCTGATGCTGAAGAAACTTCCTGGGCATAACTAAAATTTGGTGAGTGTTAGTTTTCCTACTGAAATTCGAATGTTCAGAGAGTGAAACCATTTGACCAAACATGGAAGATAACTGTTCATCTGATTTATTTTCAAACTCTAGATGTTAATCACCACTCTGGCAGAAAATCTGCTAAAGCAAATGAAGGATGAGGGACGGACAACCTACCGTCTACGAGCCACATGCAGCCCCGGTCATCCTTTTTTGCAATCTTAGATCATACCACTAAAATTAGAGGACAAAACACCAAAGGCTAACAGCATTTTTTTTTTTAATCAAAATAAAAGACCACTTAAGTCTATTAAGCCTTTGTGAGCATTCAAACATATTTCGCTCAAAAAAATCTTCCTAAACCAAAGATATTCTAGTCCAGTATCTTAATCTCTACACGATAATAATCTAAGATTTGTAAGTGACTCGTCTAACATCATGAAAGCGGGGACTTACAAAGAGTTCAGCTAGTGAAGCTGAGGAATACCACATATCCTAACTCCCTCCCTGGTTCCCAAATCACAAGAGCCCCCTCAAAAGGCTTAAATCAGAGATTAATAATTGTAGTACATTAGATTGTTATCAGTGGCTGTTTAAGCATGCCTGTGGTCTTGTATTGTTAATTTGTCCTAACTATATATGTTGTAATTCTTGCAGATTCATGGGATTTGGGCATATCTGCATTCTCAAGTTAGCCCGTTCGTTGCAATTACAGGCCACCATCAATTTTTGGAGGGTAGGAATGGTCATCATCATCCTCTTCTAGCCCAGACTCTCTGTGAATATGACCTCTACCTGTATTTTTCTGCTTTGTGTTGAAAATAGCATTAGCCAACTTGTGCCAGCTCAAGTGTTGCTGTCCGGTTTACCAACTGGTGTTATCTTTTACTTTCTTTTAGGCAAACCTTCTGCAGTTTGATTTACTTCTGTACAGAGAAGCAGGAAAGCCCCCTCACCTGGGTCAATGGTCACCTCTGCAACTCTTTAATCTTTCTGTTGTAACTAATGTTAATAGTGTTCCAGTGGCATATTTGTTATAATATATGCCTATGTATAGAGAGCCATTGGTTCAAAACTTAACAGAATTTTATTTTAATTACTATTTTTCTTTCCCAGGGCTACCCACTTTTCCACTGGGCTTTTTTTTTTTTTTTTAAGTCCACCCAAGCACCATTGAAATGCTAGAGCCTTTCCCCGCCTATTTTTCCCATTTATTTCCCAATAGCCAAAATCAAATTTCTCTACAAGAGGAGATTTGTCTAAGGATGGGCCACAATGGTTGCTGGACCATCCCAATTCAGACAGAATTTTCTTAAGCCAACCTAGAGTTCAGCCAGCGTCAGCGTGGGTGGAAGTAACTCAAGATTGCAATGCAATTATACCCTTAGTTTTTCTAGATATTTCAGTAAAGTGAGCAGTGGAAAAGCCAAATCTAGGACTCTACTCTCTTTAGATTATTTTTACAATAAACCTTTATTTTTACAATAAACCTTTATTTTTACAATAAACCTTGGGTGCTCTTATGAATGTATTATGCATTCAGGATAAAGGTTTACAAAAAAAAAAAAGAGGGAACATTGGGGATGGGGGCACTTAGAACCTACCAGCAAATTGAATTCCTCTTTGAAGCTAATAAATGAAGA
Source organism: Liasis olivaceus (assembly GCA_030867105.1). Classification (NCBI taxonomy): domain Eukaryota; kingdom Metazoa; phylum Chordata; class Lepidosauria; order Squamata; family Pythonidae; genus Liasis; species Liasis olivaceus. The sequence goes on from CM061349.1 coordinate 193,752,018, forward strand.
ATGCTTTTATTTAGGTTTTCAGCCTTTTGATCCCATTATCCTGTGCTTTAATCCTCATCCTTCAGCAACTGTCTGACAGCCTTTTATATGTACTGAGCATGCTCATTCTCCCTAGCACCCCCTCCCCCCCAAAATGCTGTTGTGTGTTTCAGCATAATTTAAAGTTTCCTCACACCTGTTGATGACTTGTAACTGCATAAAATGTACCTCTCGGATGCACCATTTATAGAATGGATCAATCAACAGATGGCAATAATGATCAAACGACACTGCAATATTAGCTAATTAAAACAAACATACCATATCATGTACAATGCGTTACCAGGCAATTGTATGAACTAACAAGCTTATCTACCCTCAGAACAATGTCTGAGCAAACAAATGCTGCTTTCTAAAATGCAGCATTTCCTGTTACTATCCCCATAAAAGAGTCTGTATTTCCCAAGAAATGAAGACCACCTGTAAATTGTGGAATAAAAGCTACAACAGAAAACCCCAGCATGTTGTGTGTTGAAGTGTCCAGGTGTCTAGGAAAGAAAGAAATGCAAGGAGGAACAGGAGACGCAGGAGCCAGCACCCAAACTTCTGTCCATCCTTGTGGGAAGGTGGCTAGCCAGCGGGTGAGTGAGTGAGCAAGCTGATGAGCAGCGGGTCCAGATAGGACTGCAGTGAGCTTCCCCCCGATTCTTCCCCTTGAATGACATGTGGAAGGCCAAGCCATCAAGCGCCCACTGTCCTATTCCCTACTTCTGCAACCAGGATGAAGATAGAGGAAAAGAGTCGTATGAGCCTGTTCACTGATGTAAAGGAGATATTTTCATTTACATTACCTATTTAGCAGGAGGTATGCCATTAGAGCTGAAGTCCCAAGTGGCCTTCTATTCCTTGCTAAGTCCTGCTTCCTCAGCACCAGCTCACCTTGACTTTTTCCCATTACGCTGGCATGTTTGAGGCATAAAGGTCTCCATTTTCAAAGTCGGAAGGTGGCTTCAGCATACGGTTGAGGTAACTTCCTCTTCTGAAAACACATACTCTATTTAGACAAAGCGATATCTTTTTAAATTGTTTTTCTAAATCTCTATAAATCTCTCTATTGTATTGAATTGGGACTGAATGTACTGTAAAATTTTAAACCCAGGGGTTTTGAAGAACTGTTAATAACTATTTAGGCCCCAGTTCAGTATATGGTGCAGACAGCACTAACATTCACAGTTTCAGTGTATTTGTGACCACAAGCATTTTTTTCACAAAAGCAATGACAAGTCATAAAGAAACGTTGATCTTCCGTAGCATACAAAGAATTAAAACCTTGATGAAATTCTTAGGAAATGGAATCGCATTTCTTCCTAATCATGCCTCTGTGAATACTTCAGCTACTAAGTGACCACAAATGTGTGACAATTCAGCTACTGCATTTTTCACATACTACAGGCTGTTGGTGTAGCCTGCCAGCATAAAATTAAGCCACATCTAATGAGAAAGCAAGGTTTGCTTCCTGTTACCGCAGTATCTCATTTGTTTCCTGTACAGATGAAGTGTAAAGAGAATATACCCAAACAATTTGTTTGTTTAATCAAAGTAAGTTAGAGATAATTTAATCACTTCTCAGCTACCATTCAAGGAAAAGCATCTGCAGGATGGGTAAAAAAATGTCAAGATGACAATCACAACTGCATAACCACATAACCACAAAGCCTCGTCCCTTTTGAGCATGTATCAACATCATACACATATAAAAGAGGGTGAGGCTTTGCTTGTGTCATCGTGACCACCATCTTGATTTTTTGACCCACCCCCATGGATGCTGCTGCTTTTAAGAGCAGAGAGTTCCCAGATAACGTACAGAGTAAAGTATCATCAAAATAGATGTTTTCATATTCAGATTTATGTGCTGGTAATGCTAAGGTTGGATATAAGAAGTCCATTATGTTTTCTAACTGGAATTTACAATTCAAGGGGAAAATGGTTCCCAAACTTGATAGCATCTCTGATTTTCCCACCCACTGCTAATCTTTCCAATTACCATTTCTTTCAGACCTGTTGGGGTTTCTGCTGATATTGCAGTAGCCGTAAGTACAAGGACAGACATGAAGCAAACCCCTCTTCTTCTTGGCGGCTCCTGACAAGCTGCTACCACCATACTAGTTTTAAGAATTGCATCTGTCATTGCAGGCAACAGAGTTATGCAGACATTATCATGAGAAACGTAGCGGGAAATTCCAAAGTAGTTTGATGTGACAGCAGCGTGTAGACAAGGAACATTCTCATAATTTAAAAAGCCATGAAGCTACGTATCCAATCTTTTTGTGTGCTTGCAGGGGACAGCTGCAAAAAGCAGTAAGTCCAGACATTACTTCCAATCTGTAATTTGTAATATGATGAAGGGAAAACCATGATATAGATAGAGCCAAAGCATTTTAACTTTATTTCAGTTAAATATTTTGACGTTTTTGTCTTTGTCCCACCTACTTCTTTGTCCTAGTCCGGTCCACTTTTTGGGACACAGTTTCTCCAGGATAACTTTCAAAAGTGATACAATGACAGTTGTGCATCCCTGATGTGGCTGGACTATTGTCCATGAACTAGCATGATGTAGACAAATCTTTATGATGTGGAAAAGAGATTATCATAGCAGAGAGACTTTTGGACAAATTTCTGCCTGACCATGAAGCTATGGGATAAGAAAGGTGCATACATCTTGTCTATCCCGTGGATTCTATCCTGAGTTCCTTTTGAAGTGCATTATGTAAATGTGAAAAACATATCATGTAGGCCTGGAGAGAAATAGCCCAAGAACGTTTGGTTAGAAATCTAAAAGAGATAATTTCTCAGATTTATGAAGGAAGCTGTAACTAGTAATTGCTTTGGAGGAAAAATGTGCTCTACTTAGGCAGAATTTTGAAATAGATCCCAACCTGGGTGTATGAAGGCAGCTGGAGTATCAATGGAAAAACTTTGCTGTTCTCCTAAGATACAAGATTGAAATCCATGACTCATTCAGTCCAATTATATTTAGAGGTGAAAAGGGCATTCTTGGGAAACTGTGGTTCCATCAGTTTGATATGTAGCATGAACTACAGTAAAAGGACATACTCCACAAGTAAATACATACTGCTAAACTAACAAGAGATAACATGAATGATTTAGAAAGGAAAGGTCCTGGCTAACTGGATGATTCAAGTGGTTACAGACTAAGCTGATAAAAATTAGACATAATTTATTTGGATTTTCAGAACATTTTGATAATGTTCCATACTACTGGTCTCTATTTAAGCTTCAGTTGCCAGGAACCAAGAAACTCTAAGGGAGTGAATCAAGTGATTATGGGAAAAGACAGCTAGGTGGGGGTACATGGGAGGATTGAGAACAAATATGCTAGATTGTAGAAAGCCAGATTTACAGAGGCCTGATTAGGGTCAACATTTTAGGTATCTACAATTCATGATCTATAAAAATGATACAGGCTAGTAAAACCTGCTGACAGTACGGCACTGGATGAGACATGGACTACAAATGTAGTACACAGAAAAGCCAAGATTTTTCTTTCTCGTACTCAGCTCATCTGCTTTGCCTTGTTTAGAATGTATGGAGAGTTGTCTTTATCACCTACAACTATCAGATGCCAGCTTATACTGTCAGAGGAACAGAATCAGAAAAACAACTTTTACATTAAGATTGGCTAGGGTGAGAGAACAGCAAATGTGATCCTCAAGTGAAACATTGGTTTACTTTTCCAAGGTTATATATAAGAGGAGAGAGGGGAGAGTCATTGACAACTTTTATGGGGGTCTGCAGCAAACCATGATGATGCCCAAACAATAACCTGCTTGCAAGGACATGATCAGGCAAATGCTGCCGTTACCTATTTGCTTTCTAATATCTGATGCGAGTCCTTAAGACATGGCATTTGTGTGATGATGTCACACATATGTTGTCATTTGCACTGATATGTGCCCTCTGTGCATGCCCCTGCATTCATGCAATATAATAATCTAGGCCAGTGTTTTTCAAGCCTGGCAACTTTAAGGTGCATGGGCTTCAACTACCCATGCTGGTTAGGGAATTCTGGGAGTTGAAGTCCACACATCTAAAAGTTGCCATGTTTGAAAAATACTGGATTAGACCTAAGGGTTCCTTAGGAGAAGGAATGCCTGAAATCAAGGGTGCACAGTCTCCCCCTTCCCCACTAAGGTTCACATACTCGACTGAGATAGAACACAGTAGCTCAGCAGGGCTATTCAACACTCAGATGGGCAGCGGGCTCCAATAAATTCAGTTCCCCACCAACTACAGACTGACATGGCAGCAGGGTGAACGTTTGCTTCTTGGTTTGATTTTAAAGCTTTAAATAATTTGCAGAGGGGAACCAGAACCCCGGTTTGAAGGGAGAGATATTTAACTCTTCCCTCGATGCCACAGCTTCAATGCACTCTGTCTTCCCATATCCTGTTATTTGGCATTCAGAGGGAAGCTTCTAATTATGCCATTGACAGCCCCTTTCTGATCATTTGCTTCTGGGGAATGAGGGGGTGGGGGAGTTAAATTTCTGTCAACCCTGTGAGGAAAGGGTTAAACCTTTCTTCCCATAGACAGTCTCAATCCTGATCTCTCTCTCTGATCTGCTAGGTTGAGTTACTGTTTTAAATTTCCAACCCAGCACATTTCACCAAGCACATTTCACATTTCACTTCCTGGACCCATAGTACTCTATTAGATATCTTTGTTTGAAATTTTCAAATGGGGAGGGTTTTTCAGCCCCCCCCCTCTTTTTCTTTTGAAGGTCATGATGTGCTACTTGTAATATTTCTACTGAGCGTGAGGAACCTATGAAGATTTTAAAAAAAGTTTTTCAAGCAAGCCAGGTTCACTCAGGAAATCAAATATGGTTCTAATTAAAATTTGCAGCAGCTGAATGTTGGCCAGGGACAAGTGAGGAAGCCATGGGAAGCGCAGCCCTGAGGAAGGTGGGAGTCGGTAGTAGCCATCTTCAGGACAGTGAAAAGCCTTGCAGCCCACACTCTCAATGGAAACATCTGCCAGATCATTTGTGTTGGTTTAACAAAAGAATTATATCCCCGAAAGTATCCAGTTCAACCTGATGAGGAAAGATGGATTATCTTTGTTGTTAACAACACGGCTGTTTTTTAAAAAATCAGGTGGTCGGAGTTTCCTACTGAAAGAATGCAACTGTTTTGGGAAGCACTGTTATAATCATCTTTGCTTTCTCTCCCACAAGCATTTCACATTTTGTACTGGTTTCAAACATTTACATTGTCTACTGATTTTAAACATCGTACATTCCATGGACTGATGGGGCAGGATGGAAAACTATTATTTTGTAAATAGACCATCTGTCAAGGAGGGTATGAATTTGAAACATATTTTAAGCATTCAATACGATGAGGACATGGTGGGGACACTCTTTCAAAACAGCTGTGGGATTGTCCAGTCACAAAATGGCTGCCTGGGGAGAACAGCTAGTTCTAGAACAACACACATTTATTTATTTATTTATTTATTTACTTATTTATTTTTAAACTTGTATGCTGCCTATCTCCCCCAACGGGTGACTCTGGGCGGCTCACAATAACATATGCAAGAATACTCCCTGTCATTTCTTCTAGGTCCCCCTCCTTGCTACCTCTGACCATTTTCCAGGCAAGTGGCACTTAGTGTCCATCTTTGAAACAAAACAGGGAGCTGTGCTCTCCATTGTTTTGCATTTTGCTTTTTTGTCCTAAGAAGCCTCATGCACCAATCTGAGACCCAGAAGCATTCTGGGAAATAAAGGCAAAGGCTATCACTTCTTTTAATTAAAATGTTTTAAATGTATAAAAAAAGGTGGGGGGGCAGGGACCCTGGCGAGCTCTGCAGGTGCAATGTTGGGTACCTCGGGGATACATGATACATCCAGGAGTGGAGTTTTTAGAAAATATATTAAGACAGTTCTTTTAAATTTGGCCTTTTAAATTGTTTTTAATGGTTTCTATGGTTGTCATAAATATTCTGTGATGGTTATTGTTGGCCTGATCGTACATCTTGTGGTTTTTGATTTGCAGTACAACGCCTTGGCAGTTTTTCTAGAAAGGTGGCACAGGAATATATATTTTTTAAATCCTATAAATCACATTTATAGTCAATTGCTGTGACTGGAGAGGAAAATTCCAAAAGTGTAATGACGCTATCTTCTTCTGACTAGGGTTGTGTCCTAATGTGAGCTTACTTTTATATTGTCTACTTTGTTTCCTGTTTTACTTTGTGTGGGACTACATTACTAGCTCCACAAAATTGCTTTTATTGCAAAGAAACTTACTACAGCCTGCTCATGTCCAGGGGCTTTTGCAGAAGGGGTAAAAAAGTCAAAATGACAGCTATAAGTGAAACCCCACTTCTTTTTAATGTGTGTTTCATGTGTGACACTTTTGTCAAAAAGGGTGGGACGCCCAATGCATGGTCATGCTCACCATCTCAACTTTTCTGATCCCCCGCCCTTGCAGATGTCCATATTCACACCATTCTCTTCCTTATTCACTTCCCACAAAGAGAGTGCATAGGAATTCCAAAGCCAGATTTGCCAGGGAAAAAGTGCATCTTTGGGACTTTATAGCATCCTGTTAAAGACAGCATTTGAAATATTCAAATATTCAGCATATTCTCAGTAGAGAATATTATAATGTTTTGAGATGTTTGAAAATATACTTATCCTGATATTAGGATATTAGCACTGAAAGGGAAACCAAGGCTCATCCAACTCAGTCTCTTGATCTGAAGTGTCACTGCCAGAGATCCGTAGGAACTTTAGCTGAAGCTGCTGAAGGCCTGGCTACCTTATGATCATGAGATCATCTAGTGATAGCTCATCACGCTTAGGACTTTTTCCCTTAATATTCTATCTAAAGCTGCCCTTGTAATCTAAACATCCAATATTTTTAGATTACATAGTAACCTGCTCACACTGCACCTGTCTCCAAAGATGTTCATCCTAGACTCCCATAAGCATTAAATGGCTTATCTTGACATGTGATACTTCCATTTTTCTCAACATCCTTGATCTTTTTAACAGAATTAAACACTTATAGCCAATTCCTGAACAGGCCTTCTCTTTCTGATTGATTTTACATTCATCTGACTTTGCCAGAATGAGACCTTTCTACTACAGCTTCACCCAAAGACACGCACCCGTGACACCGTCGCTTCTTGATTCTTCTTAACAGTGTGCTAGCTGACAGCCTATAAGAGCATTTACAATCTAGGTTAAATGCAGATCCATATTCAATACATCATCTACTATGATGCATTAATCTTCATCTAAAGGGTTGCCCTCCATCTGTTTTTACTTTCACACAAGGCACACTTTTTTATTTTGCGGCTATTTGGTCTGCTCTCCGCTTTGTCATTTTATTTTATTTTTTTAATGTAAGGAATGGAAAGAAAGGAAAAGGAAAAGGAAGAAAGAAAGAAAAGAAAAGAAAAAAGAGGAGAGAAGAGAAGAGATTAGTGAAAAAACAATTAGGAAGAAACAAGGCTCCTCTGAAGAGCAAAATGTTGAGGAATAACTGGGCCATTAGCCAAGGATAGAGAACCCACTGGCAGTTCTGTTTATTCTCTCCACCCCCACTCTCCGTCCCTACCTTCCCACACTAAGCCACATTTTATTTTCCTTGACATGAAATAGGCTACATAACTCTTGTCATTTCTGCCAATGCCCAAGAGGTCTGATCCTGTTTATGGGCCCCCTTCTTCCAACTGAACACTTCTGGCTCCAGTTCTGGCGATGACGACAGGGTATAACAAAAATGAATCTGTGTAGCCTGAAGGTTGATGGATCAGAAAGTATGCAGCTGCAGCACTTAAAACTTTAAATGGGAGAGACAAGGTCAACCCAAGTTATTATTTTAGCCCAGCGTAGGTGATAACTCCCTCTTCTCTCCATGGAAATGAAACAAAATCTACTTGGGGGAGACTGGGAGCTGTTGAAAAGCACATCTTGGAAAAATGAACTGCATCTGGTAGATAACAACACTTACTGTTGCTTTAACCATTGATCCAGCAACGTTCATAGTCATAGAATTTATGCCCCAACTGTGGTCATTTAGGACTTGTTGACACTATCACTTATCCAGAGAAAGCTATCCTTTGACACCCATCAGATGAAGACTGGATAGGCTGCTGTTAAGGAGTAAATCTCAGAGTCACAGTTCACCATGACCATGGTCAACATCTCATGCAAGGGTTTAATGAAGTTCACAAGTTGTGGTAACTGCAAAACAGCCCAAAGGTCACATTAGATAAACAAAAGGGTTGACAAAGGCTCCCCAATGCAAAATTTTTGCCATAGTAAACAAACCCAGGATGGTGATGATGTGGCATAACAAGGCCATATGAGTAGTCTCTTAAATTTCCCTGTTATCTCTGGTTCTGTAGAATGGTCTTTCAAAGTGGCCTCCTACCCAATGCAAGCTGAAGTGCCCAGTAATTCCTTTAAAAGATTCCACTTCACTTAGATTCTAAAGCTTATAAAAAGTGGAAACAATTAAAGCAGGGTTCCTCAACCTTGGCGACTTGAAGATGTGTGGACTTCAACTCCCAGAATTCCCCATCCAGCATTCTGGGAGTTGAAGTCCACACATCTTCAAATTGCCAAGGTTGAGGAACCCTGAATTAAGGGAGAAGATAGGATAGGATTACAGTATGACAAACTGTAAAAGGTATACCAGTCTGTGATTGGTCTGATGGATTCTCTATCACAGCCTCCCTGATAATTTATGAAGTCAGCAGCTACATATAGAAGCCCAATTTGTGTTCCCTAAGGGTCCTACCGTCCTGGTTAAAGCAAGCCCAGTGACTATGGAAAGAAAAACTATTCACACGGATCTCCTCTAGTCCCCACTCCACCTTTATTCTCCCTATCCCTTTGAAAGTTGTTTTTCAAGCATTATGACCAGGAGATCTTATCTAGAGATGGATGAAATAGCTATTTCTCATCCATATTCTGTTCATCTATATTCACTCATAACTTAATGATGTTTGGTTTGCATTTTAAGAACAATATGTATTTAAATGTTCATATTCAGATACTTTTAAATAAGCCCTTTAAAAAATATTTTATCCCCAAATTTACTGAGAGCCACAGAACTTGTGTATATGTGTATGTATATATGTATGTATGTATGTATGTGTGTGTGTGTGTGTGTGTGTGTGTCTATATGTATGTATGTATGTGTGTGTGTGTGTGTGTGTGTGTGCATGTATGTATGTATGTATGTATGTGTGTGTATATATATATATATATATATCTCCGCACTCATTCGTTACCGATTCTGCGGCGACTGCCTGGACACGTCCCTGCAGTTTTCAAGGCAAGGTGTTTCGGAAGTGGTTTGCCATTGCCTCCTTCCTAAAGCAGAGCCCAGCTGGCGAGCGCAGGAGGTGGGGTTTCCGTTGCTTCCCATCTTTTTCAGGCGTGCATGGCTTCCGCGTTACCGGCAACTGCTCCCGTCTCCTTTGCAAGGTGCCACCAGCATTTTTCCTCCCACCGGGGTGAGAATCCGCATTTATCTACTCACGTGAGTTTTTGAGCTGTTGGGTTGGCAGGAGCTGGGGAGGAAGCAGGAGCTTGCTCTGCTGTGCGAAGCTGGGCTCGAACTGCTGAAGTGTCGACCATTTCTGGCCGGCAACTTTCAGCGTCATTGAGCCACTGCGCCACCATGTCCCCCATATATGTATGTATGTGCATCTATATCTATATCTATATCTATGTGGCTGGATAGTGTAGTGGTTAGAGCACCGCTCTTTGACGTGGGAGGCTGGGGTTCTAATCCTGGATGGTACCTACCTTACCAGTAAGGGTCCTTCAGCAAATACCCCCTAACACTTCACCCACCTACCTCAGATATGAGAGTGACATGAACTAAGAGAGTTATGCTGGCTTAGATGTCACCCAGATTAACAAGATCTGTGCCAGATGTTGGAGAACCAGGAAAATCTGATGATAAATGGGCTACTTGAACAAACCATACACGGATGAGACAAAAGAACTTGGAACTGATGGAATGATACTACAATAGTAGTCCTAATGAGAACCTAATATATGAAATGTATGAGAGAACTATGGATGGACAGAAGACCTACATCCACACTAACTGAGAAACAGCTAGTTACTCAATGCTTCAACATAATGAAGAGGAAACTGCTCTCACAACTTGAGATAGACCAACTACACATTACATCCTGGACTTAAGAAGACCCAGAAGAACAACTGGATGTGCAGACAATACCTGAAGCTGGAATATCACCTGAAGCTGGAACATCATAAGATTGTGGATAAACTAGCTACAGTCAACCTTCAAGACTGATTACCAAGGCTCAGTGGAGAAGTACCATCAGATAGTATGCTAGAAGATGCCTATAGAGCCTTCACAACAATCCCTACTGTAATCCTGGAGATGCTTAGCTGCACAATCAAGAAGAACAGCAGTACATCCCCCCACCCCCGGAAAATGAAGTTGGAGGCTAAGATCAAGACAACTCAGAGAAAAGCTAGTCAGCTTTTGGAACTACATAAGGATGTGGAAATTAAGGATAATACTTGGCTACTGAAAAAATACAAGTGGCTGACTCATCTGAAGCCCTAGAGACTGCTAAACAAAGGCTCACAGCATGGCTACCAGGCTAAGGAGATATGCTAGAGAAGCAGAGACCAAGAAGATAAATGCCCTGTTCTCCAAAGATCCATCCAAAGGGTACTCTCAACTGCAGTGCAACAACACAATAACAGCAGAACCACCAACAGCAGAAACTGAACAGTACTGGAAGAACATATGGGAGAAAGAGAAGACACATAACACCAGTGCAAAGTGGCTGCAGGACCTGAGAGCACACCACAGCAATCTTCCAGAACAGGAACTGGTCACCATCTCAGTAGCAGACATCCAACAGCGGGTCAAGAACATGAAGAGCTGGACAGCACCTGGCCTGGACATGATCCACACCTACTGGCTAAAGAAACTAACAGCAGTGCATGAACCAGTTGCTAGCAGTGCAGATGAACCAGTTGCTAGCAGCAGGGTCCCACCCAGACTGGCTAACACAAAGAAGGGCAGTGCTGATCATGAAAGACCCCCACAAGGGAACAGCACCATCCAACTACCAGCCAATAACCTGCCTCCCCACAACATGGAAAGTCCTATCAGACATCATAGCCACCAAGCTACAAGGCCATATTTTACAGCTATCGGTGTAAAAAATGGAGAGTCAGAAAAAGCTAAGGAAAGAGATGGAAGAGCTATCTCAAAGGGGGAAAGAGAGAATGATGTCCCTATCCACTTTAGGTTCTGTTTCAACTCATTGTTTAGCTTTCAACTCCACCCACGTGTACCTCATCAAGAAATTACCCCTGAAGGAATTTGGTTTTTGACAGAGAGAAAGTTGCCCACTCTTGCTAAAAAGGATTCAAATGGATTTATTTGATTTTTTTTTTCTTGCGGAAATCCCAATGTTATTTTTCATTTACGAACATTGATAGGCAGTGAAAACCTGCATGTTTTTTTTAATTCATATAAACTCAACTGATTTGAACATTTCAAGCTAATATGTGAACTTTTTGCACATCTCAGAATTGCACAACACAGTTACTGGATTTTTTTAAAATACCCAATAACAAAAAAGGTATGTATAAAAGAAATATACCTCCAAAGTGGGTACTTAGGCAAAACTCCATACAAATCCATACAAATATTCAAAAACGCATATGAAAACCAACATATGAATTGCCAATTTGATGTAGTAGTTAATATGTCAGACTAGAAACCAGGAGACTGTGAGTCCTAGTCCCACGTGAGCCTCAAAGCCAGCTGAGTGATCTTGAGCTTCCCTCAAACTTCCCTCAACCCTGGTAGGAAGACAAAGGCAAACCACTTCTGAAAAATGCTGCCATGAAAACCGCAGGGTGCAGTCACCAGGAGTCAGAATTGAAGAGACAAAAATGATGATGATGATGATGATGCAATAAAAAGACTGCAGAGTTGTTGCTGACTTCTGTGCATTTTGTAAAACACATTCCATATGTGACATGCATTTACCGGTAGCATGAAACACTAAATAATTGACCATTTTGACTTGTTTGATCGGGCGCTTACCCAGTTGCCAGGCATTAATTTTAGGGTGCTTAGCAAATACTAAACCCTTGGTTTTTGTACAGCTAATTTGAAGTGCTTCTGCATTCCTGTGTGCAGCTAAAGCATACAGTTTGCTTGAGACCAACTGGTGTCTGAGATAATAGCCCAGCATTATCTGCATAGAAAATTGCAGTGTGTCTGTCCTTTCAATTTGGATGATAATGATGATGATTTGATTATTCCTCTTGGCCACAAGAGGATTGACATACAGATTGCAGAACAGAGTCTCCAGGATGCCTAACTCCTCTGCTGACGCAAATGTTCTTAGTCTCGTGGCCCGGCATGCTGAGCTAACTTTTAAACTAGAGTTCTCATCAAGTTCTTAAACAAGCAGAAGCAGGCATCTATCTATGGTAGAGTTCTTAAGTTTACGCCATAATTTGTGTCTAAAAATAAGGTCAAAAGTATATCTGGAATCAATAAGAACTGCATATAACATGGATCCTGGGCTAATAATTAGCAGACAGATCCTGGTTGCCTTTTTTATAGATCGGAACGACCAGAGTTAAATCCCACTCCTTTGGAACCAATGCCTTACTGTCTATTAATGGAAATAGGGAGGTCCACCAGTCCAGACTGATCCAAATAATTTTAGCAGTGATAAAGTCATTGCCTGGGGCTTGGTCAGGCTTAAACTGTTTCACAGAATCTATTATTTCTGAGCCTGTTACGGGGAGCCAAGAGCAGGCTCATATTAAGCTCTTGGTCAAGCTCAGCTGGAACCTCCTGCAAATATAATGCCCTAAAATGATCCTCTCACCCTGAAGCTGGTGTAAAGAAAGAAGATGAAAGAGCAAGAAAGGCTGCTAATTGGGAAAAAGGCTGGTAGCTATGAAATGATTGTTGGAATTTGAGGGGAAACATGACTAGTAGTCTTTATTTACTTTTTACTTGTTAAGAAGCACACAGAAAGCCTGGAATCCAGAATGCTTATTTGACATCAGCCTTAAAACCAGCCATGGCTGCTTGCTTGTAAAAACTTCATTGGAAAAAACAAACTACAGTACGCCACATGCAGTTATGTGCTGGGAGTTTTTGGCAATATGTTTTTAGCTGTGATAGTTGGGGTCTTATAGCCATGTTACATGTTGTTGTGATGTTTTTTTTACCATTCCATACAATTTTTCCACTGATCTGAAAGTTGCAATTCTCACCCAAAGGTTCTCCTAGTGAAGGAAACATATAATCATAAAAATAAGCTATATCTAAAGGAGAACTTAACTTTATAAACATTTTAGAACAATTATTTAAGGATCCTTCATGGAATATGGTAGATGCATAATCTTTTCATGGGTAAAAGCATTTATCAGAAAAAAGAAATAGCAAGCTACCTGTCCATCATAGTATAGACTCAGACTTCAGAAGAAACTTGAACAATTAAGAAAAATTTGTTCATGTAGCAGTGTTACCAAATTCTTGTCAGAGATTGTACTATTGCCTTGAGAAGGACTAAATGTTGGGTGAATTGAATCAGAGATCAGCCCATTCACAAGGAAGTTCTTAACTCTTTTATTATACCCATTCCTGATGTGAAGACATAACTCATCTTTCACTATTTTACTTTGAGGTTGGCTCTCCTAATGCCTCTTCTGCTTCATAGCAGTGAAGCAGTAAGACTGAATAAATATAAGCAGTTTATAAGATCACATTCAAGCTCTAAATCAGTGTTTTTCAAACTTGGCAACTTTAAGATGTGTGGACTTCAACTCCCAGCTGGCTGGAGAATTCTGGGAGTTGAAGTCTATTCATGTTAAAGTTGCCAGGTTTGAAAAACGCTGCTCTAAATGACTTTTCTTTGCTGAGACAACATCTTTCCATTGTGCCAGTTAGCAAGGAGTTATCCAGGGTCCTGATTCCTGCTCATCAACTCTTGCTATACTTATACTACAATACGGCATGACTTGAATACTGAATTTCTTTGATGTGATTTACGTTGGTCTTCATTTGAGCAATTTTGACCTGATTTGTTTGTCTGAATCTGATTTATTGTAACTGAATTTCAGGCTGACTATCTTGACTGGACTTTGTTGATTCACCTTGCTTATCTGTTGCACTCCTACATCCTTATGACATTGGATAGTTTTCTGTCTTCACATGGCCTTGAACTTGAATTTCTTTGCACGTGAATGAAAGAACAGAAAGAATTTGGCGTTTTGAGAGAGATGGGCATACATTTCCAAATATATCACATTTAAAAATTCTACCTTATTGGGTACCCTAGCTTGTGTGCTGTCTGTGTGTGTAAGTGTCTCTCTGTGTGTTTGTGTTTGTAATCCAACCTCACAGTTTCAATGCAGCCCAGCATATACCAGCTGGATTTTTTGAAACATAAATTAGGGACAGTTGTGGAAATGCAAATTTTGATGTGGCTTAAAAACATTTTTGTGGCTTTTAAAAATCACTGGAAATTTGATAGAATAGCAAGTAAATCCATATGACACTATGATCTGCACAAACCTAATATTGTTCATATTAATTTCATTAGAAACAACAGGGTTTCCTACTACATCATAGTAACTCCTTACTTTGAATTCAGTAATTTTGAAAATTCACTTCAAGAACAGAATCCTTCACTCATGCTGATGTAAAGGAACCACTTCTTTACCATCACACTCTAACAAGTGTGTAAGCGGCTCCAATGTTTGGAAATTTGGAAATTCTCCCATTTACAATAGAAGTTATAAGTAAGTGCATTCATTAGAGATCTCATGCAGTTTCACTTCTTATTAATTGTGCATTAAAAAGTGAGTTTGAAGGATTAATCCCTTCTCATTTTTAGATATATGCCAATTTTATAGATACGCCAATTTCCTCCTATTGTTGTTATAATAGGAATTTTTTGTGGAAGATGAATTAAACAGTTCTACACATTCCAATTTAGTTAGCGAAGCTTCTGTTCTTGATGCGTGCTAAGTGGAATATTTTTCAAATGCGAATAAGCTAATAAGCATACTGTAAAGAGAAGCAAATACAAACTCCAAAGCCCTCCTACAGTTTATATGGCAAAGATGATTTTTTAACTGATATATGGATTTAATTATTAAACTAATATAAAAGCTACAGTTGTACAAACAAAATTCTGTGTACTGTGGCATTATTTATTTTTTTAAATCAGGCTCTGAAGCCTAAACACCTAGTGGGGAACCAAACTGAATCCCAGTGCTAAAACATCAAGCACTCTTTCCCACAATCATTTTGCAAACTATGGCTGATTGCTTCATCTCCTGCCTCATTACAAATCAAGCAGAGAGTGAACAGGGTCCCTGAATTGTGTTTGGGACTATAAGTTACTGCTTTGATGGAACTTCAGCCCCGACCTTACAAAGGGAATGCAGAGTGGTGGCATCTGCTTATGCTGAACTCTCATATATCGTATGTCTGTCATACATCTCTATGTATATCTCCCAGCATGCCATGAATCAACCTTGAGAAAGACAAAAAGGTCTGGATAGTGGACCTTGCAATACCTGGAGACAGCAGAATAGAAGAGAAAGAACCGGAGAAAATCACAACATACAAAGACCTGTAAATAGAAGTAGTACGACTATGGCAAAAGAAAGCAAAGATAGTACCAATAGTAATAGGTGCCTTGCGTGCAATCCCAAAACATCTGGAGCACCACTTGAACACCATCAGTATTGACAAAAATCACCGCCAGTCAATTGCAAAAAGCAGCTTTACTTGGAACAGCTTACATCCTGCGACGATACCTTTAACACCACCAGACAACACCATCTGCCTATCCCAGGTCCTTGGGAAGGACTCGATAGGTGGATTAAAATGCCAAATCCAGTCTAAACATCTGGCTGACTGTGTGACCAACAATAATAATGATTTGTAAGCCACCCAACTCCAGAATGACTCTGGGTGGCTGAAAAGTTAAAAAGTAGAAAACTGTAACGAGAAAACCCTATGCATCCAGACAATCATACTCCATGTACAAAAAAAATCACAACCATTAGGAGCCCCACAAGCACCCTCCTTCAAGGCCTGGGAAAACAGCCAAGTTTTTGAAGACTTCTGAAACATCTTCAGGATGTGAGCTATGTGGATCTCTGGGGGGAATATCATTGCAGAGGGCAGGCAATGTGACAGAGAAAGCAATTATATCAATGGGGTTTATCTTCCTATGCTAGATGAAGACAAATCATTATATCAGTTTGCTTTTCAGGAAATTGTCTTATGTTCAGTTCCATTGTTTCAGCAGAATATTTAGCAGAATATTTGCACAAATGTTCATATGCATTTTCATGTGCACTTTTCCTGTTGCATTCATTATCCTATACACTTTTTTAGAGTATTTATTTTTGTGAGCAATTATTCCAGCCACTCTTTTCTCTGGGTGCATACTTTTCTTGAATATATTTATATTTTCCTTTAATGTACACATTTTAGCATGGATTTTTTGAGTTACACACTGTTGTAAATTTCAGAAAAGTACAGATTTCAATGTGCATGATCGCAATTAGTACTTTTTTTCCCTGAAATGTTGGACAACATCTCCTCTTTTAACCTGAATATGGTTGCTCCGCAGGATGGAGACACAATTTGTTGGTTAGAAAGATGAAACATCCATGGAAATTGCACCCTTACTTGTATTCTGGGATCCATACAGAAAGCAAAATTCTTGCTCCCATTACCTCTAGTCTCATTTCTATACCATATAAAATGCAAATCCTTTTCTGCTTTTCTTTGTGCCAGGTCTAATACATGAATGTTGAATTCTTAATTGATAATGCATTACATAACAATTAGTAATCAAAGCACTGGCATTCATGGAAAATGGTTCTATGCATGACTCCAACTTACTCCATGTTGAGACTCACATTTCAGGCTCCTTTCCAGTATCTTACAGTCACACTTAAATTTCCAAGCCTATGTTAATGCAAACTGTTTGTGGCCAAAACACAGGATAAAATAAAATTTTATGATCTAACTTGTGAGTTGCTAGAAAGTCACTGGCTTTGGCAGCAAAATTGTACTTACTTGTACTTTTATACCCAGCCTTCATTTTCAGGGTTTAAAAAACACTTGGGTATTTAATGCAATAAATATTAAACCTTCAGAGAGCAGAAGAATTTATTTCAGTCAAAATGAAATAGAAGTCCAGTACATACATTTCAAAAATATTCTCTGTGTAGCTGTTCTGGATTGCTTAATTAGCTACATAGCATAAAGATGGCAAGGACCAAATTTACCAGAAATTGCTGAGTTTTGTACACATGTAGCTTCACCTTGTAATTGTGCTATCTGCACAAGGGTAACATCCCTTAAAGCAGAACAAGACGTGCAATGCACGGAAAGCACCATGAATCGTATTTCTTGATGGTTTGCACCCACTTTTGGGTCTAAAATATTTCATGTGATAAGTACAACATCAGTAGAACTGACTTTCTTTGCAAGTTATAATTATAAATTCAAACCAGAAAAATAATACAGACGCACAAGAATGAATTCCATAGCTGAATACAAGCTCTGTGTTCCATTTAATCAGCCCTGATTTCAACTGCTGCAGGCCATAAGGAATTCTATGAGGTTTGGACTGGCATATGACTTTGAAAGTTTGGCTGTTTTAAGTAAAATTCTCCCTTCAAATTTCTATAATTTGAATCTGGAACTACTTGATACTCTTTCCAAAACGGAACAGATGCAATCTGATGTATTATTTTTAAATTTGCATAAAGCATATTAGCAATTCATGTACCTTTGTTCGTTCAGTTCCTTCACCACCACCCGACACACACCATTTTTGTGCCACTAATAAACTTGTGTACAGCAATAAAACACTATAAAAAGCTATATGGATATGGATATCCATATCCATTGATGCATAAAATAAACTACATGAACTTCCAGAGCTTTGTTAAACGTTTTGTTTTAGAAAATAAACATACAACCTTCAACCTTCAACCTGCCTACATTTGTGCCATAGCCCATCTGCACAGCAGCCCTCAGTCTCCCTCAAATTATGAGGTGGAATCCTTGACCGTGAAAACAGAACCCAGCTCTGAAATTAATAAACAAATAAACTATCTAAAGTTGTAGATGGAAAACAATGTTTCTCTTCATTTTGTCTTTTTGGGTGGTTCACCTTTCCATGATTCATCAGTTCATTTTAACAATTTTCAAAAGCAAAAGCAAATGAGAGTGCCGTGGGTATGCCATGAAAACCATTTGAAGTGCACAAGTATAGATAGCACAACATACATATCTACACATACACACACACACATGCACATAGAGTATTTCCCTACTATGCACCTTCCCATGTGCAAAATATGTATACAAAATGGAAAAACAAAACGAAAACAGATTTACTTTTTATTACCCAGCTGCTGGGCAAAAGAAAGGAAGAGGGTGGAGTTGTTAAGTAGATAACACCAAACAACTCCAAGGGCTGAGCGAAAGCTAACTGCTATAAAGTCATTGTGATAAAGACCAATGCAATTTGAAAAACACATCCTGAGTTTCTCTAAGTGTATACATACATTCATGCGTACATACATACATACTTCATACATAAGTCAGCCAATAGGCCAGTATAACAAGACAGGCCAATTAATGTTTCATTTTTATTGCTTGGCATGTGTTAGCCCTTCTAGGGAGTCCAGACAAGAAGCCCAACTATGAGTACTAACTCTTTCTTTATTGTAAGATTACACTAACAGAATCTTGCAAGACGGAAAGTATTTCTCCTCTCCTCTCCTTTTTCTCTCTGAAAAACAAGTGGGGGGGGGGGGTCCCTTCTGAAATGCTTCCACCACACGCACACACCTCCTTCTCTGGGCTGAGATACCTTTTCCATTACAGTTGTCCAGTCTGTGGCTCTTCCTCCTGACTCCCAAGGTCATTCCCACATACCATTACAGCATGTTATAGCAATATTAAATTTGATTTGTCAGATAACACAATAAAATCATCACACTGATTGTGGATGTAGAGTCAATATGAAGAAACTAGAATTGTGAAATAATTGGCACTAAAGATGAGGATAATAGATGATGCAAATAACAGGTTAGGAGCAATTGTGAAGAGCAGAATGAAGGAGTAGGTTGGAAGGTTGGAACTGATAAAAATATTGTCAGGTACAGTAATAGGTATTTACTTTGTATTTAAATCTCCAAGGTGAGATGAATTCACCAGACTAGTGAAGGGATTCAGTGATGGTCTGGCCGTATCTCTGTATATTATCTTTGCGATATCCTAGATAATAGGTGAAGGGTAAAATGATTGGAGAAGGGTAAATGTAGTCTCTGTCTTCAGAAAGGAAAATAAAGGAGGATCCAGGAATCTACAAAGTAGTCGGCCTTGCATGAATACCTAGAAGGATTTTTGAGATCATCAAGAGATTACTTATAATTGTCTTGAAAGCAGTGCAATAATAGATAAAGATGGGATGTATTATCAAGAAAGAACAATGCAAAGAAATTGAAGAAAACAATAGAATGGGGAAGACTAGAGATCTCTTCAAGAAAATTGGAGATATCAAAGGAACGTTTAGTGCAAAGATGGGCATGATAAAAGACAAAAAAGGCAGGGACCTAACAGAAGCAGAAGAGATTAAGAAGAGGTGGCAAGAATACACAGAAGAACTATACAAGAAAGATCTTAATGTCCCTGATGTCCATGCTGGTGTGGTCACTGACCCTGAGCCAGACATCCTAGAGAGTGAAGTCAAGTGGGCCTTAAGAAGCATTGCTAACAACAAAGCTAGTGGAGATGACAGTATTCCAGCTGAGTTATTTAAAATATTAAAAGACGATGCTGTTAAAGTGCTGCACTCAATATGCCAGCAAGTTTGGAAAACGCAACAGTGGCCACGGGATTGGAAAAGGTCAGTTTACGTTCCAATTCCAAAGAAGGGCAATGCCAAAGAATGCTCAAACTATCGCACAATTGCACTCATTTCACATGCTAGCAAGGTTATGCTCAAAATCCTACAAGCTAGGCTTCAGCAGTACGTGAACCGAGAACTACCGGATGTACAAGCTGGGTTTCGAAGAGGCAGAGGAACTAGAGATCAAATTGCCAACATTCGCTGGATCATGGAGAAAGCACGAGAGTTCCAGAAAAACATCTACTTCTGCTTCATTGACTATGCAAAAGCCTTTGATTGTGTGGATCACAACAAACTGTGGCAAATTCTTAAAGAGATGGGGATACCAGACCACCTTACCTGTCTCCTGAGAAATCTGTATGCGGGCCAAGAAGCAACAGTGAGAACCGGTCATGAAACAACCGATTGGTTCAAAATAGGGAAAGGAGTACGACAAGGCTGTATACTGTCACCCTGCTTATTTAACCTATATGCAGAGTACATCATGAGAAATGCCAGGCTGGAAGAATCACAAGCCGGAATTAAGATTGCAGGG
Organism: Liasis olivaceus; assembly: GCA_030867105.1. Classification (NCBI taxonomy): domain Eukaryota; kingdom Metazoa; phylum Chordata; class Lepidosauria; order Squamata; family Pythonidae; genus Liasis; species Liasis olivaceus. The sequence continues at coordinate 193,772,566 of CM061349.1, forward strand.
AGAAACATCAATAACCTCAGATATGCAGACGATACCACCCTAATGGCAGAAAGTGAAGAAGAACTAAAGAGCCTCTTGATGAGGGTGAAAGAGGAGAGTGCGAAAGCTGGCTTGAAACTCAACATTAAAAAAACGAAGATCATGGCATCTGGACCCATCAATCCCTGGCAAATAGAAGGGGTAGAAATGGAAGCAGTAACAGACTTCATTTATTTGGGCTCCAAGATCACCGCAGACGGAGACCGCAGCCATGAAATTAAAAGACGCTTGCTCCTTGGGAGGAAAGCTATGGCAAACCTAGATAGCATATTAAAAAGCAGAGACGTCACCTTGCCGACAAAGATCCGCATAGTCAAAGCTATGGTTTTTCCAGTAGTAATGTATGGCTGTGAGAGCTGGACCATAAAGAAGGCTGAACGCCGAAGAATTGATGCCTTTGAAGTGTGGTGCTGGAGAAGACTCTTAAGAGTCCCCTGGACTGCTAGGAGGTCAAACCAGTCAATCTTAAAGGAAATCAACTCTGATTGCTCATTGGAAGGATTGATAATGAAGCTCAAGCTCAGATACTTTGGTCACCTAATGCGAAGAGAGGAGTCTTTGGAAAAGACCCTGATGCTGGGAAAGATGGAAGGCAAAAGGAGAAGAGGACGGCAGAGGATGAGATGGCTAGATAGCATCACTGAAGCAATGAGCATGAAATTGAGCAAACTGAGGGAGGCAGTGAAAGATAGGAAGGCCTGGCGCAATATGGTTCATGGGGTCACGAAGAGTCGGACACGACTTAACGACTGAACAACAACAACAAAATTATCAAGAAAACTTTTTGCCAGATTAACCTTATCTCACTTTTTGATCTGGCAGCATCCTTAGTAAACTATGGGAATGTTATGGATATAATAAGTTGATTTCAGGAAAGTATTTGATGAAGTTAACATTACATTTTGATTACCAAGTTAATTAACTGAGGACTGGATATCAGGACTATTAAGTGAATATACAGCTTGTTCAAAAATCATGTTCAACAATGTTTCCTCATCAAACTGAAGTGAAGTATGGACTGGGGTGCGGCAAAACTCAATCTCGTGTCTGTACTCTTCAACCTTTTTGTTAATAATTTTGATGAAGAGGTGGGAGGTATATTACCAAATTTGCAATGATGGATGAATAGCTAATACTCTTGAAGACAGAAGTAAAATTCAAAATAATCTTGACACATTACCAAAAAGAATTGAACATACAAGAGTGAAATTTAACAAAGGCCATACAAGTTCTTCATTTAGGAAACAAAATCCAATGTACAGGTATACTTGCTTTGATAATGGCACTTGTGAAAAAGATCTTGGGATAGCAGATGATTATAAGCTGAATATTAGTCAACAGTTATGCTGTGGTTCCAGAAAAGGTCAATACAGTTTCAGTACAATTCAATACATTTTCCAAATCATGGGAAATAATAGTTCTACTGATTTACTGATCTACTGGTCAGATCTCACTTTGAGTATTGTAATCCATTTTCAACACCAGATTTAAAGGATTCAGGCCAACTGGAGGAGACCCAGAGGAGGGGAAGGGAAAAGGATTATCAAGATTCTGAGTCTTATCAACAGAAGCTTTCGCACAATGCTTTTTGGTAAGATAGAGAAGGAGAAGACTAGACTATCAGTCTTAGTTGTACCTGTGCCACCTGCAGCATTCCCTGCTAAAGGTAAGGATAGTGCCAGGTAAATTAGGCACATTTTGGCCAGTATGCCAAGAACACAACCAAAGCCCAGTTTTATCTCAGTCTTGCTCACACTAATCTACACAAGCTAGGATCTCTAACCTAGAGATTACTTTGCAAGCCAACATACCATTGTGTGCATCCTACCAACTAGATGGCCTACATGGCATAATGACACAGTCAAATTGTCTTACGAAGAGGGTGCAAGCCACTGGGAATGCTTAGCTTTGAGAAGGAAAGACTGAAGGGAAATATTGCAGTTTTCAAATACTGAAAGCATATTGCATAGGAAAAAGTTAAATTCTGTTCTCCATTTTTCTAGAATCCAGGCCACAGAGTAATGGATTTAGATTATAGAAAGTCAAAATCCAACTGAACGTTGAAAAAAAAAAGTCTTATGTAAGTGGAATTAATTATAGGGAAGTGATGAGTTCCCATTCAAGCGAACGCATAGTTGTCTATTGGGGATGCTGTAAATGGAATTCCTACACTAAGTAGAAGCTTAGACTTGTTGATCTCTTCCAGTTCTATAGTGTTAAAACAGCGAAAAGGCTGAGTACAGAACAACTAGAGTCACCAGAAACATTATTATTTCCCCACCCATCTGATCCTTTAAGAACATTCAGTACAGACCTGCCCAAATGAAGGATGGCTATCAAATGAAGGACTGAAAGAAACTAGCAAAGCTGGATTCAAAGCATTCGAGCTACTAGAAAAGCACCTCATTTCAGTGGTGATTTGCATAAAATATGCCATTTCTTCAAAGCTGGCCCTGCTATTAGGCAGAGTGACACAAATATCCTAGAGGACAGATTTTGAATAACATGGAAGAGCAGGAAATGATTGCTATTTAATTTATTGTTCCTGTGGTTTTACTGCCAGAGGCACCAGAGGTTTTCTTCTTCATGCACCAAAAGTAATTTGACAGGTACTTTGCATTTTGATGATGGTAGATCATGTAGAATAAAACATATTTTGGACCAACCCTGTATCCTTAATTCATAATCAAACCTGTTCCAGTAGAAATCCATGAAGTTCAGTGGGAACCCAGATGGACTCTGCTACAACAATCCTGCATGGAATTGCCCAACATTTCTCATTCTCTGCTCAAAATTTTCCCCAAAGGAGAGTATAGTTGCCTGGGTAGCAAGGTTGAGTTTGGTAGAAAGCTCCATATATTCTGGAAATATCTGAATGAGGATTTGCCAGCAGTCCTTTTTTAACAAATTGCAAAACATTTGATGAAATGATGTATGACCTGAAACCTAGATTGAGTTTGTTCTTTCACACCCTGTTGTGCACAATGTCCCCAGGTTTCCTAGGGTAGCATCAGCGTTGTGCTCAAGAGAGCACCCAAGAGGTAGCAACCTCTCAAGGAAGAGGCATGCTTGATTCAATTTCTGCCGTAGCAGGGGCAGGCTAAACCCATTCTGCTTTGAAAGAGGAGGAAGAGATGCACAAGGAGCAGTCTTTTCATCTGCCGTAAAATAAATAAATAAATAAATAAATAAATGGCAGGGCCAGCTGTGCTGGGCCAGAGGTATGCTTTTAGTGCTATGCTGTGCATCCATGCGCATGCTGTGCATACAATGAAACCATGCTGGCTCCTCGATTATTGCAGAAGTTGGATGAGCTGAGCGGTTTAGGCAGCTCTCTGCTTGCTCAGGAAAAAAAAGTAGCCGCCTTTTCTTAGCATAGTTCACCAGCTCCCAGTTCTGCACTAAAGCACCCAAGTGAGAACCCAGCAAGATGTTATCTGGACAGGTCCTTAGACTGCAAGTAGTTAGAAATGAATTATCGATGTATGTAACAGGATGTGCTTGCATCCCCTTGAAAATATGAGAAGCCATCTGTGTTGGGCAGGTTATATAAGCCTTTGCAGAGCCCTGTTTTTTCCATTCCATTCAGAATGTAAAAGTGCATGTTCAGGCAACTATTATTCATGTGGGAGAGAAGTGGAAGGATCCTCTAAAATTATTCTTTCTTTGATGTAGAAAGAAGGCTGTCCTGCAGTGATCAGGTTAACATGCCAAATGACCACAGCTTTGAAGATGAGTTTCACATTTAATGCATACTGAGAGCCACTGACTTCATCGGATAAAAGCTTCATAGCACTGAATAGACTTAAACTTGGGTCATGAGCTCAGCAAACACAATGCAGAGTCTTGCCTGGGTCTGCCTCTTTGAAAAAGCAATAAAGACTCCCTGTTGTAGATCTGCACCCGAGTCCTAAGCATGTTTTAGAAGAAGCGAGCACTGCAGACAGACAAGAAGCATATCTAGGTCTGAAACCGTGGCGCTCAGTCTCTCATTGAGAAAACAGGGTAGAATGGGGTACTTCTAATACTTGTCTCTGAGAGCCAGTTTTGGTGTAGCGTTCAAAGGTATCAGGACAGAAACCAGGGGATCTTGAGTTCTAGTCCTGCACAGACATAAAGCCAGTTAGGGGACTTTGGGCCTATGCTACAGTTGCTCTCATTGTATAGTTTGACTACTGTAGACATAGGTTTATTATATCTGGGCTTATACCTGGGCTGCAAACATCCAGACAATCAGTAGATGGCAGCAAAAAGCCAGGGTTTTCTATATTTCTTTGTCATGATCTAGTGGTCACTTGGAATTTTGCAGCCAGATACAGTGGCATTATCGTAATCAGCAGCAGCAGCAGCAGCAGCAGCAGCAGCAGCAGCAGCAGCATTTTATATTTGTGCCCTCGAGTCAGTCTTGGCTTTTGGCAACTACATGGATGAGCCCATGCAATTTTCTTGGCAATGTTTTTGGAAGTAGCTTGCCACTGCCTTCTTCCTAGGGCAGAGAGATTGACTAGATCCAGGCCACCCAGCTGGCTTCTGTGCCTAAGGAAGGACTAGAATTCATGTTGTCCTGCTCCTAGTCCAGCAGCTTAGCCACTAGATCAAACTGGTTCTCACAGTAGCCCTAACAGATTTGTTTTTGGAGACTACTTCATGCAATCTGGTAGCCCACATTCTAGAAACATAGGAGGAAGCCACAGTCAATGTGCATTTCCTAGAACATTTGGCTGTATATGATGAATGGGTAAGAATGGGCATGACACCCTCTCTGGCGGGCATGAATTATTGTCATTATTCCTTTTAAGATGTTTTATAATACAGTGGTTATATCTGAGGACCAAATTAGGCACTACCAGTGCTTCTGGTAAATAGGCTTCAGTATGAGAATAAGAATTATTCAGGGATAACTATTTGAGATATGTAACCCCAAAACTGGCTCTAAAATCTAAGTCTGAAAGCCATTTCTTTCACATAACCTCATTAAGGCTAGGAATCAGATTCAGCTTAATCTGAAATTCTGAGCAGAAGTGAAGATTCTTCAAGAGCTATTAAATCTGTGGTTTAACTGCACAGACCTGTCCAGGCAGTCAGCTGGAGTCAACACTGACTCAAAGGCACCAAAAAAAAAAAGAAAAGAAAAAGATAGAATGCCTATGGATTTCCAAAGAAACTCATAAATGACTCAACTTTTTTGGATTCTGTACAAAGGCAGATGCTATGTCTCCAAAAAAAAAAAAAAATGGCTGCATTTTTCCATAAAACCAGGAATGAGAGGGGTGGAAGAATACAGCCAAGTATGATCACTCAGAAAATGGTTCTTTGGGAGCCTTGCAGAAAAGCAGGTTCTGTGATAAAGAGAGAGACAATAAACTACAAGAGCCTGGTGAGATGTTATTATCAGCCTTATTTCACACAGAACTCTTTTGCACAGCAAACTAACCAATCAATACATTATTGGGGTGACGAGGAATAGAGGGATAGAGTTTGACTGAAAAATGGTGAAATATATTTGTTAATGGTTGAGAAAAGGCTCACTCAACACAAATTCCTTACATTGACTAATCAATAACTATACAATGGGATTCTTTTAAGAGACATGAACAGACTGTGCTAGAATCTCTTTTCCTCTCCTAAATAAAATGACACGGGGGGCATTTAATTCTTTGAATCTGTTTTTGTAACAGAGTTTCTGCATTTGGTAAACGCCAAAGAAACTCACCAAACCTAGCATAATCCTATTAACTTCGACTAGCTTCTTCCTCTTTACATCAGCTGATTTTAGTTTCTTATTTTTGTAATGTTAAATATGGTTGTTTTGCTTCTTCATTAACCTGAAACTTGTTTTGTGCTCCTAGTATGCACTTTTTAATGTTGATTTCTTTAATATGTAGTTAGTGTACAGTATATTATCAAATATGCATATTTTGTGCATATTTTAACTAAAAATAAAAAGTAGCTTGCCAGAGTTAGAATTGGTTGATCAAGAACAGAATTAGCTTTTTATACCTCCTGTCCTCACCCTTACCATGGAAACATCCATTCTCTGTTGCATTTCTAGACTCTTTGCATACATTGTCCAGTTCCAAAGCTCTTGACACAAGTAGGAGAATTGAGTTCTTTTATAAAGAAAATCCATTTCCACTTATACCATTTTATTTACACACACACACACACACACAGAGTATACTATAATATCAGAAACATGACAGCCAATTTTGCATCTTGGACTTTGAAGAGTGATGAAGAATGTTTCTTATTCCTCATAAGGATGCAGGGGTGTCATGCATCTGGTCAAATATTTGGGGAAAGAAGGTGAGAGAATCCTGTGTTCTGCTCTGTGCTGTCAAATTTCTAATATAGGAGCTGCCTTATGGCATCCTTATAAAATCATGTGGGTCAGGATGGTGGCTGCCCACCTTAAAAATAAAATAATAGAGGAGAACATTTGGAAAAGTTTTGCAGAGCGGACTTTCCATCCTACAGACTGAGAAAAGAATCATACTGGAGAAGTATTCAGAGATGAAACTGTGGTTCTACTTTTCTCCTAGTACATGAAGCCTAAAGAATGAGAAGAGCATGCAGACAACATGTCTCTCTAACCTACTTGTTTTTACTGGATTATCTCTGGCCCAGAGGAAGAATGGGGGAAATGTTCTAGCCTTGGATGGGTATTGTTTAGCAGTTGTTCCAAGTCTCATTAGAAAATTGGAAATTGTTGTTCTGAGAGTGTTTCAGCAACAGAGTGTTATTAAATTTGAGATGAGTTCCAGCCTCAAGAGAGATGAATGGCCCAAAACATAAGAACTTATCAAACTATTTATGTAATTAGCGCCGTTGAAAATCCAGATGGAAGCTGTAGTCTGAACCCGCATGAGCATGTGTCAACTGGCAAGTTAGGAATACCCTATCACAGAATATAAGCAGAAAGTACTGCAACAACCTAGCACAAAAAGAATATTTTATGACTCCATACTCAGCTTTGAGTATGTTGCAAAAATATGGCAATAAAGATAAGCAAAGGGCTAATCCAGGATGGTGCAATCATTCTTATCATCCTTTGTAATAAATGTCCAGGGTTCTTCTCATTTTAACCACATTACTTTTCACATAAATTCCTTTAACTTGTAATTGCTTCATAAAAAATGACTAATTGATTTAGCTATTTGCTCTGCTGTTGGAAGTTGGAGATGACTGGTATACTGCCTAGCCCAATGGATGAATCTGTTGCATGTGATGGACAGGAGGTAGTTACAGCAATAAAATTTTACAAACTGGTCTTACTCCTCCTTTGCCAAATCACCCAAATGTTCTCAACATGTGTGAATAGTTTTCACATGAATTCACTGCATCACATTGCTCGGTCTGATCTATACCAGATATTTGGCTACTTGAGCAAAATGAGAATAGAGAAGTGAAGATGTGAAAAATCATGCATCCTGCCTGCCTCCACAACAAAGGTGTGCAAAAGATTTTTAAAATATGTGGGAACTGATCATGCCAATCATTGCTTCATTTTTACAAGCTGGTGGGGAAAATCACTCTCAGACTACAGGAAACTACCTTATGCCAGATCAAACACTCCTCTACTGAGCCCACCATTTTCTACCAAAAGTGGTGTGCTAGTTCTGCCCTTAGGTTGAGATCCTTCCCACCCCTCCTATCCAATCCTATGAGCCGGAGATGCTATGATTCAAAGCCCTTCTACATGGAAGGCATGTGCTGTGATCCTAGCAATGATGCATTCTTGAAAATGGTCCCCTTCTATGGATTCCTCTGAGCACTGCCACCATCCCTGCTTATCCCCATGTCATTTAGCCATAGAAATGAGGCATAATGCGCAAAGGCTGAAAGATTCTAGAGAGCTTATAAACAGAAAAACAGGGAAAGGCCCATTTTGTCTCTAATTGTTTTTTTCCCCATAGCAAGCAACTAGAAGCTGGAGAGAAACTCTTAAAACCAGACATGAACATAGGAGCAATATCTTCTCCCTCATTCTCCTAGCAACTGGATTCAGAAAGGATATTGGCTCTGATATAGAGGGAAGACATAGTCATCATGACTAAGAGTCATGGATAACCTTGCCTCAGAAAGAAGTAGTTTCTCTTTCCAGAAGTCCCCTTCTTTTCTTTTGTTTTTAAATTTAACATAAAACCTGCACTGGAAAAACTGTTCAGTTCTTCAGAGTAATCCAGGATTCTTGGCAATAAGCATAAGGTGAATTCCTGCAATAGCCCTTCAGATAAAAACAGCCAATGCGAATGCACGGATATTGGTTTGGTCTCTGCAAAGACCTTTATAGGACTGGTTGTCCAGAGGAACCTCATATTTTACTGTGGAAGTCTATAAAAATAGAAGATAGAAAATCATAAAATAATACTATCCAAGACTCAGACACCTGTTTGGCAGCCACCTTACAGGATCATCCTTCTGTGCCAGCAGCGGAACCTCTTGAGCGATTTCCACAGCTTCTCCTTCCAGAACCTTGCACATGCACATGTGTGGACACCACCCTCACTCACACATACATGTGAGCGCATGCTAAGGAAATTTAGAGTGTCCATTTCTCAAGTTCCAAATCACTTAGGGGAAAAAATCATGGGATTTCTCTTCCCCACTGCTTCCAATTCCTTGTACTGTGGCTTTGTCCCTGCATAATCTTTACTCCTGTTAACTCCTGTGCATAATGTTACTCAGATGCCACTAATGTGTGTAGGATTGCTTGACAGAGCATTTCCTACATAATTTAAGGTTGAGGGGAACAGAACAACAATGGAGATAAAGGTAAGTGTGAACACTAGAGCTGCACGTGCACAACATTTTCACTCTCCTGGGCAAGTTGGAACAGTATCTGGTCTTACAGGCACACCCTGAAGCACATACAGTATAACTTTATCACCCTACCCCTTCACAAGCCTACACTATGTGAAAACGATGGGAGTTTTTCAATAAGCGATTTCAATGTTTTTATTAAGGTCATATGGAAAGCATAACTTTTGCATTCCTGCATGTTTACTGTACTTTCCCTAACAGGCTGGCTGTCAGGGGAAGGAGGGGAGGGGGGAAACTCAGCAGAGCCAGAGAGAAGCGTTCAAGATAAAAGCGCAAACCTTCCGTGAATGTCACCAAAGCCGCAGGATTTCTCTTTGCCTCCTGGGAATGGCGAAGAGCAGCCCCTCTGCTGAGAAGCCAGGCAGAAAGAAGGCTCTGTTCTCAGTGCCTGCCACGCTGACCCTGAAGCTCCACCGTGGCTTGGCCTGTGGATCCGCCTCCTCCAGGAAAGACAAATAATTCTGAAAGTACCCAGGCAAGAGTCAGCTGGGCTCTACTTTTGCCTCAGTGGCAAAAAGCAGTTCTCAGCTTCCCGTTTCTCATCTGCAAGACAGGAATGACAAGGAAGAGGAGGATGAAATTGACGATATAAAGCTGCTCTATTTTGAGGGCTGTTCCAAGAATTTTTGAAAGAACGTATATTAAATAAATGTGTACACCAAAGATAGGCATCTTGGTGTCCTCCAGCTTTTTTCGCTACAGCTCCCACAGTCCTTTGCCCCTGGCTCTGCTCGATGAAGTCAAAAGCATCTTGAGTAGGAATCGGGTTGTTTCTCCCACTACAAAACGTGGCTCCTGAAATGTTCCATCTTGTTCACAAGCAGAAAAAAGTCAGTGGAACCAGTTCATCCACTTTTTCCAAATAGAGGAGAATTCTCAGATGTTTGTTTCAGTGATGGAGGCCTTACCATTATCAATAGTAGCAGAGGCATAACCCTTCTTTCATATCTTAAAACTTTCTTTTTCATGCTGCTGCTAGCTGCAGCAACAGGTTGGCCATCTGGCCATCCATCTGCACCCTTCACAATACTCTGCACCTTACATAGTCATGTCGAGGGTGATCTAGGGAGGGGAAGGAAATGGAGACCACCAAGGAGAGAAAATGAGGTATATTCTGGCAAAATTCTACAAAGTGGGTTCTACCACTTTTCCCACCAGGAAATTAAAACATGAAACATTTCAAGGAATACCTCAGAAAGTTCTGTTCATGTTTCTGAGAAATGCTAAATATAGTCATTCGCCCTGTATAGAGCTACTGAATCTAGAAGCTATCAAATGTATTTTATACAAAACCTTCTGTGGAAAAGCTTTATTGGCTGTCATCTTCCATTTTGTAACCAGCCAGCCATATCATCTGTAGATAATACTACCTTTACTTCTATCTCTATATCTTTAATGAATTCACATGACTAGTACTTTTTCAGCAGGCAGGTAAAAGGTAATTAAATTGCTAATGCCCCACCAGGATTCCTATAATAATAATGACAACTAAACTATATCAGGAACTATGCTGGTATGCAATTATTTTTAAAATGCTTATTGGTAAGGATGAGATTGATGGTGATAGTTTAATTTCCTGAAAAACCACTACATAGTCACAGGACTAAATAAACCTCCTGTCTGCCAATATTTCAACATCAGAAATAAGGGTATGATAATTTCAGTGTGCCTCACATCGTGTAAAATAGGGGCTACTCTAAAAATCTGCTCATTAAAGTTAACATGACTCTTTAAGCAGCTACAAATTATTTTCAGGCGTATTGGAAGCCTGGAAAACCATGGGCATCTTTAATGAATGGCTAAAAGGGCTTGCTCTTGCTCAGCATCTGAAATACGTTTCCAAATCTTTTTTGAAGCACACACTGTGGCCTAGTCACACACAGAGAATCATAAAAAGTTGCTAACATAAAAAGACAGCTCAAATGATTTATTAGAAATGGGGGCTTCGTGGTCCTCCAGAGGTTGCTGAACTTCATGTCTCAGAATCCCTCCCCAGAATTACATACCAGTTTCTAAAGGGTTTAAAAACAACACTAATAAGATACTTTCCAAAAATACTTAGGTACTTAAGGAGCAAATGGAAAGATTAAGATCAAAGCAACTGTGACCTGCATTTCTTGTACACTAATTATTTAGGATAATGTAGTGTAAAAAAAAAGTATTTTTGGAGAATCACAGATTGTTCATGAAGGAAGGAATCCAATCAGTTTTAATATTTTAAAGCGATTTATAATTTGCAGAATTGAATTAATGGCTTTGTGTAAGATCAGATTCACAAGTGACACAACCAGTGCAACAGTCAATTTAAAGTGTGTACTGGGCAGGGTGTGAAAAACTAATAAAGGATGCAAGATTCACCTCCTTTGAAAAAAATAATGTCTGTAAAATGAGCTTCACATTTAAGATATTGTCCTTTCCTTTATAATAATACTCTCTTCAATTTTACAAGCTCTGTATTATTTTTAAATTTTTAAAAAAACACTATAAAGTTCATGTTTTATTGTTCCTTACAGTTATATAAATTACATTTGGCCAACATAAATGTAATTCCTACTGTGTGAACTGGGAACCCTGAATGTTGGTTTTCCTCAAGTTATAAACAATGTGAAGATATGTTATACTGGGTCACAATTTTCCACTGTACAGCAAAATATATAACTCACTTTTAATAACAAAACTGCATATATCATTAAAGTTTCCTGCTCAGCGGAGCTCATATTATGTTACACTGCACAGCAAGGGATATCCTTTCTGTATACCACTGTTTCTACAAGATTGTTTAACTGAATGAAAGATATTTCACTGTTCCATTAACAAAACAGTTGTCATTCTGAAAAATTATTCAAATATGTCGGTATTTTTATGAGATGTATTATTAAGTATGGAGTTTTTCATAAGCAATTATTTTTGTAACTCCATTGGCACTCCAAACATTTTTTAAAAATATGAAATGTATTTGTTATGCACCAAATCACTTTACACTTTTCAAGCAAATGATTTATTAATTTCTAGGAACTGAAGATCACATCTGAATACACTGAATTTTCTTCACTGGTCATTCTGACTGGTTGCTTATAGCACCTACGGCAAGACTTACATAACTCTGCTTCTCATTCTGAGTCAGATCACATATTTACACTTATATTCTACCTCGCAGGTTGGCAACCCATCCCATCCCCTTTTTTGCAGATTTCATAGTGCAGGATTCTGTTGCTAAAATTGGGTATAAATGCATCAGTTTTCAATAACATGATTTTTTATGTTATATAAATACAAAACAGGGTCTAAAATAAGCACATTTTATGTAGGGGAAACTTACATCTACGAAAATTCAAGAACCACTTCCACCCCCAATTAAAATGGGCCAAATGTGGCCCTAAGTCATCTGATGACATCATTGCTACTGAGGCCTTCCAAGGCCTTTTTTTTTCCAAGTGCAAGAAGCCCCCAAATGCTGCCCACTTCTGTTCCACCTGATAAAATCTTATCAAGAATTTCTGTGCATGTATATTTTTTCAGAATGTGTAGAAAAATACATGGCTCCCTGATTCTGGAAAAACAGGCCTCATGCCCTAGAGCTGTGAGAAATATTTGTTTGGAATTAGAAGCACTCAATGCACCTCACTTAATCGTTCATGACTGAAAAATCAAGTTGATAAAAGGGATGGATTGGTAACCAGAACATTTAGGAAGAGAAAGATCTGCTCTCCAGCCTGGGGATGTCCGGGGTCAGTTGATGAGTTGACATACTAGAAAGAATTAGATACTGCTCTGATAGATGTTTTCATCTAAATCTTTTGAATGAATGAATGAATGAATCAATCAATCAATCAATCAATCAATCAATCAATATTGCAAGTTAGATCTAAAATGTTTTGAATTGATGAATAAGTCACCACTGCCAGCAATGACTGAGGGGAAGGAACAGGCAACTGTTTTCCAAGTGTACAAGGGAAAGGAATGAGAGACCCAGAGCGCTGCACGCTCTTGAAGAGCTTCTTCCTGTAGTGCATTGTTAAACTATAGAATTTGCTTCTGCAAGATGAGATGAAAGGTCTGAAAAGACCAGTTAGACAGCAACAACTAGCACTCTCTCAGCCAGTTGTGGGTGCACCCTGCTAAACAGCTGTGCATTGTACCTGTGCTATGCTGATCCTTGATTTTCCACATCTGCTCCTTTCAAACTTCCCTCCATACCCTATGGCTCCCAAGATTACTTTATTTCTTCTGGCTCTTTTCTTTGTGGTGTCCTCTAGTCTTTCATTAAGAGATGCTTCATAGGAAGAGTGTTAATCTGGGACAGAAAACTTTCTGCAAGAGAAAGATCTTCCTTAATTTTTGGCTGCTTCATTGAAGAAATACTCCTGAGTTGTTTGGCACTGTTGATCCTGCTATTGTGCACCTTTCATTACTTTCAACTCTTGGATTTGCAACATGCAGCAGAAGACTTGAATGAAGAGTTACTGGGGAAAGGTTAGTCAGTGCTATATTGAAAACCCACTTAGCCAGAGGTCACAGCCTTGCAGTCAGACTCAGCAAATGAACCCTCAGCAGAACCTCCATCTCCCCAAACCTACAGAAGACGGGAATTATAATACAAAGTGAGGGCTCTTTAATAGGTCAGACAGCTCTTCCAGAGAGGGTGGAGCTGACCACTGTATAGAACCCAGCCACCTATCAGTGGCCTTCAGTGTATTATTCTGGAATTATTTTAGGGGAAAATTTTAGCCATTTGGAGCTCTCCGAGGTCCTGTTTCCTGGTGCTCTTTTTATTGAGGGCCTTGGGTTTGGTTTTGGCTGGCTGTTCTCTTTAATGAAGGCCCTGCTTCCATCTTTCCAGTCATTTCTGATTTTCCCTGCCACAAGTAGCCAAGAACAAGACAGTTGTGCAAGTTAGACTATGTATCTGGATACCTAGTTGGAATCTGAACAAAAGATGCTTCAGTGACACAGAGAGAAAGAGAAAGAATGCATCTTCTCCTACACTTAGCTTCATTGGTGTCTCATAAGACCTCTTGCCTCCTCCACTGAATGGGAAAAAATGAAGGAAAGGCATCTATCTCTTGAAGGCTCTAAGGTTGCTGCTCTTTGAAACAAGAAGCCATCAGAAACCTGAGGGTTTAATTCCATCTATTAATCAACATCACAACTAAATAAAAGAAGGAATGCTTCCCTCTTCCCTTCTTTGTCTTGGCTCAGGGCTGGTCAGGAGGAAATATGATTTCAGATTTATTACATTCTGACCGACCAACCGACTTCCTTCCTTCCTTCCTTCCTTCCTTCCTTCCTTCCTTCCTTCCTTCCTTCCTTCCTTCCTTCCCACAGAGTCTAGGAGAATCATGGCATATTCTATTATTTTTTTAGTGTTTACTGGCTATTTTTTCTCCATTTGACCTTTGTAAACATTTTTCGCTGTCATTGAAATAAGCTTTATCTTACTTCCTTAAGATATGGTTCTTTTTAGAGAAAAGGGTATGATGCTAAGGACTTTCAATGTAGTGCAGTGACACTAATGTCACCCTTTGTGCCTATCTATCACTCTGCACATAGAAGAGCTCTACTGTGAGCATTTTCAAGGAGAATGATCCAGATCCCAACCCGTATACCCCACAGATACTATTTACTTTGGAGTTAAATAAATGCAATATGGGAGTGGCATATATTGCATATAATATCATGTCTGCAGCTTGACTCTGATCATATGTGCATCTAGAGAAAAAATGGGGCAAAACAATTTTCACGTATAGCCATAGTGGGAAATGAAAGTTATACTACAGTAATGGCAAGACTTTGTTCAGTTATCTAAACAATGGGAATGTGCTTCCTTCCCACCTTCAAAATGGCCCCTTCTACTCTATGATTCTAGTTCTAAGTTAGTATGATGAACAGTCTTTGTTTACCCACAGAGAAGTTGGTATGTAACCAAATCGGACTGATTATATGATTCTGTAATGACATCATGTCCCCATGCTCCCTGATTGGTTGGGTCTATGCATTTTTTAGAAATGTGCTTAAGGTGCAAGTGCTCAGGGGAAAATGGTTACAAACAGGAATGAAAAAAATGAGGAGTGAAATATAAGTACACATACGTATGGATTCTGCCCCCCTTCCCAGTAATCCTTCCTCCTAAAGCTTTAGAATATTTGATGTGGCCCTAGTTGGATGAACATTTATAAGCTAAAACCAATATAATGGTTAAGGGTTTAAGCTGGCTATAAACAATTCTTAGGCAAATAGATGGAAAGAACTTCCAGGTTTATGTCTACCGATGTCTTCTGGATTGTTGGACTTCAGTTCCCAAAATTTCTACTGACACTGCCAGCCAATATATGGGAATCCTGGGGATCAAAGTCCAACCCATGTGGAGTGTGCCAAGTTGGAGAAGGTTATTCTTAGGCTTTCAACATTGCAATTACTTCAACAAAAAGATTAATTGAAAGAGTTGCTTAGTGCCATCATTGGTCCTGCTTAAGAGAAAGTTATTCCATTAATATACATTTTAAAATCAGAAGCAATATCATGTCAAATCAGTGTACTACTGATAATGAAGAAGGTAAAGAGCAGGGCACTGTCATGTACTTATTTCAAGGTGAAATGCAGTGTTAAGCTAAAGGAGTATAGGCTTATAGTTCAATGGTAGGCTATCAGATTATTTTGACCAACATTAAATAGAAGTACTTAGATATATTGTCTGCAGTGTAGTGTTTGAAAAATGGGGTTATAAACATTTACAGAATATTTTTGTGTATGTTCATTTCTTAAGACATTACTGTAATTAGCAAATGAACTAAACTGAATTCTCAAACTTTTCACTTTTCTTTCTCCCCTGCCCCAGTCATTTCTCAACTTTTAAAACAATTAAGACTACATTTAAAGTATGCATTCCTTCTATGGCAAAGCATTCTTATATGACTGTTTAGCAAATATATTCCCAATGATCTAAAGTTGGGCATAGATTTGCTCATGTGTGAACAATGAGTCTTGCAATTTCGTTGTCATGGAATGTTACTCTCCCCATCTTCTAACAATAATGTCTTGTAAATTTCTTTCTCTTGAAGTTGCAGTGTTGTTTTTCCCTTTAGGATGATAAGGGGAAAGGGCCTTTGCTTGAGCATTCAGTGGCTGCTAAGCTTATGTTCTCATCCCTTCATTTGGAAGGGGGTTGGTTCTGGAAAAGAGGCCCATATCTTTTCCCAAACTAACATTTTATGCTAGATCTTGAGATCCTCTAACAGCCCTAAATGCCCCCATTTAACTGGCGCTTTTGGAAGCTTCATAGCTATCCATACACTCTCTCTGTCCGTACACCACACCCATTCTCCCTCTTATACACACTCATAAAGGACGCAATCAGGATCTCAAGTTCTATTATCCTGATTTTAATTCAAAACAAAATCATGAAGTTATTCATGGCATAAAGCAAATGCAATGAACTGAAAAAGTTGATTGCATGTTTTTCATAAACTGAATGAACTTTTTCATCTAAATTGGCAAAGGTCCTTATCTAGTGTCCTGAATAACTTGTGGAACTGAACGTCATGAAACATGCCAATTCATGCTATCTAATATTGTATAACAAATAATGCCTACCCTCAAATGTCAGTAAAGATTTGGATAATTGCTGGAAATGGTTTCTTGAAGCCAGTTGTTATAGTAACCATCTGTTGGTTGCTATCTGATTCCCAGTGGAGGTGTCCATTTGCCATAAGCCACCACTTTGTTTACTAATCTTACATACTATGTCAGAACATAGATAAAAATGGAATATTGGCTCATCTGGCTCTTACCTAATATTTTTGTAGCTTAACCAGAGGTGCTAAGAATGCTTTAGGGGAAGCAGTTCTGTGTACATTCTAAAAGCAGTACATTTAAAGGACAATGAGTAGAACCCTAGGTTGAACATGCGCCAGCTGAAGGAGGTTAGGATAAGACCCAAGACACTTCTGCCAGCAAAAACTATCTCTTGGTTGGCTCCAAGATCTGCTAGCAGACCAGTGATTTATGCTGACAGAAGAGCCAAAAAGGGTGGTGCTGATGGTTGGAGAAGAGACAGGCTAAGGGAGGAGCTGATTAAACACCACATTCAAACCTCAGCTTTGGGAGATACCCACAATGCTGACACAAAATCAGGCCAAGTTAAACATCGTCCTAAGTAACTTCCAACCCATCAAATTCAGTAGGCATTTCAACAAATCCATCCTCTCCCCTTGGGCTAGGGTGGGTTTCAGTTGTGCTCTAGGGTGGAAAAAGAATTCTGCGAGGAATTTTGCTCCTACTGTATTTCATAGTAGGATTAATGTTTGTCTTTCCGTGATAAAAAGAACTATCGCAAAAGAAAAAATGTGGTTTTGAAAAAAAGAGTTACTGAAACTTGCATGGAAACAGCTGCAAACCACCTCAGCTGGGGGCTTTGGCCATTTTTGGTTACTTTCAGTTTGGCAATAAACAAGTGTTTCTCAAACTGTGTTTCCTTCTGTACAAATACATAGGGTCATGTCATCGTCATGTTTAAGTGCATTTAAATAGCACACACCCAGTGAAACGTTTTCAAATGTGTCTTGGAGAAAAATAGTATTGGCATACCAGCTTTGTACAACTTGGAGCAGGTGTGTTATGTGTGCATGGCTGTGCTAGGTTTCTTTCAACTATGCTAAGGGGAGTACTTATAAACATGCATGCATCTAAGTATGTACTTTAGGTGGATAGCTTTACAGATCATTCCATCTTCCTATGACATGCATATAAATTCTGCATAAGTACCAGCATTTGGATATATTTGCACCTCAACTAAAACAAATCCAGATGGGTGTCCTCCACCATCGGTTGATGCCCCTCGTAACCTGCAACTGTTTCTAGGACTCAAAGGTATGATGGGAGAAAAGACCTTTTATTGGAGCTACATTATCAGCCTGTGAGGCATAACCTGTGAGACAGAGAAAAAGACTCATCTCTTTTAATTTCTCCATAGTTTTTGATCCCTAAAAGCATATGGGTACAACTGATAAAGCCAGTGACTATTTGCTACACTGATGAATCTAATCAGTTTTTAAAAGGCACTTATGCTTGCTGTGGTTATCACATCTTGTGGCAAGAAGAAGATGCAAGAGATCTGCTTCTCTAGTCCTCCAGCGAAGAGGGGAAGAATGGGTAGAAATTTCAGCAAGAAGAATTCAGCCAAATGTTGAAGACATTGCTTAATGGCATAAGCCAGTGTTGTCCAAACTTGGCCACTTTAAGATGAGTGGACTTCAACTCCCAGAATTCCCCAGCCAGCCAGTTGAAGTCCACTCATCTTAAAGTGGCCAAGTTTGGACAACACTGGCATAAGCTATTTGCCAATGGAGCAGGTTGCTTTGGGCAATGAAAGATGCATCTTCACCAGAGCTCCTTATGCAAAGGTTGGGTGACCTTCTGCAAGTGATAATGTAAATATATCGTGCATTGCACAGGGCTTGAAGGGAATGATTTCTACAGTCCCTTCCAACTCCATATGTTGATGATTCCATGTTTTTTAATTGATCTACTGGCAGTCAATTTAATTACCGTATTTTTCCGACTATAAGATGATACTTTTTTCTAAAATCCTTACGCTAAAAATGGAAGGGCGTCTTATGCAAGGAAGTAAGCCAAGGAGAGAACCGTGTGGTTGCAAAACTGCCCATGCTTTGTCTCTGCAAACAGGCTTCCTCCTATTGCTAGCCTCCAATCACAAGTGAAATAGCTTGACTCTGCAAACAGGCTTCCTCCAATCACGAGCCTCCAATCATGAGTGAAACTGCCCATACTGTCTCTGCAAACAGACTTTCTCCAGTCATGAGCCTCCAATCACAAGTGAAACTGCCCATACTGTCTCTGCAAACAGACTTCTTCCAATCACGAGCCTTATGTAACTGATGTCAGCTGATGCTGAACAAACCAATTGGAGGAAGTCTGTTTGCAGAGACAAGCTATCGGCAGTTTCACTCATGACTGAATGTAATCAGTTATGCAAAAGAGCATGGAAATAGAGCTGCGGAGAGACGGTTTGGACCTCCTCCCACCGAGTGTATCAGGTAAATGTTATCTAATTACTAAATAAAAATGTGTTCTGCACTATCTTTAAAACATTGATTTCTTAATTTTGGGTTGGAAAAGTGAGGGTTGTCTTGTACATGGGGGTGTCTTATTGATGGAAAAATACGGTATATTGCAGGACCCCTAGGGCTAATGTTCTGAGACACTGGACCTTCCTCTTGCTTTCTCCATTCACTCTTTGATTCCAAAATTTCTACCCTCCCAAAGTGTGGCTGTCCCCAGAATTTTGAGGAACAGTCAACTCCCATTTCAATTTGCCCAAAGATGTTGGAATGCTTTGCAAGCAGGAAAAAGCAAAATAAATTGGCCACCGTGCTGTCATGTAGGTTTCTCAGTTGGAGCTTGTGCTCAGCTTCTTTCAGGGAGAGGAACCAACTGTCACAGGCAGGAGGCATACAATGTGTAACAATAATCCTTAAGGCAACACAGCCTAATTTGCCTTCTTCTGTTTAATGCCATGTCAAACAGAAGGATTGCTACACATTTCAGATGCTGCATGTGCTCCCCTTTCCTTAACTTGAGTAAAATTTGATTTACTTCAGAGCTCCATGAGAGATGAAGGATATGACAGGTTCTGAGGATGCCTAGTTCTCTGTTCATGCCAAAAAATTCCCAGTAGGATAAATCTCGTTTCCTGCCTTGCTTCACAGACATTAATTTTTTAAACAAGTCATGTTCTGTGGTTTGGATACTATGTTTATATCAGTGTTTTGTTTCCAGTCTCAGGAATGATAACGACATGCTGGCTTGTAATCCTCAATGTTTTCTTGAGGGAGAATTCACTGTGACTTAATCTCACTTTTACTTTTTTTTTTTAAATTATTTGCATGAATTTGCCTTTAAAGATAAGTGGCAGTGAGCTGCTGACATTTTCCAGGTATTACTGGGAAAATATGTGAACTTGAGCTTTACCTCAATCTAAACTATATTTCCATGATTTTAGGTCACCCTTCAATATATTTATATTCAAAGACTTTATTTATTTTAGAAAATATGGAACTGAAAATTAAAGTTTAATTTTTAAAAGGTGGTCTTCATTTAAAATGGCACATGTAAAAAATGGTGTTATCCAATGTAAATTACACAATTCTTATTTGTAGTTCTGGACATTAAATAGCCATTTTGTTCCACTGAACCTAATTTTATTGTAGTTTCCAGAGAAAAAGCTATGTTAGTCTGTTGCAGACTAACAACACCTTAAGGATTAAAAATCTCACAACTCATAGATTATAATTCAATTCACTGGTATATCCCTTTCTCTTCTTCCCTCCCCATTTGAATCCTATTCACTTATTAAGAATTGAGTCAGCTAAATATTTGAGTACCTGTTTTATCCTTGGCCTTGATTTTTTTAAAAAATGGCTTAAGGAATCCTATACCATTTAGCTCTCTTAAGTATTGATTGATTGATTGATTGATTGATTCATTCATTCATTCATTCATTCATTCAGAGTCTAAATCTCACCTGACACATTCCATGGAATTATAAATGGACAAACTGCTATATCCAGCAGGGAGAAATTTGTAAAAAGCAGTGCTTCTGTTCTTTCATTCCTTTTCTGGCCATTACAAGCAAAAAAAAAAAAAAAACCAAATAAATAAACAGATTTTCTCCCACTGATTTCAACTGAGGGAAAAAGCTTGAGGACTAGCCCAAATCTGTTGTCAGTTGACAGTCATTGGAAGTGTCCAAACTGGATTACCTCTTTCTTCAGATCTATCTGTGGCCTCTGGAATGCCCTCCTAGGAACCACAGGATTTGCAATACTAATTGTGAAAATTCTTTGAACAGTACTGAGCAAATGTAGTTTTCCAGGATATCTTATTTTTATTAAGTGTATTTATTTTCATAGATGCATTGTGAGCCAGCTTGATTGTGTTTTTGAAAGAAAAGTTAAGCTTTGCCCATCAGTTTATGCATAAACAAACATCCTTCACTTCAAATTCTATAGGTCATACTCTACAAGACCACGAAGTCCCAGACGTTAAGCACGTTGCTTTTGATATCAGTATGCTTATGAGGTTGCTTATCTTTCAGACAAAGTAGGCTGAAAGGATTGGGCTACCAGCAAAGCGCCTGGCTAATTGTACATGAACTGATTCAGTCTGAGCTAGTTTACTACAAAGCAATAGCTTCTATCCACCCTTCCTGAACTGCAGCAATGCACGCATAGGTTAAACATATTAAACTCTGTCCTACTACCACTTAGACTAACATCGTTGCCTTCTTATGGATTTGTGCCAAACTATGACAGAGGAGTGCCGTTAGGCCTTGCCATCGGGATATTTTTGTAGAGCCACACTAATGCCATTTTAGATTTTTTAAAATAATTAGATTGCTCTTTTTAGTCATGTTCAGCTTACAGCTTACTGATATCTTTAGATCCACTTCACCTGTACTGCTCTGAAACCAAGTATGCATATGATACTGAAGTGTTGAAGTACAGTTTGCTAGTTTGCAATCAGATCACTGATTGATTAAGAACATCTGGTATTCCGTTTCTATCTTCTTAAGTATTAGCTCCTCTTTCAGTTTGGTGTCATCTTTTGATAAATATTCTGTATTTCTTCATCCCTTTCATTGATGATGATAGCACCTACATTGTTATTCCTTTCTAGCTTGGCAAAGAATCTTTTGTGAACATTTTTCCAATATGGTCCATCAAAGATCTACAAATATTACTATTGTTTAGCCCCTAATTTATTCAGTTAACAAGAATGTACAGGTGAAACTCCAAAAATTAGAATATCGTGCAAATGTTCATTTATGTCAGTATGGCAACTCAAAAGGTGAAACCAATATATGAGATAGACGCATTACATGCAAAGCGAGATATGTCAAGCCTTACTTTGGTATAATTGTGATGATTATGGCGTATAGCTTATGAAAACCCCAAATTCACAATCTCAGAAAATTAGAATAGTGTGAAAAGGTTCAATATTCTAGGCTCAAAGTGTCCCACTCTAAGCAGCTAATGAATCCATAACACCTGCAAAGGGTTCTTGAGCCTTTCAATGGTCTCTCAGGCTGGTTCAGTAGGAATCACAAGCATGGGAAAGACTGCTGACCTGACAGTTGTGCAGAAAACCATCATTGACACCCTCCATAAGGAGGGAAAGCCCCAAAAGGGAATTGCAAAAGAAGTTGGATGTTCCCAAAGTGCTGTATTAAAGCACATCAGTAGAAGGTTATGTGGAAGGGAAAAGTGTGGTAGAAAAAGGTGCACAAGCAGCAGGGATGACCGCAGCCTGGAGAGGATTGTCAGGAAAAGGCCATTCCAAAGTGTTGGGGACTTTCACAAGGAGTGGACTGAGGCTGGAGTTAGTGCATCAAGAGCCACCACACACAGACAGATCCTGGACATGGGCTTCAAATGTCATATTCCTCTTGTCAAGCCGCTCCTGAACAACAAACAACGTCAGAAGCGTCTTACCTGGGCTAGAGAAAAAAAACTGGTCTGTTGCCCAGTGGTCCAAAGTCCTCTTTTCTGATGAGAGCAACTTTTGCATCTCATTTGGGAACCAAGGACCCAGAGTCTGGAGGAAGAATGGA
Organism: Liasis olivaceus; assembly: GCA_030867105.1. Classification (NCBI taxonomy): domain Eukaryota; kingdom Metazoa; phylum Chordata; class Lepidosauria; order Squamata; family Pythonidae; genus Liasis; species Liasis olivaceus. The sequence continues at coordinate 193,795,055 of CM061349.1, forward strand.
GAGGCACACAATGCACGATGCTTGAAGTCCAGTGTGAAGTTTCCACAGTCTGTGTTGATTTGGGGAGCCATGTCATCTGCCGGTGTTGGTCCACTGTGCTTCATTAAGTCCAGGGTCAACGCAGCCGTCTACCAGGAGATTTTGGAGCACTTCATGCTTCCTTCCGCAGACGAGCTTTATGGGGATGCTGACTTCATTTTCCAGCAGGACCTGGCACCTGCCCACACTGCCAAAAGTACCAAAACCTGGTTCAATGACCATGGGATTACTGTGATTGGTTGGCCAGCAAACTCGCCTGACCTGAACCCCATAGAGAATCTATGGGGCATTGCCAAGAGAAAGATGAGGGACACGAGACCGAACAATGCAGCGGAGCTGAAGGCCGCTATTGAAGCATCCTGGTCTTCCATAACACCTCAGCAGTGCCACAGGCTGATAGCATCCATGCCATGCCGCATTGCAGCAGTCATTGCTGCAAAAGGGGCCCAAACCAAGTAGTGAGTACATATGCATGCTTATACTTTGCAGAGGTCTGATATTGTTCTATTTCCAATCCTTGTGTTATTGATGTCATGTAATATTCTAATTTTCTGAGATTGTGAATTTGGGGTTTTCATAAGCTGTACGCCATAATCATCACAATTATACCAAAGTAAGGCTTGACGTATTTCGCTTTGCATGCAATGCGTCTATCTCATATATTGGTTTCACCTTTTGAGTTGCCATACTGACATAAATGAACATTTGCACAATATTCTAATTTTTCAAGTTTCACCTGTAACTGAGGAACCTTTTGAAAAATCTTGCTGAAATCAAGGCATATGTTCACAAATGGTCCTGATGTATCAGGGTAATAATTTTGTTCAAAAAGAAATAGGTAGTATGGTTTGATTCATTTTTTAAAAAATGTATGCTTGCTTTTAAAATTATATCCATATTATATTATAAATGATTAGATTCACAGTTTAGATATCTGTTCTACAGCCTTTCAAATATTAACACAGAATTGATTAGTCAATGGTTGTTTTGATTCTACTCCCTTATTTATTCATTTATTAAACATGTATCATTATTCGCTGAAGACCCTTAGCTGTTTACAAGAAAACATAACATCAGAATTAATATTTCTGAAGATCAGCTTGTTTGCCCATCTTCTGTCTCAGGGCAATTCACTTGTTCTTCAGGACTCTTCAAATATCATAGAAACAAAGGCTCTGAAGTTACATCTGCAACTTCTAAATACTTTAGGATGCAATTCATCTCACCCTGAAGAGTTGAATTTATTTAGAACATCTAGGTGGTCCCATATTACCACTTTACAGTATATTTTGTTGAAATCCATTCCCTTCATCCTTTGATATTTTTTTTTTTGCCAAGATAAGCAGAGTTTCTCTTTCAAGATAAAACTTAGACAAGGTAGGAGTTGAGGACTTTTCCTTTCTCTTAGTCACCCACTGACATCTCTTCTTCTTCTCCTCCTCCTCTACTCAGCCTACCTACAATTTCTTGCTCTCCCCCTTGCTGCAAACATTACCTCCACATTTCTTCTGGGTTTTTTTTAGTACCTTTCCCATGCCTAAACTAATACTGAGCTTGAATCCATCTTTCCTACAAAACACTGTCTTTGTCTTTTATAAGATGCCCCTCCTGCTATTTTTATTTGAGTTTCATTAAAATATGAACTCTTCAGAACACACACACACACAGACAGACATGTTTAGGAAGCCATATCCAGTGTCTTTACACCCTTATACACATGTTCAAACTAGCCATGGTAGATTTAAAAGAGAGAAAGGGATCTGGTCCAGACTGCTAAGAAACACTGAGCAAAGGATTCAGAAAAATTCTTAATTCAGTGGAGGTGCCACTCAGTTTCTAAGCTAATTATCTGGAGGTTCCCCAATTTTCCTACACTCGTCTTCCATAGCCTTCTACCCTCTAGCAATGACATATCTTCTTAGTGGGGTTTTTGGTCAACTGAGATGAAGATCCTTTAAGTGATTTTAAGTCTCATTCATCTGCTACAACTTGTCTCATTTCAGACTGTTTGAAGATTGTTGGGGGTGGTTACAAAGCCTGTTAATACAAGTTACTATTGAATCAAACCTGGATACAGTATATACCATTTTCCCTTCTATTATTATTTCTGATATGGCCACTACACAATGACCATACATTACTGAGAAATGTTCTGCTACAATTTGAGGAGTTGCCACTGGGAAATGTTGACTTTATCTATGGACAGTCAGGGTCAAATACTATATTCTCTCTGCAAACCTCGCTGGAGGGACAGTCAGGGCCCACTGCTTTTTGGAATGTCTAAAGCAGTCCTGGGAGACTGCTGTTGTTTGTTTCTAACGATTTACAAGAATACTTTCGCAAGATGAGCAGTATTTGCCTCCATGTCTGTGACTCAGCCTGCAAATATCTGCCCACGTTGCATTGCCTTTACAGCTTTTTCTTCTCGAGGAGAAAACTTGCCCTTGCTGCATTAGGCAGATTTCCAGCAACTAAATTGTGCATCAAAATATTTACCACACAGTAGTCATTTTGCTACTCAAAATATATATCTGTATACACATACATAAGGGAAACCAAGGTGATTAATTGAAGTGGGAGAAGTGATCTAATTTCTATCCCTCTAACATCTTTCATGGGAGATGGAAGGTAATCCTCCATGCTGCTTGACTCCAAGCAGCGAAGAGGACACAGAGCAGCTGCTTTTCAGCCAGTGTGACAGTTCAATGCGCAGTTGTTTGTTTCCATTCAACCAACACAGCAAATGAGGGCTGTCTGCGGAGCAGCCCCAGGGGAACACACACACACATTTTGCCTTTGGAAACAAACATTGATTTTCTATTTTTGTGCAAGACCTTTTGCACTTAGAAAAAGTCATGGTGCTGGGGTTTGGTTTTGTTGTTCTAGTTGATGGATGCAATCTCTTTAAACAGAGCCTACTGCAATGCAAACGGCTTGCATCACACACACCTGGCCAGCTGGTGAAAGCCTGTCCTGTAGAGGTGCACAGATGCTGGTTCAAATGTTGGATGTTTGTGGCAGAAAGCAAGACTGTGTCTCCTTGGCAGATCCCCAGATGTTGACTCTCTGGGCCATTTACTACGAATAAAAAGGCCCAGGGCACACATAGCACTTTTGGGCATGGAGAGATGATGGTTATGGGATAGGAGGTGCAGTCTTTCTCCCACCTGCTTCCCCCCACCCCCATGTGTTCAATGAATGAAGGTCTGTGAGTTCCTTGAACAAATTCCACGTTACTAGAAAACAACATCGCACCAAAAATATACTATTGTCAACCTTCTTGTTGATATCAATATAAATGAGGAGGGGAAGATAGTACTATTTTGTAGAATTACAGCAGTATCCTAATTTAATTTGTAATCCAGGGAAAAGCAGAGATGGTCCTACCATTAGGCAATCTGAGGCACTGGCCTCAAGAAACAGATGCAGTAGATGTGTGTAACACAGGACCTGCCATGTCTCCCCTAAGCTATCTTTCTGTCCTCAGGTACAAACATGCTACCCTGTTGCTTATGCTGAAGCAAGATTAAACAGAGGCTCCTGTTGTGAAAGAACTGCTGCTGGGGTTGAAGCAACCCTCTTCTTATGACAGTTTAGGAGGGGCTTTAAAACTTTTTGCCAGGTCCTTGCAGAGTTTTGATATTGGCTTTATATGTTGCATGTGTGTGAGAGACAGACCTTGAAATTTACACACACCTGTTCAAAATTGGGCAGCATTTGCAAAACAATCAACCAACCAATCAGGAGCAAATTATATCCTACCTAAACTGCAGTTTGTATTTACTGGAGAAGCGTGATCCATTTAATCATGGATTCACCAAGCAACAACATGCATGTGCAAATTCTCCCTCCAGCAAACGGAGTTAAGTTTAGTAAGACAAAGCAAAGCTGCTTCTAAGTGAGGAAGGAGGAGGATGAATGCTTTAAAAGCAGCATTCCTGTGCATGTGTGATTAGTAAGTAAATCTCACTGAAGACAGTTTGACTCAGGTTTTGAGTAAGCCTGGTTAGGATCAGCTGAGAAAGGCAGGAGGCCTTAAAATATGGACTGGTAGGTTTAGTCCAGAGGTCTTCTCTGTCCCCGAATATATGTTTTACTTGATATGCTGTCTCTTTCAGCCTGAGACTTCTGACTCCTCTGCCACAGAAAAATAACAATCATCTTTTGATTCACCTGACTGGCTGTGGCAACATCCTCTCATTGGAATGGATAGCTGTTACTCCTTATTTACCAACACAAACAGCAAATCACAGAATCACTGTGCGATACCTTTGCATTTGTTCTGTTTATAGTCCAGGAGCTGAAGGGAGGCTTGCATGGTTCTCCTTCTGCCACTTTTATTTCCACAACAACTCCCTGAAACACAAAGCAGCCCAAAGTCACAAAGAGAGCAACGTGTCAGATAGCGACTTAAAAACAGGGTCTTCCTGATCCTCATCCCACACCAAATCACACCACCCCCAGGCTCTCTGTTTAACAGTCTAGATGGGGTTTATTTTCTTTTTAAATGCTCATTACTTAATTGCAACCAGGATGAGTAGATCAATCACCACATTTGTAAGGTCCTCCCCTTCCTCATTTTCTAGCAGGAGCATTTGCTGGATTGCAATCCATCCAAATGAGCTGCCAACTCTTTCATTAAGCAGCTGGGTGATAATTTGTTTCCTCTAAGTGCATCTCTGTGATCAGCACAAGGAATGTTGTACAACTCAGATAAGGCCATCCTATCTGTCCTCCCCAAAGACTAGAATACTGCAGGTGCTCCTGTTGTTTCTGCTTTAATCCAAGCAAGCTTATCTCTTCTTGCTACACCTCCAGGAATTAATCGGAGACTTTGAGGATCACTTTTAAACTTCTACAGATGCACACCATGGCCTAGTGCAATACACCATAAATCTATGTTTGTGTGTTTTTAAAGAGCAACGTGTGTCTTTCATTTAGCGGAGTCTTGCAAACTTCCATTCCGAAAGACTTACGAGCTCCCTCTTTTATTAAACCCTGTAGCAAGCTAAGCGTGCAGATAACTGTTCACAAGCTCCCTCCAGACAAGATGTGTTTTTCCTCTCCCTGATAGGGATGGACAGATCAGTTTATCTGTGGTCTGTGTCAGTTTCACATGTGTACAAGTCATAAACCTGTTCTGTTTTTTTTTTATATATGCTTTCAAACACAAACACACAAATCACATTTCGATTGCCTATTTTAAAATAGACATTTTCTGACTGAGAATAGTATCATAAGTGTGCAGTTGCGCATACCTTAATTTAACCCTTGGCATAACGGTAGGGCGCTGGATGAAAAAAGCAGCTTCAAGTGTCTGTACAGCCATAGGCCTTTCTCAGTGCCCTTGGGCAATCTCTTTCTTTCTCAATAACCTGAATGATGTTGAAGAGTTGAAACTTTGTGTATCACTCTCTAAGCTCTTACAGAGAAGGGCAGAGTAAACAGGTAATGTACATCAACTGGGGTGGAAGAACCTTAGCTTGCATTGTTTCCAACATGGGCATGGCAGAATAACCACTCAATATAATTTCAGACGCAAAATACTCAAGCGCTTATGTGGGGTTTCTCATTATGGTGACCAGGGAAAGCTATAGTCTTCCTGAGACTGCTGAACTACAGCTCCCGACATCCCCCACTACTGACAATATACAAACATCATCCCTGGGCTAAAATATCACGTGGAGTCATTCCTTTCACAACCTGAGAGTGCTAATACCACTGTTGTGTCAGTGTTTCTCATGATTGGAGAAAAGTTGCTGAGCTTTTTAAAAATTTTGCCGCTGTACCCTGTTTGATCACTAAGAGCATTTCACAAAGTTTTTGCTCTGAGTTGGGGTCAGCAACAAAATGGCTACAGATCTTGTACTATTCCCAGTTTATCTCCCAGCACCCACAAACGGAGGGCTCTGCTCTGATTTCTTTCTTTGGTGCCATGTGAGACCAGAAAAGTCTTCACAGAAGGCAGGAAGCTGGCCAGGCAGTTGGATATTTTTCATGGACAGGCAGCTAATTAAAATTTCTTTAAAAAAGAAAAAGAAAACAAAACTAGAAAACAGCTGGGTAAGTTTGAGGTGATTTATTTGGATTAGGATTTTTCATTTGTGAATTGGTTTTGTAGGGGGATATTCAAAGTGACCTCAAAATCAGAAAATGCAAACTGGCGAAACTACTTCTCCTCCTTGTGCTTTGAATTTGTATGTGTTTGCTGGGGTGGGGGCAGGTGGTAGATCGTTTGGCCTGCATTTGTAGCTTATGTCCCTACAGTGTACTTAACTTGTTTACAGAATTCATTTCCTGGTTCACCCACTCCATTAAATCATATTAACCAAGCAAGCTGGATTTATAAAACACACTAAGCCATGAACACATTCATTAGGGTTAACCCTAGTCAACAGCTTAACAGGATCTGGAAAAGCAGTGGCTGGGTTTACCTGACTGGTTAAGCAGGCTGTATGAACACACCATTTTAAGCAGGTGGGCTTTTGGCATATGTATGTTTGACTTGGCAAGCTGTGATTATTTGGTCTCTCTCTATTTGTGCGTTCCCTTGGGGGTCAGGAGATAATAGTTCTTGGTGGGTTGAGGATTTTGGTCTGTGTGTGCACGCCTGCTTTTCTGGAGGGTAGAGATAGGATTAGACTTGCATGCTTGACTGTATTTCTTCTTTTGGAAGAATTAGGATAAAAAGCTCATCAGGAGATCGTCCCAAACCCCCCAGGGATGGCGGCTTGTTTGGGAGGTCAAAATAAATTAAAAAGTGATCCAAAAGTTAGCAACTTCTGTACTATTGCCAAGGGGGGGAAAATCACGATATGTGTTCATGAAGATCCCTAACCCTAAGAACAACATCACTGGCGTTTGTTTTATTGCTGTGTGCATTACATTGTGATATGCAGACAGAAAAGTTGCCAACTTTTTATTCAGTGTGATGTCTTCTCTGCAGGTTGTATGCAAGGCATTAGAACAAACCTTTCCGTAACATGGTGCTGATGGCCTATGCCCCATTCCTTTCCTTTTCAGGAATGTTAGGAATGGTTTAGCCCCTTGGCATTTGCAGATTGCTCTAGAACAGCTATTTTTACAAAATATCTATCTAGCATCCATCTATCTATCATTGGCATTTGTTGAAATAATGGGAAACACTTCTGGCCACTTAAAACATTAATCTACTGCATAATATTGAAAAAAACTAAGCAAGATTAGATCTGATGGGTGCAGGGTTGGAAGTTACCAGAAAATCCAAGACTCGGGCTGGCAGTTCAGCATAAATTGTGGAAGGCAGTGGCAAAACATTTCCTTCCTGTTGTCAATAAAATGGCATGGAGATGCCCAGGTAGTCCCCAGGAGTCCAACTAAACTCAAGGGAGCCATACCATTTTAACCCTCTAGAGCTGATTCGTAAGGCACATGTCAGCCTAGGAAGCAGAACAGTTCCATTGATTCTACAAGTCAACATTTGGGGTGTGAGGTGGAGGGGGAAACCTGTACCCTTAGTGTGGACTTTGGAGGAAATGAAAACAATGTACCTAAATTGCAGAGTTAGCTTGCATGCCAGAAAGTTGAATCCAGGCATTTTAAACCTACATCCCATGCTTCAGTGATAAAGCTATCCTTCCTCCTTTAATTTTCCATGGCTTTTTTCCATGAAGTACACCAAGTTTCATTGTACTTCCAGCCAAAAGTAGACAGTCTGGGATGAAGAAAAATCATTGCAAAAAGGCATTTGTTTATATCAATTTCAGGCTGGGTCATTAACAAAAAACATAAGCCAGTATTAACAATATGCAATTACTATGTTAACATCGACTGTTTCTGAATTAAGCTAAATGTTTGGGCAAACTCTTTTGCAACACATATTTGTTGCCTTTAACTTAATACACTGGTGATCTTTATCTAGAGATGATGCATTAGTTTAGCAAACTTTTCCACAATTACAGAGAGGGTGTTTATGCAAATGTATATACCCATTCTGTCGAGCCCTTCATTTTAGCCTTATTTTTGTATGTTTTAAAACTGCTTGTGAAGTTGAAAGCCAATAAACACCATCAACCTGATTTGGCCTTAAGTCATGCAGAATTAGCCATCCATGCAATTAAGATTTACAGCTGGAGATGTGTAGAGCCATTTATCTCAAAAGAAAAATACATCGACTGGGATTTGGATCAGCAGCATGGTACAGATTTAGTTGAGCAGATCAAAAAATATTTCCACATGGATCCTTTGCTTTAAGGTATCTTGCACTGGTTATGCTCTCTTGACAATCCTCACCATGTCATATTATCCTAAGAAATTAATATTAGGAAATTAGGTAATTCCTCCTACTCCCTAGTAGGTGAGTTAGCACTCCATTGAGCAATGTTGCTCTGCATTTCCTGAAACCTACCTGTAAACATTCAAGTGGAGCTACTGCTATTACCATGTTCCTAATATTGTTGAAAAGGGTTTTTTTTAATTTAAACCATGATTGCTTGCCATCCAATGTACAGTATCTGCAAAATGAGGACTATCCTTCCATAGAAGCCTGCCTAGCCCCCTTTTTTCGTTTCTTTCAGCTGATTCCTTGAGATCTAGCATTTTAGGCAAGTGTCTGATGGAGCTGATTGGTGTCAGTTCTCTCTAGTTGATAGCTAAAGGTCGGTTTCAGGGATTCTGGACAAAGTACCCTCTGATTTCTCTCTTCTTCACCTGTGGGCTTTTATGACAGAGAACCTCAAAGGGTGGCTTTGTTTTTAAAGCCACGGTGGGTAAAATTGCAGTCACAGATCCACATGGGGCTGTTCATAGTTGCCCTTGGCTGGTCTCAGAAAATTAAGGAGACTCAGCCTGATTAATAATGGAAGACCACTAGGAATTTCCAGGGGTATAGGTTAGATCTGCAACTCAAAAAATCATGCTGGAAGAAGGCAAGCCACTTCATCTTGCCAAGAAAACTACTTGGATGTGTCCATGAAGCAACCTGGAGTCAAATTCAAGGTAGAATTTACTTTTTAATTTCAAAAACACTCTAGAAATGATCAGTCCAGATCACTGTTGATAATTATCTGTCCCTTTCCTGGCAGTGTAGTGTAGTAAGAGTGTAAGAGGAAGACTGTGGGAGAGACCATATTCAGAAAGAAAGTTCAGAGAAAGAAAGATGTCACAAAAATTTAAAAAAAAAAAAGTGCCAAAAGGAGAAAAGGAGTGGCTTCGCCTGCTTTTGGTTCTGGATGGTCCCAGTCACTGCATATGCCTTCCAATGCATTGTCCCTGAAGGAATAAAACCCTAAAGAATGGGAGAAAAATAGCCTATTTTTGTCCAAGAATATTATTTTCCTTATAATTTTCCTTATATAGTCTATACTATAGTATAGTTTTGCATCATTCTTAAGAAATCTCAGAAAAACATGTTATCCATCCATCCATCCATCCATCCATCCACCCATCCTGCTGTATATGTATTCTAAACATGTGATTCATTCCATGGAATACTTTTTAACCCAATTTTAAATGGGATAGGAAGTTCATCCTGAATAAAGTTTAGTGTAAGACTTTTGAAAACAGAAATTTCAAAAGGAAAGGGTTAGGAAGGACATCGGGTCCTTTCCGTCTAAGATAGAGTGCAGCTAGAAGCCACATACCGCCAGTCTGCAAGGTCAAAAGTAATAGAATCCTGGTTTGATGCTCTAGTTTATCTTCTAGAAAGTGAACGCCTGCCAAGTCATATACACTTAGTATCCATCTGCAGCAGAAAGCGTCTGATCCTTCTCCAGAACATTTATGAGGACTTCTGTTTTGAAGATAGTTTCTTAGGTAACAGAAGAATAACATAAGATGACAATTACTCATCTGTTTCACTTTTTGGCATTCCCGTTTTATTATGCTACAGAGAATTTGATCCCTTCTTTCTTTGCCATGTTAATAATGAATATTTTAATGTCAGGGTTAGTGCACATAGGAGAGCATCTTTTTTGATGATGAAGAGGATTAAACCATAAGACAGAGGCCTCATGGACATACAAGAGCTTTGACCCAAGGACAGGCAGGCTACAGCCCTCAACTTAGTGTGATTTCTGTCCCTATAAGCTGTGGTGGAAGGGGGAAAAAAGGGAGTCAACAAAAAGGAAAGGGGGTTGGAGGACTCAGAAAAAGAGAAAAAGGCACAAAGATTGATAAAGGATTGTCACAATCATGTTTAGTTCCAGCCACAATTTCTGCTTGCTTCGGCCTGGCCTATCACTGGCATAGGATGCAGTTTCCAGCAAGTTACTCATGATGAAACATGGTTCTGAGCAGACATTTTTCTCTTCTCATTTTAAGATCCCTTAATATAATGTATAATATAGAATATAATAAATAGTAATTCAGATTTCCAGGAGTGATGATGCATGTAGATTTCAGGTGGGTGAGTGAATGAATGAGAGGAAGTTTAGCAAGATACACTTTAGACCCTATTCTGGAAACTAGGCAGGAGGAGGTTCCAAATCTTCTATAGTTACCTCTTCAGAGTCTTTTTTGAAAGGAAAACTGAATCACTTTTTAATAGATGTCCTTTCTCAGATTTGAAAAGTCTTATCTGTTTGGTATGGTAACAAGTGGCTATCATTATGTGGAATTCAAGGCAAAAGAAGCAAATGTTTAGGCAGTTAGATATTGTTCTGTTTATTCATCTCTATGGTCAATAAGTATGGGAAGATCAGACCAGGATAAACTCTTCCACTGTTAATACGGTTGGCTAGAAGGTGATAGCTAAACCACAAAGATCTGAGATACAGCCACAATTGTGTGTTTTCCAAACTGGTACCTAAATGGGGGTGGGGGTAGGTGGGGAGTAGTTAACTGTCATTTCTTTGTCCCTGAGGTCTAAATGGACTCTGATATCTGCAGCCCTTATTACTGAGTCCCGATCAATGCATTCAGTCTACCATGTTTATACTGAGACCAGCTCTTGACTGCAGCTCTCCTGGTTAGAAGACTGATTCTGAAATGTTCTCCTTTTCCAAACTCTTTTGTACTACTTAGTCTGACAAAGAGTTCTGATGAACTGGCACGCTATTGTTTTGTTTTTTTTTAATGAAAAGGTTTAAATTAGGGCCATATGGAAAATCCAGAGATGTTGGAGAGGAAATATAACTTCCCCTTAAAATAATGGAAACAGGATTATACTTTGAGGTTTGTAATCCCATATATTACCTGGGAATCAGCTCCATTGAATCCATGCAGGACTGCATTGCAGGCTACCTAAATTAGGTAGTTCTGGATTTCACATAACTTCATGACATTTTACAAACTGCTCTTCCTCCCTTTGATTTAAGCCATTTCTTCCCCTGGGAATATGAATAAATTGCCTCATTATTCATCTCAGGTTTTCAAAAACAAACCTATCTTTGTCAAGTACCGCATTTCTCTGAATATAATTATACAATGCATGTACTATTGGGGAAGAAATCAGAGCTTCAGTGCCATCACAACCAAACTCCTTTTATGACAGAGACTAGAAACAAAACTAGGTAGATAGATCTGTTGATTTGTTCACATATTTATATTTTTTATTATGTTTTATGCTATAAAATACTTCTAAAATATATAAGGCAAATCTACCTTTCCTGTTCCACCTTTCTCCTAGTGAATATTCCAGCTAGAACTATTGTCCAAGTCTCCAGTTATTAATCTTGGATTGCAAATTGTCCAACCTGTAATGCTTAGCTATATTAATTTCCCCTGAAAGCTCTATTTCAGCACAGATTTACTGAGCTTCCAAGATTCAGAGGTAGTGGAAGGGTCTGTGGTGTGTAGGGCAGTTCAACAGCAGGTCCCAAGACACTGGTTTCCTGGCTTTTTTACATTTTGTAGTGAGTTTGAGGTACCCTGGAAACTACACATTTCCCAGGGCTCCTGCAGAATTCCAAAGAATATGCTCCAGACTCACAGGATTAGGTGTCCTTTAATGCTAATACATTTACCAATGTCCCTTGCCATTGTGACATTCAAAGTGTCACAGAGAAAGAAGAAGGAAAGAAAACAGATCTTCAGTTGAACTCCCCACTATTGCCACATAATTAGGAAGAGAAGGGGCAATGAAGTAACCAAAGGGTTCATATTCTAGACCAGTGTTTCTCAACCTCAGCAACTTTAAGCTGTATGGACTTATTCCCCATGGTGGCTGGGGAATTCCGGGAGTTAGAGTCCACACAGCTTAAAGTTGCTGAGGTTGAGAAACACTGATCTAGACCAATGTGTAAGGAATCCATCCTTCACAACTGGGTTCATATTCACAAGTAAATGACCCAGCTTTCCTCATTCTGTTTCTCCAGTCCAAATTGCCCACTCTTGAGACTTCTTAGAAAAAGGGATTATCAGGGTTTGATTCAACATAGGGACTACTTATAGAACACAATCCCATCAGCCACTAGCCCAGTCAAATCTCCAACAGAGCACAGTCACTCTAATGGTCAAAACCCAACCTTGAGAAATACAGAATCCTTGCTCCCTTTCTCGAGAGAGCTCCTGGAACTCCTTAAGCCTTCACTCAGGAGACAACTAGCAAGGTTTCATGTCTCCAGTCCTTTCTAATCATTTGGGCAAACAAGAGTGGGCATGGAAGGGAAAGGAAGGAAAAAGTCCTAATCCACATAAAATATCTACAATTCCCTCTCACTCAAGCTGTTCTTCTCTGTTGTTGCCCTCCTTTCAAGCAACGCTCTTCTCCCCTCTCCATCATACAATATCCCTTTGCTCATTTTGCCCAGCTCCCCCCACCCAAAATGGCCACAGATGGCTAAAGGGAGCACTGAGAAGGCTGTCCTGTCTCTGCTGAGGTAAGGTAAGCTAAGGTAGGGAAGGTCCCTCCAAATCTGTGGAGTCCTTGGGGTTCTCTGAGCTTGGTTCTTTTCTTGCAAACATTTCGTTACCCAGTGGACTCCATTCTAGCACTGAAGATGTTACCTAGCTGAGTAATTAAACATTTGCAAGAAAACAACCAAGCTCAGAGAACCCCAAGGACTCCACAGTTCAACCCTGAGCTACACATATTCACTTCTATTAGGCCCTCCAAATCTGCCTGTGAGAAGAAGGATAGTTCCATCCTCCTTGCTAGGAGAACAAACTGTTTAATGAAGGGGACAAGGCAAAGGCAACTGAGGACAGCTGATCCTGCCCACCACAAACTTCTAGTTGGCATACTGTATGTCAGGCCAAGAGTTGGAGAAAGAAGGAAGAGACACACATTTGGAAATATCCCAGCAATCCCTGGCATGCAGGGTACACACACCAGGCCCTTCACCTTAATCTACACCCAGTATGCAGTCAGGGCCCCCAAAGCACTCATTTTTGTGTCATGTTTTCAGAGATTAGGTATAGAAGGAGGTTTTTTTCCTCCTTTGGAGTACTTGTTGGTTGTAAGTGCTTAAAGGATGAAGACTTTAGGAAGGAGGGGGACATAACTGAACCAATCAGCTTTGGAGCAGTGGATTGAGATGCTTCCAGGGATGTGGCCCTGAGTTCTCTAAGGGAGATCTTAGCTTTTCTAGCTGCTTTAGGGTCTCAGCTCTTGCTTTGCTGCACTTGGGCAACCACCTCATTCATGACTGGGTTATGGTGTTCATAAGCCACAGCTGATTGGGGGAGGGGGCCCTTCCTCCAAAACAGACCCAGGACAGCTTGGGCTAAAACTGTTTCTCTCAAATTCACAGCTGACTGGATTTAGGTGTTCTTATGACTAGGTGGTCCTTCCCATGAGTAAGATTGGCACTTTTAACTACTAGCTTGCATTGGTTCTCCATTATGTGGAGATAATGCTGTAGAGAAGTTCTCAATGTGTGGTCTGGGGATCCCTGGGGGTCCCTGAGAACCTTTCAGGGGGTCCACAAAGTCAAATAAATACATATTTTAACATTTTTCAGTTTTAATTTTTAATACAGTAAATATTGATAGATATAACCCACATAAATGAAAGCTCTTTGGGAACCTCATTGATTTTCAAGAATGTCAAGGGGTCCTGAGACTAAAATGTTTGAGAACCACTGCTGTAGAATAAAAAGAGAATTAGCTCAGTGGCTAATGAACATTATTCCAACAATGAACGTATAGAATGTGGAATACTTTCAATCACGACGTCACCCCAGGAGTTAAAAGGGGTTCGCCGGAAGATGGGGTTCGCTTATAAGCCAGTCTTGCTGCTCTGACCTCACTCTCCATTTGCAGTAAGTATAGCCTGATTATTGCCTGAACAGAAGTTTGGATTTGAAATTTCAAATCTGTTAAGAAGGCCTGTTTTTCAGTGGAAAATACCTGATTTGGAAGGCTGTCCAAGTCTGCAATAAAAAGAGGAGTCTGGATCGTAATTTGAGGAACAGTCCCATAGCTCACCTGGTCATAGTCATGGTCAGATGTTTACCTTATAGCAATTATTTTAAAATTTGCCTCTCTGCATATAGATATTTGCATAGGCAATGTTTATGCAAATCTTTGCCTTTTTCCTTCCTCCCATTGGGGATGGTGGTGCATCTCCTTTTTTTTTTTTTTTTTTGGCAGAAGTGGACACCAGATTATCTATATAAGCATCAGTGAAATTCAGGATTTATGATAAATATTATCAGAGTAGTGATAGTGGTTTACTCTTCCCAATTCAAACAGGACTTCCAAAAGGCAGTTGTGGTTGTCAAAGGAGATGCTAAAACTCAACTTCTTTGTTTCTGTCATTCTCAAAGAACTTCAGAGTGGCCTTGGGAATGATTCAGCTGCTGTTTTGGAGCTTCCTGTATTGTCATGATAAAAGGAGGCTGACATTGATGTTTTTTTTTTTTCTGGTGCATCCCTTTCAGTCTCTCTGCAGCTTCTGTGACTGCCTCTGCTTCCTAATCTGAGAAATTCCCATAAGCGGTCTTATTTGGGGATGTAATTGAAGCATGGGAAGGCAGGTAGCTGTAAGATCTCTGAAGGGTTAGTGCAATGAAATGCAAGACACCCTTTCTCAAACACACTCGGCCGGCCTGCAATTCAGGTAAACGTGGGACTCTCACCTATTGCGCTTCACCACACATAAGGAGATGAGGTGTAGCGTTTTCTTTCCCATGAAACTGAAGGTGAGTGGTTAGGAGGAAAACTGCTGAAGTTTATTTTTCTGTAAGAGGCCTTCTGTTACAAAACCACCAGCAAGGGTTAAGCCTGATGTGGTTCTAAAAGTATCTACATCCCCAAAGGGCATCACCATAACATCCCAAACTCAGATGATTACAGCGTGGAAGGAGATCCATCACTTCTATTAGCAGACTTTTCCCTTGTGTAAACTTGGCACTCAGGGAATGTAGTGCTTGAAAGGAATAAAAGCCTCCACGCATGGCGATGGCCCAAAGGAACACTTTATCACTTGTATATAGGAAGGTATTTCATAGTGGCTTAATTATACAAAATTCGACTATTTATTTTCTATCGGTCTGCAAACTCCCTAATTGTAGATTATTTACCAGTGGAATTACTTAGAGACTCCATTATTCTATTACATTTAATGCCATCAAATCCCTCCAAAACATGGAAATATTTAATGGCAGACTTTAAATCTGTTGAGACTTTTATTGGTGCTCAAATGGGAAACTTACTGCAAATTGGCAAAGGAGTGGATGAAGCCGAGCTGGAGAGTTGTTGTCAGAGAGAAACAAGCACACGGCTGGTTTCTTTTCTTTCTTTTTTCATTTTCAAATAGAGATGTTTCAAAACACACAGTCCATTTTTATCGCCACGGTGTTGGGTTTTTAAGACTTCAAGGAATGGAAAAATCTATTGCTTCTCTGGATCATATCTTCCAAGAAGGACTTATCTTAGGCTTATAAAATAAAGCTTTTAAGCCAAAAGGCCAAGTATAAAGAGAAATGGAGAGCTCGTTTCTGACTCTGATTATCTGCTTGTTTGATGAAGCTACCATATGTAATAATATCTCTGCAATAAATATACTGGTTGCTGCTGCTGGGACAGATGGTGAAAAATGGAGCTTGGGTGGAATGGGAGATCTTCCCATGCTCTGAAGAATTTAAAAGCAGCAACACACATCTGGACACATGAATGTCAGCACATTTCCAATGTACCTAGGGTTGCCAGGTTGAATGCACCTCTAAATATTCTAAGTCTGTGGGGAATGTCCAGACTTAGCTTTGCTGCTTGTTGTTCATTAGTCCTCTTGTCTATGTTCCTCACTGCTGGCTAATGGCCAAACTGAAGTGTATGTAATGGAGTCAATGTCATTTACCTGAGTTCCTAGATTTTACAAAAGAGACTGATGGCGGAGATTTCCCTGTCCAACCAATGTAGAATGAGACCCTTGTTGTTCCTTTTGATCATCTTCTCCTTAATAGTCTGTTCAGATGCAGGCATCTTCACATGGAACAGCCATGGGAGGCAACCAGTGTGATGCAGTTGAGAAATCAGACTGGAGATCAGCCAGAGCAGATATCTGCCCATAGAAGTAGAATGTAAAGTAAAGTAGACTTACCTAATCGGATTCACTATTCTACTCCAGGCAGATGAATAGTGGTCATGGAGATGGTGTGTGTGTGTGTGTGGGGGGGGGGAATAACTTCTGTTTCCTTCTTTACTACTACTTATAAAGTTTAGTGATGAACTAGGTGCATCTCAGTCATAACTGCCCAGAGACACTGGGAATCGGGTGGCATATACATTTAATAAATTATTATTAACTTAGGAGAAAGCACCATGTTCTTTGTAAGCAAGTAAGATTGTACAATGTATCAAGAATTAGACCATTCTAAGACAGTGTGCAATTACAATACATGCACACACATGTTCACACACATACACACATGGCAAATTATCCCCAAGGAATCTTTTTAAAACAAAACATAACAAAAACAAATCTTTACAATCTCCTCTTGCACTACTTGCACTACTACTCTTGTGCAAAAGCTCTACATACTATTCTCAGTAACGTATCACCCACCCACTCTACCCCTGGTGAAATGTTTAAATTTCTCTAGACTTTACTGCTGATGACTCAGTGAATGCAAAACCCTAAAACTGCCCCTCATCATAATCCTCTATGATTATCCCTAATTACTATTAGGAATATTGCTATGATGTAAGTCAGTCCCACAGAAATTACTCCCTAAAGTCACGAAGGGGTTGTTCCTGATGTTAAAGACTCTCCTTTCATAAACTCCATCAACTAACTCCATAACTTAGGCTTCTTTCCAAAGGACACCTCTGCACTGCATGTCTTTTTGATACAAATAGCCCACAATCCTCTATGCAGGGGAAATTGTAAGTCTTGTGAGGTTGTCCAGATTGGAAGCACACCCAGGTGAGCTAATTCTACTTTATTGTAAGGTTCCATTAACAGAATCTTGCAAGTCTGAAAGTTCACCTCTCCCCCCTCACCTTTACAGCTCAAGAAACTAGGGAGGGTCCCTTCTAAGATGTTTGCTACATCCCCATTCCTGCTGTGGGCTAAGCTGCCTCTTACATGACTATTCCCCTGGCTGTGGCTCTTCCCTGTCTCCCAAGCTTATTCCCACATACCAGTACAGAAATTAACTCTTTTCCAATACTTCTCCATTTTAAAGATTCCCCTTCCACAATGACCCCCTGCTTCTCTCTGAAATAGCAGACAGGATGCCCGTCTGACATTTGACAGGCTTCAATCTTCCTTCATATAGAACAGTTAATACCCAAGGCAAAGTTCATCTGTTTTTGAAAATAAATAATACACACAAAAAAGGGTGAGAGACACCTGCCTAAAAGCTGTTATGTGTATTTGGTTTAGGCTTCATGCAGGTGGAAGCAGGTACTTTGCCAGTTTGATCAAAGGCCATGCTTTTGCCCATTTCCCCTCCTAGTCAATGAGTATAAAGCTTCAGTTTTTGGAATCAAGAGCCTGCTTTGATCCAAGGTGAAGCAGAGCACCTCTGACTTGGTCTGAGCTGAATCTGAACTCCTTAAGCAATTGCAAAGTGAATTATGTCTTTGGGGCATTCTTTATTAACAAACACGGGAAAGATAACCTTCAAGTTTCTTCCAAAGCATTCTGAATACTCCATGGCCTGCTGGCTTAACACTATGAGGATGGAAGTGAAGATGGGGAGACTTGTCCACCTCTCCATCCACTTGCTAATATTTTCTAAATATTTCCCATGGTGGGGACATAATGAAGGACCCTTGAATAATTTGAATCCAATATATTCTTTGCCAGTGTCCCCTCCCCCTGGCAGTTCTCACTATGTTTCTTTGTGGAACTCTCTGGCCTTACCAGTCCAGCACCTTTCAAAGAGCCAACTATGATCACCTCCCAATTGGACTATTACAATGAGCTATAGATGGAGCTGCCCTTGAAAACCATCTGGAAGCTTCAGTTGGTCCAGAATGCAGCAGTGCCGATCGTTATGGGTGTATGTCGTTCTGCCCATGTGATACCGCTACTCTGTGAGCTGCAATGGCTTCCAACAGACTTCCAGATGCACTTTAAGGTTCTGGTTATCAGCTTTAAAGCCCCACATGGCATGGGACTGGGTTGCTTGAAGGCCTGCCTTCTCCCAAGAACATCTGCCTGTCCCACATGCTCCCACATGGAGGGCATACCCTGGGTTCCTTCTTTTAACTCTTGTCATCTTATAGGCACTTAGGAAATGTGCCTTTTTTCATGGTTGCCCCTGTTCTGTGGAACAATGTCCCCCTACCCTCAATATATGAACAGGCCCCAACTGCACTCACCTTTAGGAAAGCTGTTAAGACCTGGCTTTTCCCCCAGGCGTTAGGGAGCAGCTGAGTGAGAGTCCCCTGTTGGTTATTCTGTAATGTTCCTTGGCTGCCATTTTATATTTTATATTTACATATTGTAAATGTTTAATGTTATCTGGGGGGGGGGGTCTTATTTGTTTTTTATACTGTACACTGCCCAGAGTCACACTGTTTGAGTTGGCTGGCTTTATAAATCTTGTTTAAATAAATGAATAAAAGTTGAAAGGCCCTGTCTCTGACCTCAGATGAGAAATGCCCAATCAACATGGTGGCCCAACCCAGTGGTACCAGGGGCTGGGTAACTACAGCTTCATTCATTTGAAGAGTTTTAACTCAATGAAGAAAGCTGCTTTAAAAAAAAAAACAGGAACCAGAAACCACCTTTTGTCTCTTGCCTTGCGGGTGGGGAGGGGAGTACATACTAATTTAGGTGCTGGTGAGTAATAACATATCTTGTTCCTTTCTGATCTCTAAAAATGAATTTGTCCCTATTTCCCTTAAGCACTGAGGGTCATGTTCTCATACATCACATTTCCTATGTGTAATAGGTCATTAATCTTTCTCTCCCCCATCCTCTTTAAATGTCTTTTAAAAATTGCAGATTCCGAAAGAACGATTAGCAATAAATACTATCAGGAAAAGAGAAAACGAAGCCGGTTCTCAAGAATGAGCGTTTGCCTCCATTTTTTTCAAGCTTTCTAGCTCTCGTGAGTCAGCCAGCCATGTGTTCACAAGTCATTTTGTAGCAAATATTATACTGTCCAGAAATAATATTTCAGGTTACAGCAGCTTCTGGTTTTCTGTGCCATATCATCTTACAATTGCCCCCAAATTGTTTTGGAATCACGTTTCCTCTGGCAAGGAGAAAGAGCCCTCATTTCAGATTAGGGTGTACAATGCACAGCACTCCCTCCCCGCATCGGTAGAGCAGCTTTAATGTCAGAATGAAAAATGATAAAGCATAAATTAAATAGCAACCATATGTTTTCTGCAACAGATCTCCGTGTTTCTCTGCTTAGATAAACAAGCCCCTTATCTGTGAATGAAATCTGTGCTTGGGGATCCCTGGACGTGTCTCTCACAAACTGGCTTATCGAGCAAATGGCTTCAAAGAGAGGCAGGGGGATTTTATTGCCATCACAATCAAACTATTCCTTTCCACGCGCGATCTTTCCCAACGTCTGGTTTCCCAGATGAACCGGATGGTCATTGTCTTGATTTTCACACAGAGTGAAGATTCCAGGCCATGCTGTTAAAATTAAGTAAGAAATAGTGCCAGTGAATTTTTCCACATGATGAGCTCAGGGAATTTTCACTGAGTCATTTGAACAAAGAAATGCTACCAAGTTTTCCTGCTGGGATTCTATTCCCATCCCTTCAACTTGCAGGGGGACGGTGGTGAGAAGATGTATATGTATATCACGTGCTCTGCCCAGGATATCAGGCCACTTATTTATAGGCCGTTATGATTACAGATCCTTCTTAAATTTTCAGACCCACATTCTCTCTGTACTTTGAAGAATAAACTACCCCAGGGATAATCTCTCTAATATCCTGCTGATAAATCCTGCTATGTTTAGCAGATGGCCATTTAATTCTGCCTTAAAATTGAAGGTTATTTTTTAAAAACTTTATAATTATATAATTGTTCTATTAGAATCTCACCATTGTTGAGCATTTGTAAGTTACGTAGCTTTATGCAGACGCATGTTTTCCCAGATCTTCTATCAGTTCCGCTCCATCTAATATTGTTGAGCATGTACAAGAACTTTGATCTAACACCTGCAAAAAGTTATTATAATATGATGGCACATGTGGTCATATCAAGATTGATTTTGTGTAGGATTTTTTCCTGGGCACATGTGCATTTGTGTGTATTAATGAAGCAGTTTAAAACATTGTTACATGCTATGCTTTAGCAGTATAGAGGTGCGGGCATATCTGTTAATTAAATATTAACACACAAAACATGGTGCCTATAATAAGAACAAGAAGGCTTTTTGAAAAAAATCTATCGGTAAATATTTGAATATAAGTATTGCAAAGAAGTAAAGCAAAATGATCTAAAGGAATAGATCATGAACTGAACGTGAACACAGCTCTGAAGTTAATTTTATTAATTCTCAAAGGAAAATAGAGTTACAGAATTTAAGAAGACTGGAATATAGGCTGGTGAAAATGATGAAATTGAAGGAATACACTAATCCATAATAACGATAAAAGAATTGTCAATGAACTCAATGATCTACTTTAATCTTCGCAATGTTTGTTTTTCCCAATAAAAGTGAAACACAGAAGACTGAAGCAAGAGATAGCAGGATAATTATTTATTACAAGAAGTTAGGTATGAATGACTGTTCCAAAAAATGAACTTTTGGACAGTTATATTGTATGATTTTTTGGTTGCCTTCTACGGAATCATTCTTCTTGAGCTTCTCAAATCTACCTTGTTTTTTTCCTCTCTCCAAGTGCCACCCCCTTAGCCCTGGCACTGACTTATCATGCTCACCAATTTCCTTGGCACCATCATCAAACTAGTCCTTGGTATTAAACATACATATTATTCAGAAAATGGTCCATATATAAACAGGTCTATCTGCATTAAAATGCTATGCAGAGCAAAACCAATAGTCCAATTTGGATAAGGGTCTTGATTCTTTGCTCCACTCATTCTCTAGAGCAAGCTAAGATTGAGAGAATGTGTATATGTGCCTGGTAGTCATCTTCTGATATTTGTTGATGCATGCTTTGCATGGGAAAATTGTCTAATGCCAGGGTTGATTTCAAATCTGACAAATCATGACAGGGTTGATTTCAAATCTTCAAAATCCTGGTGGAATTATAAGTTTGGCCTTCAGAATCAAATCAAATTAAATAAAAAATTATCTCACTAAAGCATGAATTTATCACACAATTAAAAAGCATCTTCTTCATCCAAGTCATTATTTATTTGAATGTATTTAAGGAAACAAAGTAAGGAATGTATGCTGTCCTAGCTGAAAGTAGCTGGGATCAGTTATTTCTCACATTGTTTCTGTTGTAGGTACGTTCTCTGGTTTTCTCTCTCTTTCACTAACAGAACCATTGGAATTGGAATTGTCACTGGTTTTTGGCTTGAAGTAGAAGGAAAGAATAATATAAAAATAACAACCGTAGTATAAATCAATAGAAGGAGATAAAAATTAGTAAACTGATTTTAATCCATCTGGCAGACTGGAGTGATAAAGTCAGGCCTTCGCATTTGTGAATCTTGCATTATACATTTGTGGGAAAATAATATTTTGTATGAAAAGGTAGCAATTTTTTTTTTCCATTCAGAAAAATAAAACATGGATTTAAACTTTAAGTGAATGTTGTAGGATTATTTAACATGCATGTCAATCAGAATTCCCATTCTTGTCATATGCATGTTTACTGAAGACCATGTGTTTGAAGGACACATGCTTACTAAGTATGCAAAGAAGTACAATTTTAATCTAGCTCAGAAGGGACAGACTTCATGTTTTCACAATCCATTTTATGTCACCAGAGTTATATCGCACATTTCCTTTTATATCTCAAGATGACATACATAGCACCTTTCTCTAAACTTTCTCTAAAACAAGAACCCTGGTTGGCAGGTGGGGGTGAGAGAAAGTGACTGGCTCAAAATTACCCAATAAGCTTCTATGGCTACAGATGGACTTGAACCTGGGTCTCCCCTAGCCTAGTCTACCATCTTAAACACTACATCATACTGGTTTTTAATTTACTTTGATTTTTTTTTATTAAACTCTGAGATCGACCAACTGGAACCTGATGCAAAATAGGGAATACTTAAATGAAGGAATTCGAACTGCAGGAATGAGTGCCACTATCATAGCTCCCAACCTTTCCACTCAAAAATCTACTCTGGTTCCTCCAAATGTTTTAGTCTACCAAAATAATTAAGAATAGAGCAGAGTGGTACTATATTATTACTAACTAGGTGTTAAACAGTTGGGAATCAGAAGCCTATGACAATCTATTATAGAGATCTACCACTTGGCCAGATTTGCCTTCTGCCAATGAGATCTCTCAGAACTTTGGATGGAAGAGAAATGTGTGAGAGAGGTGGCCTTCAGATATTGCTGGATTTCAACTCTCATATCCCATGCTCCCAAAAGCTGGATGGAGGTCAATAACATATGAAGAGCCACCCATTACTCATCCCTTTTTCTAAAATGTTAGCTTTTTTGAATTAAGTCTTACTCAATCAAATGAAATCAAAATAGTTTATTATATCATCGATCAGAAAATGATCAAGTCTCACTGAACTGTTAAACTTCTTTCCAAATAAATTGGCCATTTAGGTGTAAACCTATGTACACTGGAACTCATTGCAATTTGCTTCTGACAAAAGGCAGATTTTATTGTCAGTAGAGTTAAATATGCTGTTCTTCCTTCCATATTCATACCAATTTGACCTTGCAAATTACCTAGTTCTATTTGTCACCATTTTTTATTACTGGTTTAGGACTTTAGCACAAAACTGGATAAAAATGCCAAACTACAAACTGAATTCTCCCTGTGGCCAAAGTGAAGTATGACTTTATACTTTGGCTGATGCTGACTAGAGAGAAAGAGAGACAAACAGGAGCATAATTCAGGATTCATGTCATTTTGGGTAGGATTGGATAACCCTTAGGAAGATGCTTTGTTTCATCGGAAGATAAGAATCCACCGTGGAAGAAAGCCCTTAAAATGTGGAACGTTAGGATGGCATGCAAATCCACAAAAGTCTAGATACCATGTTAGATCATTGTCCTTTTGTTTTTTGCTTGTATAGTTCCAAAACTACTGCATTTATCAAGGGTTTCAATTTAATTTTAGTAACATTGTATTATTTAGAGCAGATTCCAGACTGTGTGATATCAAGTTAATCTTATTTGAAATTTTAGGGGGTTATAGCATGGTAAAATTTGAGAACTCCTATCTTATTGGCATTGTTGTCACTTGTTGTTTTTAATATTTGTTCAATGTGTACTATATCTTTGTAACATCATGATTATTAACTACTTAAATGTTTCTCATTCTGAAGGGCTAACATAATAATTTATGCCTGGAATCAGTTGTCTAATTTAGATAATATTCTAGCATCATATACTAACAGCTATATTGCCTTATTCGGAGTCAATGGTTTGTTTTAAGCATAATGGCTGATTAGCATGAATATCACCCTCATTTACAAATGTATTTAAATCTCTCTGAAAAACCTCTAAGCCAGTGGCCATCACCAGAACTTACAGCATGAATAGGAGACATACATATTGCTGTTTTTATACTTGAAAAGTTTATCTAAACCTGTGGCTGTGAGTTTGACTCTTGTCCCTAAGTCGGGAGTATGTATTTGTTTGTTTTTCTTTTCTAATAATAACAAAGAGAAAAACACAAAAGAACAAAACACAAAAATACATTATAAAAAACACAATTAAATAACAAGTGCTTAAAAAAATAAGTGGAAAAAATACAACAGAAAAAATAATGTAAAAAATACTGGAAGCCCACAATTGGCATTAATTTTCCGATGCAGGCAATTTTGGAATATACGTACATACACAGCACCTTTGGTTGGATGGACAGTATTAGGACCTAAATACAACAGAACTTTAGTATCTCTGGAAACAGTTAGAAAGCTACGGAACATAATGTCTAATAAAAAAAGATTTGATCCTTTTTCCCATGCTAAATTGACTTTATGGGGAAACCCAACATTAAAAATTGGGGAAAAGATGGTGATATGGGAAAATTGGATGGAAGCGGGGATATTGACTTTGGATCAGTTGATAGAAGATGAAGATGGACTTTTAACATACACTGTGTAAGAGATAAATATCATCTACCACATATAACCCAATGGCAATATTTACAGCTACAACATTTGTTAACAACACTGTTTGGACCAGCAGCATTTTCAGTTTCTGAGATACCTGAGATACTAGAACAATTTGTTAAATTACAAAATACAGTAGGCTAGGAAAAAGCACAATAGTTATATAGTTGTATTACAAATATATATATACACACACACATACTATTTGCATTTATATCTATATATACAGTACTGTGCAAAAGTTTTAGGCAGGTGTGAAAAAATGCTGTAAAGTAAGAATGCTTTCAAAAATATATATTGTAATTGTTTATGTTTATCAATTTACAAAATGCAAAGTGAGTGAACAGAAGAGAAATGTAAATCAAATCAGTATTTGGTGTGACCACCCTTTGCCTTCAAAATAGTATCAATTCTTACACTTGCACACTTTGTACACTTGCACAAAGTCAGGGATCTGGTAGGATTAGAGTCAGGTGTATGATTAACCAATTATACCAAGCAGGTGCTAATGATCATCAATTTCATATGTAGGTTGAAACACAGTCATTAACTGAAACAGAATCAACTGTGTAGGAGGCTTAAAACTGGGTGAGAACAGCCAAACTCTGCTACTAAGGTGAGGTTGTGGAAGGCAGTTTCATGCTACAGGTCATACATCATGGCAAGACTGAGCACAGCAACAAGACACAAGGTAGTTATGCTGCATCAGCAAGGTCTCTCCCAGGCAAAAATTTCAAAGCAGACTGGGGTTTCAAGATGTGCTGTTCAAGCTCTTTTGAAGAAGCACAAAGAAATGGGCAATGTTGTGGACCTTAGACACAGTGGTTGGCCAAGGAAACTTAATGCAGCAGATGAAAGACACATCATGCTTACTTCCCTTCAACACTGAAAGATGTCCAGCAGTGCCATCAGCAGACAACTGGTGGAAACCAGTGGGACCCAGGTACACCCATCTACTGTCCGGAGAAGTCTGCCCAGAAGTGGTCTTCATGGAAGAATTGTGGCCAAAAAGCCATACCTCTGACATGGAAACAAGGCTAAGTGACTCAACTATGCATGAAAACATAGGATCTGGGGTGCCGGAAAATGGTAGCAGGTGCTCTGGACTGATGAGTCAAAATTTGAAATATTTGGCTGTAGCAGGAGGCAGTTTGTTTGCCGAAGGGCTGGAGAGCAGTACAATAACGAGTGTCTGCAGGCAACAGTGAAGCCTGGTGGAGGTTCCTTGCAAGTTTGGGGCTGCATTTCTGCAAATGTAGTTGGAGATTTGGTCAGGATCAGTGATGTCCTCAGTGCTGAGAAATACAGGCAGATCCTTATCCATCGTGCCATACCATCAGGGAGGCGTGTGATTGGACCCCAATTTTTTCTGCAGCAGCACAACGACCCCAAACATACAGCCAAGGTCATTAAGAACTATCTTCAGCGTAAGGAAGAACAAGGAGTCCTGGAAGTGATGGTTTGGCCCCCACAGAGCCCTGATCTCAACATCATCGAGTCTGTCTGGGATTACATGAAAAGACAAGGATTTGAGGCAGCCTACATCCACAGGAGATCTGTAGTTAGTTCTCCAAGACGTTTGGAACAACCTACCTACTGAGTTCCTTCAAAAACTCTGTGCAAGTGTACCTAGAAGAATTGATGCCGTTTTGAAGGCAAAGGGTGGTCACACCAAATATTGATTTGATTTGGATTTCTCTTCTGTTCACTCACTTTGCATTTTGTAAATTGATAAACATAAACAATTACAATATATATTTTTGAAAGCATTCTTACTTTACAGCATTTTTTCACACCTTTGCACAGTACTGTATATATAGAATTTTAACTGTTTATTGTTGTAATGTCCCTAAGTCAGGGTTGGGGAACCGGTGGCCTTCCAGATGTTGCTGAACTATTACTCTCAGAAGCCTCAGCCTGCTGAGATGGGCCATGCACTTTCTTCTGTTTGCTTTAATTTTAAAATCACAGATGGAGACTGTTCGACAATTTTAGTGATATTCTGGGAAATCTCAGCATCTCAGACACTTCTGGATGATTTTAGTGTGTAGGTATGAAAATGGTCAGTCACGACTGGATTCCTGTTCAGTCATTTGCCCTCATAATTAACTCTTGTTTTGAGCAAGGAGAATTTTACCATGCCAAGTCATGTGATTATACCATTACTCACAGTGTTATGACAAAGGTCTTATTAAAAGGCTCTAGGCTCATTGTTCATAATGATAATAAGAATAATCTCAGATTTCATGTTCTTAAAAACAACTTCTTGGTCATGAAGGAAAACTTGGAAGTGTGACCATGAAACAATCTGGAGACTCATAAACTGAAAGAAAGAATCCATTTTGATATTTGTTTTAAGAAACATTCAGTGTAAACCAGTTTCCATTAAGTTTTCCTTTGCTTTAAGATATTCTGTTTTCTTTCCTTTTATTGTCTTTTTAGAGATCTAAATAGGAAAGGAAGGAAGGAAGGAAGGAAGGAAGGAAGGAAGGAAGGAAGGAAGGAAGGAAGGAAGGAAGGAAGGAAGGAAGGAAGGATTTCACTGTTTTATTTTCTAAAAACCTGGCAGTGGAGGTGTTCAGTTTCATTACCATCATCTTCTATTTTCTGATCAGAGTGAAAAGTATTCAGTTTTTCTTAACATTTTTGGCAGTACTCAAAATACTTCTCCTTTCAGTGGGTCCTGCAAACATGTTCATTCTGTCCTAATGTGGAAGAAGTCAGTGACACCATTGGCTGACCTTCTCTGAGGACTAAAAATGAAAACAAATAGTTTTCTTTGAAAGCAATTTAGCCCACTCATGTAACATAAGGTTTGCTTAATTTATATTTTATTGTGTTGTAAAGGAAAAAGTGCCTTATATTTTTCTGCTAAAAGACTGTTAGGACAAATCTATGCAGTGAAATATATGACTACCTCCCATGTCTATATGTCTGTCTGTGTGTGCACCTGCCTATCAGCAAAGAAATTGAGAAGTATCATATTTGATCATTTTTTCATTTAATTGTGTACTCAGAAATATTAAGTTAATAATTTTATTCAAAATTAGTATAAAGTCTTCTGGCTTAAACCATAAAAAAGAAACAAAGGAAACAGTTTGAGTACCAACAGAAGAGAAGATATGTAGCTCAGGGTTGAACTGTGGAGTCCTTGGGGTTCTCTGAACTTGGTTGTTTTCTTGCGGACATTTTGTTACCTGGCTAGGTAACATCTTCAGTGCTAGAATGGAGTGGGGTTTGCTCTCTGGGCTATGGACTTTCCCATAATATATATCTGGAGGAATATATTAGTCAAGACCAAGATTATCACCAGACATACAATCAAGCAATAAACAATACCCTAATCAAGGAACTACCAGAGAAAAAACAACACACACACACACACACACACACACACACCCCTACCAACACTGGCAGGGCATGCCATTGTATATAAACAGAGAGCAAACCCCACTCCATTCTAGCACTGAAGATGTTACCTAGCCAGGTAATGAAACATTTGCAAGAAAACAACCAAGCTCAGGGAACCCCAAGGACTCCACAATTTGAGTAGTTGGCAATGTCAGATGGTTGTGCTGATAGGACAATGGTGATTCTAGCTATTTTCCCACAAGCTGATATCAAAGGAAACCTCTTTTTATGATATAAAGACCCTTCCCAAGTGGCTCTAAATAGGCATACTGGTTCAGCTTTTTGTGAGAAGTGTGGTTCTGCTTTAGGAAACAGGGCACTTGCCTTCAAAGGTTGACTTCTGGTCTTCGTGCTCTGCTCGGCCACTTCCTCCCTCCCTATGCCCTTCCTCCAGATATATATTATGGGAAAGTCCATAGCCCAGCAGTCAAGCCATTTGCTTGCATATGAAAGTCCCAATTTTCCCCCTTGGAGAATTGCTGGTTCTAAATACAAACAAAGGCTCTATTGATCAATGACCCTGATATAGTAAAAGGCAGCTTCTTACTAAGATTGGGTGGAAAGCAAATATTGCCCATATTCTGATCAGTTCACTCTCTTTATTCACAGCTGCATTTCTTGCCCCTTCATTTCTACCTACCGCTCTCAGCTGCCTTTGCTTGCCCTCAGAATCGTCCAACTACACATACAGAGTAGATCTTTCTTTCCTTCCTTCTGGCTCCTTCATCCATTCTCTGAAATTCCCTGAAATTTCCCCCCAAATAGCTTAATCTCTTATAAAGGCCAGTTTTGGACTTCAGAGTTCTCTCCTCTGATCACCACAATATGGTTGTTTGAGTGGCTGCAAGACCATTGTCGGGCCTTGATTCCCATTCTTCCCCAAACTCATAAATTTACTGCATGTCTCCAAGTTTCTTTCACTGATACAAATCCTAGTCCTTGGATCTTGCAGGGTGGTTGGACCTTGCAGGGTGTAAAAGAAATCTCTGATGACAATAAGATACAAATGACTCTTTCCATGGAAGTGAAGAAAGACCCCCTCCCTCCAAATCTTTTTCCATCACACTGTTACTTGGGATCACTCAATAAAATTGGTGGGCAAGTGATGCAGGACAAAGGGAAAATCAAATGCTTATTCCAACATATATTTGCCCTGGGAATCACATGCCAAATAGTTTTAGGAGAAGCAGGACCAGTGTCAATATCTGGCTCTGTGAACCTCACTGGTGGTATCTCATCCCTCCTTAAATAAGGGTCAGACACTCAATTCAGTGTGAGACATCTGGATCCAGAGGAGAGAACTCTGAAGTCCAAAACTGGCCTTTATAAAAGATTAAGCTATTTGGGGGAAAATTTCAGGGAATTTCAGAGAATGGATGAACTGATCAATACCCATGGTGGTTCTAAGGCATTGCAACTTGAACAGATAGGGTGAGACTGAATATTATTAACTGGGGAAAATTGATTATCTTCATGCCCAATCTGAGGTCTTATCAAAGACATCTATGGCCACAGTCAAAAGCAAGATGCTGGCTGGGAGAGGAGCCTTTACTCAAAGACTAGCAGGCTTGTCTCTACCACTTTTAACCACTGACTCTTTTAGAGAGGTAGTTTCTCTAGAGAAGCATGCTCAGCAAAGACTGATAATTTAGGATCCATTCAAGCTTTATCCTGGAGCTTAAGAATTGCCAAATGCCATCATTGTGGGTCCAAGCAAAGCTGCTTTTTGTAAACTAAATGTTGTGAGGTCAAATAAGTTTAATTTTTTTCAGCTGTTTTAACAATTCTACTGTTATGGTTTCTGCTGCTCTGATAATTATGGGAAAAACTTTTGCCAGTTTATTCCATAACCTCTGTATTTCAGTGGTTAAATCCTGATATTTTCCAGTTCCTCATTTGGAATTGCATTGTTGTTGTTGTTATCCTCATCCTCATCCTCATCCCTGCAACCAATGAGATGTTGCAGACATTTTACTATGATTACCAGAGCAAGGCAGCCTTGTAGGAATGAAGCATTCTTTACAACATCTCCTTCATGGCCTCATAAGTCTCTTCAGGGTATAGATTAACATTTGTTCCTGTTTCAGAAAACATTTCTTTAGCCACATTTACTTAGAACATGCATGTTGTTTTCTAAATGGAAAGGTTGGAAGAAGGAGAGACTATACTGCAAATGCCACTAAATATTTAAATTGGTTAAGCATTACTTTTGGAACGTTTTTCTCTTAATTTGTTAACTTTTTGTTCTCTTTGATCTGGCTCAGCCTTCATGTTAAATCTCTGGAGCTTTCAAAGGGCAGCTTGCAGAAAGTTATATACACAAATACGCCAAACATTTCAAATAAAGTCTGATGCATAAACCAGGGAACTGGAGAAATTTGACAACAGCTGTGAGATTTAACACTAATAGTTTTGAAAGATTTTGGCTTAAAGGTTAAGAGTGTCTTATGACAATAAGCAGACTTCGTATATAATGTCAACAGTCCTGTTGCAACATGTCCACTTTTAATTTATTCTTGTTCGGTTGCATGAGACAAATAATATAATTATGTATGTCTAGCTCATGACAGTCAAGATCTCTTTTTTTAAAAAAAAAAAATCCAAACCCAACAAAATCGCATCCATTGTATTTGTTCAAGAACAGGAACTTCTAAAGTCATTGGCTTGAACTCCTTATTCACATTGGAAGCAACTTTCTTTCAAAGGATGATAACCTGAGCGATTGCAAATGTGCATTGTGATTCATTATTATCCTCTGCACCCTTATGCTCTCAAACAAACAAATGGTAACTTATTGCAACCACAGCCCCTTTTTCTTTTCTTTTCATCAAACAGTATAGTCTATTATAATGTATTACTAGTTTGTAAAATATTACAGGTTCACTTTTCTGTTTCCCTGACCACCTCCCAGCCTTCCCTTCCCTTCCCTCTTATGTCCTTCTTGAGGCTAAAGTTGATATCTTTAATTATGTAAAATTTAATGAGCTATCCAATTTTACCATTCAATTTTATTCATAATTCAAAATGTGAAGTTAAATGTGGTTTTTACTTCCAAGTTAACTTTTCAGTGCTATAGACTTTCTAGCCTTTTCCAATTGTTACAAAATGGCACATTTCAAATACGAATTCTTTTAAGCAGACACACATCCAAACTAAGAATGGTCATGCTACTACAACTATTTAAGAGCCCAAACTTGTTGCACCTCAACCATCAAGCACTGTTGAAAATCAGACACTATTGGATGTCAGATATATATTATATTATATTATATTATATTATATTATATTATATTATATTATATTATATTATATTATATTATATTATATTATATTATGGAGTCCTTGGGGTTCTCTGAGCTTGGTTCTTTTCTTGCAAACATTTCATTGCCTGGCTAGGTAACATCTTCAGTGCTAAAATGGGATGGGGTAGAGAGCAAACCCCATTCCATTCTAGCACTGAAGATGTTACCTAGCCGGGTAATGAAACATTTGCAAGAAAAGAACCAAGCTCAGAGAACCCCAAGGACTCCACAGTTCAACCCTGAGCTACACATATTCGCCTCTAATATTATATTAATTATATTTATTATATTATATTATATTATATTATATTATATTATATTATATATTGTATTATAATTATAGTTTTATTTTATTCTCAGTGTTTCAAGCTGCTTTCAAGTTTATGAGAGATTACTAATTACAATCAGAAATTACACATTTACCAGAATGAGACCTTGCCTAGAAGTACTTCTGTCCCAATTAGCTAAAAGGAAATATTCTAAGCACTTTCACTTCACAAAGAACAATGGGAAGGCTCAACACTGTTCCTTGGAACTGAATATGTAGCTAGGATAAATCCCTTCAACTCTTATACAAGGTGAAGGATGCTCTTTGAGAGAAGTGCAGAGATTGTTCAAAGACCTTTGAAGTAGAACATTTGAAAATCAGTCCATCATACTGTTACACACTAAATGCCACAGCATGTCAACTATCCAATATATGACAAATATTTGGTTAAGTTTATATATACTGATACCTAGAGCAAACCCCTTTGTCATCTGGATTAAATTAAGACTCTGGGCTTTACTCCAAGTATGGGTAAGTATCATTAAACTTACTAATATCAAATATGATTTACAAATATGTGCATCAGATAATGGGGTAGATTTTGTCTAATATTCTAAGAAACATAGAATGTCTAGGGGAATGTATCTTTTTAATAGAGAGTATTTGAGATAATCTGGTTGGAGATAATATGGTTGGAGATAATCTGGTTGGAGGGAAGGCCTATGTGTTTTAATTTCACCTCTACCTGAAAATCTGCTTCCCTTCTACTTCAGCTTGCATGCAACATGTAGTTACTGTACATGAATTTTATTACACACTGTCTAGTATTGCTCCTTATCCTTCATCAGTTTAAGCTATCTCATACATCCAAATTCCCAAGGAGTTGTCATGTTAATCTGCTGAAGCAAAAACAGCTGAGTCTTATGGTACCTTAGAGACTAACAAATTGATTGTGGCATAAACTTTTGACATTCACCCATCTGATGAAGTCTATGAAAGAAGAGATACATATGTGGAAAGGTTCTACAATTCAAACATCTACCACTGACAAAGATATACCTGTAAATGACATTTGCAAACAGTTTGGCCATCAGGCCAATTGCAGCTCATTAATCTCTGGGGCTCAATAAACATGGTTTGATAATTTGCCCAAAGTGAAAAACAGGATGGAGGGATTGGCAGACATCTGGTGGAGTACAATATACGGCTGGTGGGCTGCACTTAGCTTAGTTGGTTACAGATTATGCAGAACGAGGGTCTTATAAAATGTATCTGTAAAATTTCACTGCAATGGAAGACTACGATGGAGAAGGAAAGCCAGGAAAAAGATCTGATGCAGTTATATTACCCTTTAGTGAAAGAGGATCTATTAAGTATTCCATGCAGTAGGCAATGAGCAAGAAGTAGGACAACATATGCAATGTTTTCACAGGCCATTGGCCAGACAAGATGCATTATCTGTTAAAGATGCAGGTGAACCTTCCTCCTCCTCGGCAAGTGTGGTCCGCCACCTCCTGCCTATTTATTTCAGTTCTGGGATTCTTATTTGACTGATTCCATCTTTTCTGTATCTATATCTGAGCAGGGTATATATTTGTATTTCACAAAGCACTTTTTGTAAGATTACTATCTTTGAAGAGGAGCAATGGGATCAAGTCTATGTTTGTTATGAGATGGAATAAACTAGTGAAGCATGTGGAATAACGTAGAAATAATGCCAAATGTCACTTCCAAGGCAACTGACATAAAGTGAAGGAATAGGTACATGGTTGCACTTTTAGCGTGTGTGGGATGTGGTAATGTGGTATAATGTTGTGATGTGGGATGTGGTAGTAAAGACTAGAGAAGCTTAATGCATAATCAAACCATGTATTCACTGCTCTTCTGCCACTTACTAGAACTTAATCTTTGTGCTCTCCTTCTTCTTATAAGACCAACCGTATGTTGTCATCCTCCTTGTTTTTAATAACCCACTGTTGCCTTTTTAAAACTGACTTTTCCTTTTGTTTTCAAATGCAGAATTCTTCCCGCCTTCTGAAGGTCCCAAAAGAACCATTCGTTTTGTATCTTTCTCTTGTCATCTTCCAGCTTCTGGCATAATTATTCCTAGCAAATGTTGTGTTCTGATATGTAACTGCCTTGATTTCCCTTTCTAGATAGATTTCAAATTGTTGGATTCCTGCATACATTGCAATTCCTCAACTATTATTCACATTGATGTTAACACCCATGGCCCAGATCCATAGATGATATCATTTGGGGTGTAATTCCATTATTTGGAGTGGAATTATGGCAATTCATATCTTTTAAGGTCATGTTGACTTCATATTATATAGTATAACTGCGTGCGTGACAGTTATTATTTGTAGTTGGGTCACTGGGGAGTCATTGTTAAAGGGTAAGGGAGATCTTGTAGAAATGTGCTCTATAAATTTTTTTACTATCATTGTATATATGGCTGGTTTCCATCCATAGTTAGAGATGCTCATGGATTTCTCAGTTCCATCTTTTGTTTGGTCAAGCTCCTCTATACCTCCTGCACTATGCATAGATCCAAACATAGTTACCGTATTTTTCCGACAATAAGACGCCCCATGTACAAGACGACCCCCATTTTTCCAACTCCAAATTAAGAAATCAATATTTTAAAGATAGTGCAGAACACATTTTTATTTAGTAATTAGTTAACATTTACCTGATACACTCAGTGGGAGGAGGTCCAAACCGTCTCTCTGCAGCTCTATTTCCAGGCTCTTTTGCATAACTGATTACATTCAAGCACGAGTGAAACTGCCGATAGCTTCTCTCTGCAAACAGCCTTCCTCCAATTGGTTTGTTCAGCATCAGCTGACGTCAGTTACATCAGGCTCGTGATTAGAGGAAGTCTGTTTGGGAGACAAGCTATTTCACTCGTGATTGGAGGCTAGCAATAGGAGGAAGCCTGTCTGCAGAGACAAAGTATGGGCAGTTTTGCAACCGTGTGGTTCTCTCCTCGGCTGACTTCCTTGAATAAGACGCCCTTCAATTTTTAGAGTAAGGATTTTAGAAAAAAGTATCGTCTTATAGTCAGAAAAATATGGTATCTTTCAATTTCACACTCCTCCAAATTTTGCAATGCAGTTCTGAGCTCTGAAGTCATCTCAAAATGTACTTTATATAAATGCATACTTTAGGATGAAACACCTTTAGAAAGGCAAAACGTAGGAGAAGATGTGTTTACAACTGCATAGGTCATGAGAAAATATGTTCCAAAATACCCATTTAAATACAAACTTTTGTGGATTTTTTTTTTTTTTTTACAAAAGCTGCTCAATACAGAAATAGGAAGAGATGGGTTAAGTGAATGCATGCAAATTTTCTGTTAACAAGTGGAAATAAACTGATCGGTTGATCCCCAAAGCATGCTTTGCATTCTTCCAGCCTATATTTTGCTGTTTTGTATTTGGATAGTAAAACAATATGCAGTTCAACTCTATACTCAGGGAGAAGGTTCAGAGGTACCAATGTAACCTTCAAATTTGTACTGCCTAGGCTCTTTCCCCAAACTACATGCAGGGCAATTGTGTATTAGGGACAGTGGGAACAACAGGGTTGATGAGTTTTTGGGCAAGTTGCCCTTTGCAGGCCCCTCTTATGTCTTGACTACTCAACTGTCAGTTTCTTGCCCTTGCCCCAGCCCCCTCCCTTTTCTGGGAGGGAGGGAAATGGGAGCAGAGGATTGATGAGAGAGAGACTGTGGGGTAGGACTTCATTTAATTAATTAAAAAGAAAGTTGCATATAGTATAAAATTTCAATTCCCAGGGTTATGGGAGTCTTGGATCTTTACCCAGCAACCCAGCCCTAGAGGCTCTATAGATTAGAGGCAGACTGAGAATTGAGTTTTCCCATTTTTAAAATTGAATTTCTGATGGTAAAAATTCTTAAATGGGTTCTTACTATAATAGTGAGCCCAGATCTTTCTTTCTTTATAAAAACTAAACCATAAAAACCAATGGTTTTGTTTCCTTGCAGAGGGGGTCGTTTCTTGTCCCTTCTTGTAAAAATGGTAGCAGCATTGGCAACCACCGAACTGTTCTCAGTAGCCATCAATTTCTGTCGTCTCTGTTCTCACAAAGAACAAAATGGGAGGATGGACATTCAAAGACATTCTGGAATGGAGAAGATCAGCAGTTAGTATGATTCCTAAGCAGAAGCAAAAATACAATTCCAAAGATGATTACAACTGAAAGAACAACATAAAAGTGGAAGCTGTGGCACCTGCTCCAAATCATTTGAAAAATTCCTTCCCTTTTCCAGTTCACCTTTGGCAAGTGGGTTGATGAATGTGAAGAGAGGAATTTTGTTTCAGCCTTTGATGATCTCCTGATCAAATGACAGTTATGGGTTGTGTAAGATTGGAGCAGGAAGCCCTGTCTAGTGGAGTTCTCCTGCATAGCCCATTGATTAGCAATAGGCAGCTGGATGTCATCCAGATGTTTTGAACTATAAATCAATAACATTTGGTTTCAGCTCCAGCCAGCATGAATATGGGTGCTGTAGTCTGGAGCTTATGGAAAATACAAAGCTGCTCATCTCTCCCATAACACATTGTGGGGGAAGAGTGAATTTAGCCTTCATCACAGCTACTTCATGCATCCTGATTTTTATTTCCCGGTCATACAAAAACCTGCTATTCTTACATATAAGTATGTAGATTATGGCAGACCTGATCATGATTTTCTTCTCTTAAATGATTTCACAATTGGTTCATATATTTTGGAATGTTGTGTATAAATCGATAATCAATATTTCTTTGTTTGCTTGTTTTTCACTTTCCTTCACAGCAAATGTTCTCCCCTCTCATTTCATCCCTACCACAACAACCCAGTGAGGTAAGTGACGCTGAAAGAAACTGAGCTGAAGTCACCTAGTGAGCTTCTGTGGCTGAAGGTGGACTTGAACCTGGATCTCCCTGGTCCTAGCCCAACCGTGGCACATATGTTGCTCTGTCTGCTTGTATATCCATCCATCCATCCATCCATCCATCCATCCATCCATCCATCCATCCATCCTCTGTGTGTGTGTGTGTATGTGTATAATTAAATAAAAAATTCCCTCTCACCCTATGGGTGGCATGTGTCTTCTTCAATCTTGGGTCCTCTACCAGTGGCCTGGGAATTTGAGGGTTCTGCGCAGTATCTTAGCTGTTCCTAGCACTGCACTCTTCTGCACAG
This sequence comes from Liasis olivaceus, assembly GCA_030867105.1. NCBI lineage: Eukaryota > Metazoa > Chordata > Lepidosauria > Squamata > Pythonidae > Liasis > Liasis olivaceus. Next base: position 193,831,860 of record CM061349.1, read on the forward strand.
AGAGCTCTGATGTTGTTCCTGGGATCTGTTGGAGCCCCTCTCCCAGCTTAGGAGTCACAGCCCCGAGTGTTCCTACCACTACTGGGACCACTTTGGCCTTGACTTTCCACATCTTCTCTAATTCCTCCTTCAGGCCCTGGTACTCCTCCAGCTTCTCATAATCCTTCTTCCTGATGTTGCTGTCACTTGGCACCACTATGTCTATCACCTGTCTTCTGGTCCTTATCTACTACCATGATGTCTGGTTGATTGGCCAGTACCTGTCTGGATCTGGAAGTCCCACAGGATCTTAGCCCTGTTATTTTCCACAACCTTCTGTGGAATCTCCCATCTGGACTTGGAGGGGTTCTAGCCCATACACTGTGCCAATGTTCCTGTCTGTAGATGCCAGCTACTTGGGTGTGCCATTCAGTGTGTGCTATTCCTGCCTGCATCTTACACCCTGCCACTATGTGTTGGACTGTCTCTGAGGCCTGTTTGAACAATCTGCACCTTGGGCTCTGTCTAGTGTGGTAGACCCCTGCTTCTATGGATCTGGTGCTTAGTGCCTGTTCTTGTGCTGCTATAGTGCCTCAGTGCTATCTTTTAGTCCAGCCCTTTCCAACCACTGATAGGACTTCCCAATGTCAGCCACCTCAGCTATCTGTCGATGGTACATTCCATGCAGGGGCTTGTCTCGTCATGATACTTCCTCCACTTGAACTTCCTCCCCTGCCTGCTGCTGCCTCAGGCATTCTCTCAGCAGCTCATCTTTGGGTGCCATCTTAGTGATGTACTCGTGGATGCTCTGGGTTTTGTCCATGACAGCAGCTTTGACCCTCATCAGACCCTGCCCCCCCTCTTTGTATCTGGTGTACAATCTCTGGGTGTTAGACTTGGGGTGGAAACCTCCGTACATTGTGAGGAGCTTCTGGGTCTTCACATTGGCAGCCTCCATGTCCTCCTTTGGCCAGCTCACTATACCAGCAGGGTATCTGATGACTGGCAGGGTGTACGTGTTGATGGTGTGGATCTTGTTCTTCCCATTGAGCTGGCTCTTCAGGACCTGTCTTATCCTTTGGTGGTACTTGGATGTTGCTGTCTTCCTTGCCTCGTCATCATGGTTCCCATGTGACTGTGGGATACCAAGGTATTTGTAGCTGGTCTCTGTGTCTGCTTTGTGGCCCACTGGTACTTCCACCCCATCAGTCTTAACTACCTTCCCTCTCTTCACTATCATCCGGCCACACTTCTCCAGTCCGAATGACATCCCAATGTCCTCACTGTAGATCCATGTCAGGTGGATTAGTGAGTCGATGTCTCATTCACCCCCAGCATACAGCTTGATGTCATCCATGTAGAGGAGGTGGCTGATGGTGATTCCACTCTTGAACTTGTACCCATATCCAGGCCTTGTGATTATCTGGCTGAGGGGGTTTAAGCCTATGCAGAACAGCAGGGGGGACAGTGCATCACCTTGGTATATGCCACACCTGATGGCCACTTGTGTGAGCTGTCTTCCAGTGTTGACTTCCACAGTCCCATTGAGTTCTTGAGGAAGGTCTTTAGTGTCCTGTTGACTTTATATAGCACCAAGCATTCACAGTGCCATGTGTGTGGCATTGAGTCATAGGCTTTCCTGTAGTCAATCCAGGCCATGCTCAGATTGGTCTGCCTAGGACTTGAGTCTTGGGCAGTCACTCTATCTATGAGCAACTGGTGTTTTGAGCCTCTGGTGTTGTTTCCAATGCCCTTCTGAGCTGTGCTCATGTACTGGCCCATGTGGTCTTGTAGCTTGGCAGCTAGGATGCCTGATAGAACTTTCCATGTTGTGGGGAGGCAGGTTATTGGCCGGTAGTTGGATGGTGCTGTTCCCTTGTGAGGGTCTTTCATGATCAGCACTGTCCTTCCTTGTGTTAGTCAGTCTGGGTGGGAGCCTGATGCTAGCAACTGGTTCATCTGTGCTGCTAGGCATTCCTGCATGCTGTTAGTTTCTTTAGCCAGTAGGTGTGGATCATGTCCGGCCCAGGTGCTGTCCAGCTCTTCATGTTCTTGACCCGCTGCTGGATGTCTGCTACTGTGATGGTGACTAGTTCCTGTTCTAGGAGATTGCTGCGGTCTGCTTTCAGGACCTGCAACCACTTTGCACTGGTGTCATGTGTCTTCTTTTTCTCCCATATGTTCTTCCAGTACTGTTCAGTTTCTGCTGCTGGTAGCTCTGCTGTTACTGTGTGGGTGCACTGCAGTTGGGAGTACACTTTGGATGGATGTTTGGAGAACAGGGCATTTATCTTCTTGGCCTCTGCTTCTCTAGTGTATCTCCTTAGCCTGGCAGCCAGTGCTGTGAGCCTTTCCTTAGCAGTCTCTAGGGCTTCAGATGGAGTCAGGCCCATGTATTTTTTCAGTAGCCGAGTCTTATCCTTAATCTCCACACCCTTCCACCAGCTGACTAACGTCTCTCCGAGTTGTCTTGATCTTAGCCTCCAACCTCATTTTCCAGGGGGAGTATGTACTGCTGTTCTTCTTGATCAGGTAGCCAAGCATTTCCAGAATTACAGTGGCTATCTCATATACCAGTTCATTGGTTTGAGTTATATGGTAGTAGGGATTGTCTGGAGGGCTCTACTGGCATCTTCTAGCATACTATCTGATGGTACTTCTCCACTGAGCCTTGGTAATTGGTCTTGAGGGTTGACTGTAGTTAGTTTGTCCATGATTTTATGCCTCATATCAGCTGCTGTGCTGTGTAATGGAGGGGGTGGCAGTGATGTTCCAGCTTCAGGTGTTGGCTGCACATCCAGTTGTTCTCCCTGGTCTACTTGAGTCCACATTGTAATGTGGAGTTGTCTATCTCAAGCTGTAAGTGCAGCTTCCTCTTCACTATGTTGAAGCACTGGGTAACTAGTTGTTTCTCAGTTAGTGTGGATGTAGGTCTTCTGTCTATCCATAGTTCCCTCATACATTTCATATATTCCCTGTTGTAGTAGCATTGCATCAATTCCAAGTTCTCTTGTCCATGTATGGTTTGTTCCAGTAGCCCACTTAGCGTCAGATTGTCCTGGGTCCCCAACATCTGACACGGACCTTGTGAATCTGGGCAATGTCCAAGCCGGCATGACTCTTTTAGTTCATGCCATTCTCATGTTTGAGGTAAGCAGGTGAAGCGTTAGGGGATCTTTGCCCAAGGACCCCTACTGGTAAGGTAGGTACCAGCCAGGAATTGAACCCCGGTCTTCTGCGTCAAAGTTGGTGCTCTAACCACTACGCTATCCAGCCGCTCAAAATATATATATTTTCTCTCAGTGTGTGTGCCATCTGTTCTACAGGCTGTTGTAAACAGCCCATCCTCCTGAAGTGCCTTGCCTTCCTTTCTGGTTTACACAGGAGTCAAGCTAGCTGTTTATTTACCTTAAATCTTAAGTCAGGAGCAATCCTTAAGACTTGTAAAATGTCAGTAGGGAGAGCCTAGCATGCTGACTGAGGGCTTAATGACCACCGAGCTACTTTTAGGCTGGATTTATGCTCTGGGCTCCTTTTTACCTGACCATAAAAAAAGAGAAGAAGGAGAGAGGTGGAAAGTGGGTGGGTCGGTCGGAAGGGGAATGGAAATAACTGCCCACTTAGGAAGTGCCTTAACAGATTTCCCAAGGCTTAAATGTACATTCCTTTAAGTATCTGTTAATTGCTTTACTATGATGATGAGCACCTGCATAATGTCAGCCTTCCCACAAAGCTCATTGTTAGTTGGCCATCAACCATTCAGGGCTTCTGATTCACAGACTTGGGGTCCACGTTCACTGTCTGCTGGGAATTATTTTAATGCCGTACAAAAGAGTACAGGAGGTGCCTTAAGGGTTCTGAGAGCAAGATCCTTATAATGCCCTCATTATAGCTCAAGACAGCACCAACCCTTATTGCTTTTAAAATTATGGCAGCCCACCAAAAAAAAAAAAAAAAAAAAACCAAAAAAACAACAACTTCCTTCTCAGCTCATTGAGAGTGTCTATCTGAGTTGCTGATGTGGTAACTGGTAGCAGCATATGGTGTGCTTCTAACCTGCAATTTCCTATGTTCTGGAGATCAGGTTATACAATCTTTAGTATTAACTGATCTCACAAAATGCAAATTTGTAATGCATTATAGCCCACGTTCATCAGAGATGTAATGGGGGGGGGGGGGAAGAATATTACGAAAAAAAAAAAATAACCAAAATACAACATGGAAAGGAATTTGAGCTTATTTCAATTCTGTCATACATTTATGCATTGTTCCCTCCTCTCCCACACAATTTTGTCCTCATGACCCCTTTCAGATAGGTTAGGCACCTCTTTAGGTACCTCTTTAGTCATTGACCTGGGATCACTCAGCCATCTTCATAGCTGGATGGGCATCTAAGCCCAGGTCTCTCTTGTCTTAATTTGTCATTCTAACTATGATGCTAGCTAAACTTCCTTATGGATCCTACAAGAATGGAGGAATCCACCAAGCCCTCTGAATATACTTCTACACCTACTGTATGCTGTTGATAAAGGATACCCTCAGGTAGATTTATCTACCAGTAGTTTTCAACTTTAGATGGTTGGCCTAAACAATACATTTGAGGAACCCACCTTAACTTTTCTTACTATATATTTGCACCTTTATTCACTTGAGTTCTAATTATGGCCCACCAGTTGAAAATACACATTCTAGACTGGTATGGGAAACCTGTGGCCCTCCAAATGTTGTTAGATCCTAGTTCCCAGAATCCCAGCCAGCCCAATATCTGTAGCTGTTGATCAATAATATGGGGAAAATCCCTGTTTGGTCCTGATATTCAAAAAGATATCTTCCAGTACAAAGTTCTAGTAGTAGAAGAAGGCTAGAATATACATGTAATGGATAGTTGAGTGAATGTTTTATGTATATTACATTTACCTCCTCAAAGAAAGACTTAGATTTGAGTGAGATTCTGAAATTGTAATTTACACATTAAAAAGATTTAAAGTGAAGTGTCTAGGCATGCGACTAACAACTACTATATATGGAAGAAGATTGTAGGGGTAGAACACTGAGGTTGATGAAAGACGTATATAGAAGTTGGAGTACATATTGTATGATCTCTCCACTGAATGGGATTTATTTTTTTCCTTCAAGTCAGTTTTGGCTCTTGTCAACTACATGAAGAAATCCACCCAGTTTTCTTGACAACATTTTTCAGAAGTGCTTGCCATTGCCTTCTTCCTAGGGCTGAGAGAAAGTAACCAGCCCTAGTTGGTTACTAGGGCTAGAGAGAAAGCAACCAGCCCAAAGTCACCCAGCTGGCTTCATGCCTAAGGTGGAACTCAGACTCAGAACCCAGTGGCTTTTAACTACTACACCAAACTCTCAAGTGGGATATAGCAGGTTTCTTTTCAATAAAAACAGTGTTCAGTGCAGTTCTAGCAGTGACAAAAGCTGTAATATAGCATGAAAGCTGTCTCATGCCCAAGTGCAGGCCTGATCTTCAGCTGCTCTTATTCTTCAGTTCTCATGGAAGCTGAAGGCCAATACATCTCAAGAGTGTCAGGTTGAGAAGTCTGCTCAAGGACATTTTAACAATGGCTATATTTTTAAGGTACAATCTATTCCAAGCTTCTCAAGTGCATGTCCCTTCTAAATGTACAGGAGAGCCACACTATACCCTTGGACAACTTGGACAACCCTTGGACAAGTCATTTCAAGGGGCATAACCAATGCAACTGCTACAATCGTTCATGCTGCAATTCTAGAAGTCGTCTTCCAATTTTACTGGACTCAAATGCATGCATAAAAAGGTCCGACTTATTTAATTTTGCTTCATTTTATTTAATTAATTTTATTGCCTTGATATACAACAAAAAATGGGTAAAAAGTGAAAAAAGTGTGAGAGGGGGAAGGAAAGAGGTGTGGTGCACTTAGTAGGGGAGCCAGAAGGAGGGTCAGATGCCACATATTTCATACTTCATTTTAAGCTGAGCATTATGAACTTTAACCGAATCAGCCAGGATTCTGGAAAGCATTAGAAAACTACTCTCCCATTATCCTCACTGCACACAGCAAATTAGTTAAAATAACAATAAAATGTGAAATTAAATATTAACAGAGAAATCTTACCACTGGAGATGGGAGTCTTCTAGGTCAGAGGCTCAGAAAAATCTGTAGACCTCTTAGAACAGTGTTGTCCAAACTTGGCCACTTTAAGATGAGTGGACTTCATGCTGGCTGGGGAATTCTGGGAGTTGAAGTCCACTCATCTTAAAGTGGCCAAGTTTGGACAACACTGTCTTAGAACAAAAAGGAAGAGAAGGATCATCTTCCTTATCTTCAGTGATGCCACTGAAGAGAAGACCTTATGTCCAGTGGAACAGCTCTCTTTCCTTTCTAGGTCTCTCTCAGGGACATGGGCACACAAGGAAAGTTCTCACCATACCTCCCACCATCATTCCAGTTCTCAGTTTGGGGAGTTTGGTATCTTTTTTTGAAGGTGGAATTTTCTCTGAAAAATCTTATAGGCTAGGGATAAATTCCCAGGGATCATATGTTGGTAGCGTTATTTGAAGCCCTGATTGTCAACAATCTTGGATGAGCTTAGTCTTGTCCTGATCAAGAGCCTCTGTGACTTCTTATTCCCAGAAGTCATTGTGAAAGCTGACTTTTGATAAGGAATTTGAAAGAGTTGGCAAAATTTGCAAATAATAGAAATAACTTTGAAGTATGTCAGTTAGGAGAAAAATCCCCTTTCTTTATGAAGGAACAGAAAGAATTCAATAACAATAACCATGAATTCCTGTGGGTAACAGAAACGGATTTTCTTGCTTCTATCATAATTCATTAAAAGTCTTCCGATGATTTATTAGTACCATGCAAAGCCTTAAGGGGGCACTTGGCTTCAGTCGACACCTCAAACAAAATGCTCCTTCACTGCTACTCTGTAGAGTAGACTTCAATCCCTTTCAGAAACTCTGAGGGGCTGAGACTTGTAGTAGCAATATTTGCTATGCTTCTGCTATGGAGGGGAGGCCCTTTAACTGGCACATCTGGCAAAGCAACGTGAATGCCAAAAATGGGACAGCTCAGTGCCTCAAATTAAAGTGTCACATTGGAATACCTCTTTTTTTTTTTTTAGTTGAGTCACTGTCTCAAATTAGTGACAAATGTATTTAGTGACTGGAATTGAGGCTGCTCCACAAAACGAAGTGGTGCCATGTCAAGCAGACCCCCAGTTTATCTTCTGTCAATGTCATTCCATAGAATGTCATTTTAATTGAAAAGTGTGTTTCCTTTGAAGATCTGAGACCTGGTTTCAAACATTTTCAAGTAATGCTTGAAGCAAATTCTGAAGGGGCTGGAAAAGCATGTAACCAGACAAGAGAACTTATTCCATGGCAAGCATATTATAAACACTCTTTTTTGTATTAATGGTGGTGTCTAGCATGCCGGCTCACCATACTGTGATATTTTAATCCTGTTTCTCCCTACTTTCTGCTAACAGTTCTAGTAGGGCAGGACTTCAGGGCAGACATCCAAGCCCCACTCAACAGAATGAGCAAGAAGTCTCCCAAATGGAACAGAGCTGGCTTACCACATCAGAGGTAGGGCAACACACACATGTGGGTTGCATTTGACCCATGGCCTCATTTCTGCAGCTGCCAGAGCCCACCCAAGTATGATGCTGAAATTCAGTGGCAAATCATTGACTTTCAGTCACAAGATTTTTCTGTTTTTTTTTTTAATGATAATAATAGTGAAATCAGTTCTAAAATAGTTGTGGTCAGCTTCAGCTTCCAGTAGTTCCCCAAACTCCCCCAAATCTGGCCAAACATTTCAGCCTCAGTCCTTCCAGTGACATACCATATCACTACCATGACGTCTGAGGCTTAAAAAAATGCCTCTGGCTTCAAAAGGTTTGTCCCTTCCACAAGTTTGGATGATAATGTCAATATATACCTCAGAATCTGCTCACCCTAATAATTGGACCCATTAAATCCAATTAGGTATCTAACTACAACACTATGCTTCGTTGCTGACCCCTCCACTTTTTCTTCCTCTTCCTCTTGCTTCAAAACAATGTGTCCTAGGCTGGGTGCCTTGAAATGGTGGGGTCCAGGGTACAATTCTGTGGCCCTTCTCTAAAAAGGAGGCAATTGTAAAAGCAAATCATCTTGTCAGTGAACAGTGAGGATGGTGGCATTATGTGACTGACCTGTCAGCATTCAGTTTGCTAATATCTAAAGGCAGATTGTGAATAAATGTAGAGTCCTCATTTCAAAGTCACTCAGTCCAGCTGATGAGCCTTTTTTAAAAAAAATAAAATCCTGAACTGAAGAAGATGGTCCAGTTGTCCAAAGAACAAAGAGCTTTCTTCTGGAGAAGAGAGGAACAACGTCAGGGAATTCAAACAACATCAGTGATGGAGTAAAAGCTCAGCCTTCTGGTCTGCCCTGGCTCAGCATTCAGGCATTGACATGACACAAAATGGGTTCTCTGAATGATTTTGTTTTTTGAATGCTCATGTCATGTTTTAGAGCTTTCCCTCATCTAGCCCCTATCCTGAGAATTGATTCCTTCTTTCACTACATTTTCTGACCTCCTGAGGTTTAAAATAACCCTTTGAAAATACCTCTTGCTTTTTTTCTTTTTCTTTTTCTGGACCTTATTGAAGCCAGAATAACTGTTCTTCCCAAAGACAGCACTCATTACTGAAATGATTGATAGTGCTGCAATCATGCAATGCTTTAAAATTAATTATTAGATGGTTCTGTTATTGATACTGATCTCCATTGTATAATTTTTATTGTTGGAGTTATGCCGCACTTAAGATACCAGTATACTAAATAAATTATACCAAATAAAAATAACACTACTATTACTTAGCAGTGGGCTTCTGTTGTTTGGTTTTGGTTTGGCTTTTTTAGTAGCTCATGATCTTAAAGAACACATACAAGTAAAACACTGGCTGGTGTACCTTTCCTTGCTATGAGAATGGAGCAGTGCTACCCACTAGAGGCCAACATCAACCGTATCCTTTCGGATCCACATCCCATCAGTCTCTGGAACAGCACCCTCTGCACAGCTCCTGGTGGAAAGAAATACCCCCTTCCAAGTGCATGGAAGAGTTTCTGCTCACACGTGGGCAGTGGATCCTGGCCGTTGTATTTCAAATGTGTCTATGGTCATTATAAGAGTCTGTGCACAGAGAGGTTGTCTAAATACATCTTTGGCTGAAGAATTCCAGATTTTAGAATAATGTAATTGAAATTAGAAATGGGTTCATTCTGTTATAGATGTGAATAATTGCTTGCTTTGTTCATAAACGGCAGTCTATCATGGGTGGTAGAGTTTGTGCATCATGAATATGTTATGCCAGACTTTGGTCAAAGCCATGACATATCCCAGAAATTAACGAAGGGAAATCTGTTTCTCATTACTCTGTGATGTTCACTGATTTATTTGCTTTCACTAACAAAGAATTTTACGTCGTGAACTTGGACTATCTACTTCGCTTGCAGTTAACCCTTCCACGCTGAGATTGTGCTTGTTTGGAGGAAAATGTTGGATTGCCCATGTTTTCCTGTTAGATCAGGTTTCTTGCATTCTTACTGTATGTATGTTAGTGTTAATCAGATTTGCACTGGTAGCATTTTTCACACAATTTTTGACATGTTTTATTTGGAAGCCACTATTTTTAAAAATGTATTTTGACAGTTCTATGATAGTTTTTTTTTCTTTTTCTTCTTACAATCCACAGACACAAATAATAGAATAAGTAGTTGCCTATATCTAAATCTGTATTTAATTACAATTATCTATGAACTAGGAAACATTGGATACACCAGATAACCCTGACTGAAGCTTAACTTTCAGGTAAGTAGCCAGGGAATGGCAGTCAAAATCTTATGGCCACTTCTCAGAGGTTATATTATATTCAACAATCACATAAGATATCATATGGAGGGCTGGATAAATATATAAATGGCAACTTTCTGCTGTAAAGTATTCATGCAAGCCCCTATGGCACATATTTTGAAGGGAAAACCCATTGCTTACAACATAAGTAGATTATAGGCCTACATTCTTAACCAATTTTATTGATGCCATGCCGTCCTTTACTATAATTTTCAGGCCAGAGATTAAAATAAGCAAAATAACTAGGTCACTGCTAACATTTGCTCTTCATTCAATCTAAAGGACCAAAAATCACTTTAACTCCCCCCTCCCATTTTCCAAAAAAGGAAAACATTGGTGAAAGATTCATGAGTGGGACACAGAATTCTTGTACTCACACCAGGTCCAAGGTTGTTGAGAAGTCAATGTGAGTGTCCTGTTTTTCCTGGTACAATAATCTCTGTGATGGTCTGCAGCCTCCCTGGCTTCCGACGCTGCAATTCAGGTGCAGTGAAAGTCACCATAATCATTTTTAAGATCAGGAAGCAGGGGTAGCTGGAAAGGTAGTTGAGTGATGGACCAGTTGTAATAAAAGGGGAAGGCCCACTCCCTCTATTAAAAATTAAAAAAAAAAGAAAGTTAAACATAATCCTAAATATAAGATAGAAGAAGGAAACCCTTTCCTTTTTCCGCAGAAAGAAAATTATTTCAGGTAACAGGAACAGATGTTGGTACACTATTAATAATCAATCAGTCAACATAAAACAATAACAACAGAGATTGGTTTCAGCCTTTGTCTGAACTCTGAAAAATTACAGTGTGAGTTTTCTGGAAGGAGGGGGAATTTCACAACACGGTCACTGCAGTCAAACCGATCTTGCTTTGTTACCTTTCACTTCACCTGTAATGACTGGGCACCAGAAGAAGAACAGTGGCAGATGATTATAATCTTTATGCAGGGAAACAGGGATTCCATTAAATAGTTGTTCCTTGACAAAGCTGATTTCAAGCCATATAGAGAATTTACCATGCAGAATTGCCAACCTTAAATAGAGTTCAAAACAAGTTGTCAGTTCCTTGCAGCTCTCAAAGTGTTGACCAGATAGACTCCCATTGGGCAGTCCCAGTTAGAATTCAATTTATACTAGTTGTACCAACTGAGATTTGTAGTTAATACAAGTCAATTTGCATTAACTTGTACTAACTGCATGTTCCATGTTATCTTCAGTGACAACACTACACAGAATACATTGTAATAGTCTAACCATACCATATACTAGATAAAAATGCTTTGAAAGAAGCAGCAAGTCTCAGAGGTACTTCCATTCCAGAACTATAGCACTGTTATTGATGCATGTCACAGCAGATGGCAATATGTAGCTGAAATTGGCTGCATCATCATCATCATCATCATCATCATCATCAGGATGGGCCTGCTTAGTACTTGGATGAGAGACTACCAGGAAATCCCCAGCTGTAGACCAGAGTGAGAATCTGAAAAAATATTCAGGCATGAATCTATGGATCTGCAGCTAGTTGTTGAACATTAGGTCAACTGCTTACCCCAAGATGTGGGGCTGGCTACTAGCCTAGTTGGCTTTGAAGAAGAGTTGGACCAATTCATGGAAGTCATGAGGATCCATGGCTATTAGCCATGATGTCAGTGTGACTGTCTCTGAGGGCCATCTTCTGGAAGACTAGTGGGCTTCCTTGTGCAGTTGGTGATAACAGGCTGCTGGACTAGATGGGCCAGGGTTCCAATCCAGCAGGGCACTGCTTATGTTCTTAAGTGAGTGTCCTGCTGACTAACAGATAACTTCTGAAACTATTCCCACTGTCTTTGTCTAATAAGAGGCTGTAGGTGGGATTCAGGGGAGAGGAACACGCTTTGTCCTTGAGCCCAGGAACAAGTAGAACCAAGAAGGTAAAGTTAGGAGAGAAGGTACAGGTACATGTGTGAGGGATCCTTTATTTCTTTTCAGTGCTGCTTTGCTCAGTTTGCATAGTTTTACATACCGTATGGTTCCATTGTGTACCTTCACCTCTTTGTTTGCTCAGCCTGCTTACAAGTTAAAGTTTGCTAACCATGGTATACAGACCTCAGCCTCCTAAAGTGGATGCAGCTAAAGTATTTTCTCAAATCCTTACTTTGTCCTCTTTATTAAAATTAAAATATTTTATTTGTTCTTATCCCAATGTTGGGTTTACACTGGTGCCACACACTTCAAAACTGGAACCATTTCTTTAAAAGCTTAATTCTGGGGAAGAGGATTTCCTGTTCTGCCCCATCCAGATTCCAGGTGAGGATGATTCTCCCCACTGAAGAAAAAGTAGTGGTCCTAGAACTATCTGCCTTAGGGGATGGGGATACACGCACACACACACACACACACAGAGAGAGAGAGAGAGAGAGAGAGAGAATAAGGCAGATAGTTAATGTCTCCCTCTCCCTCTCCCTCCTTCAAGTCAGTCTTGACTCCTAGCAACTGCCTGGACCAATTCCTCCAGTTTTCTTGGCAAGTTCTTCAGAAGTGGTTTGTCATTGCCTTCTTCCTAGAGTGAAAGAGAGGGACCAACCCAAGGTCACCCAGCTGGCTTGGTGCTTAAGGCGGGACTAGAACTCATGGTCTCCTGGTTTCTAACCTGGTACTTTAACCAATACACCAAACTGGCTATCCTTATAATAGTCAGATCCTTCCTGGTATAGTAAATAATGAGGCCATGGACTAGCTGTTTTGTTATATTTTGTTTTGAAGTAAGGAATTTCTAAACACTAATTTTCAGGTCATTTAAACCATGAGCAGACAGGACCAGCACTGCCATTAGGCAAAATGATATGACTGCCTTAGGAGGCAGATGCTCGAAAGCAGAGAATGGAAAGATTTTAGAGGATGGCAGTGTGTGTGCCATATAGCCTGCACAAACCAGTTCCTAAGTTATCTTCCTACCCTTAGATGTAGTAGAAGACACTGTCCCATCACCAGAGCTGAAACTCAGTCACATTTAGTTCGTTTCTATACTTGACTTCCTCTTTTGCCTAGACAAACAATGGGTCTCCAGCTACCTGTACTGCTATAATATTTTAGAATCGTTCATATTCTGAGCAAAATTGTGAGAAAATGTAGAGATTTTCCCAATTTATTCTAAAGTAAAATACGATTATCTACAGTCCATCTCAAGTATGTAAGCTCAAGAAAGAATCTGATTGCATCACTATGTGCATGTGGGTCCATTTAGCTGACTTTAATCTAATTCAGTAGATTGTAAACTAATAAAATGATTAGAGTGATATATGACAAAATGCAATTGAAATCCAAATTCAAAAGCAGAACAGTAGGACAATTAGTTTAAAAGCAGTAGAGATTAAAACACAATAGTGAGCAATATGACGACTGAAATAATTTACAGACCAAGGACTACTAGAAAACACAATTTGGTAGACAAAGTCTCATGATGACAGCAAGACCTCTTTGGTTCAGTTTAGACAGACAGACAGACAGACAGACAGATAGATAGATAGATAGATAGATAGATAGATAGATTTAAAGTTGTGAAATTGTATAACTCTGCACTCTCTTTTTAAAGTAACCAGTTTAGCTTTATACCTGAATTTTTGGCATCTTATACGTAATTCAGACTATTTTTAGTTTTTCAGACTATTTTTAGATTTTCTTGTTTTGATTGTGTAAGCTGCCCAGAGAATTTCTGTTATAGGGTCCCTAGCAGATTTAACTCATTTTACAAGATAATCAATGTAGGTTCTGGTTAGTGCTTGGAGAACAGATCCCTGGAAATTTCAGGGCCGAAGGCTAATTGGAAATCAAAAATACATCCCAGAACAAGGCAATGGTAAACCACTTTTGTCATGTTATTAGGAAAAACAGTGTGGATGCAGTCAGCAGGAGCCAAGGCCAACTTTACAACTGGAGCAACACAGCCAAGGAAAATTCAGTACAGTTGCTCCCTCCCCTGCCCCCTGCTCCCTAATTTCTCTGTTCACAGAGAGGATGAAGAATTTCAAAAGACTGTTTATACCCAGCCTCAAGTGTCCATAACTATAGGTTTGAAAAATAGACCCCTCTAAGCTGTGTAATTAATTATGTTAAGTGCAGAATGCAACAGTGCTTCAGACTGATTTTCTGAACTGGATGGCTTGTCATTTGCGTCCAGTCACATTTGAGAGGGAGAGGTTGTCTTTTATGTCCTTCACTGTATTTTGTCCATATTCTCTTCAACATTAATGGGGAGATGTCTTGTCTTGTCTATGCTATTAGCCCAATCTCATGCACATTTGGCATTCTTGTAGCTTGAGGGAAAAAAATAGCTCTACTGCTCTTAGTCTGGTTGTTCAACAGCTCCTGTGAATTCTGAAATAGGCACTAATGAATTGCTAGAACTCCGATGGAAGTTCATGAAGTTCTTCCTTCATATCTGTATGGGGCCTGAAAGAGCATTCAGATGAGGCTATTCCCCTATGCTAAACAGAGCACTTCCACACACAGCAGTTTTCTAAATGGAAGGCAGTAGGGATGTGGAGATCAGTAGAAATGTGGTCTGAGTTAGTGCCACATTTATTTGGAGGCTATTCTGTTTTTTTCTGATTTGTCAATGGATCGTTAAAAGAAGCATCCAGAAATCCACAGTTGCTGTTATACAGGTTTTGTACAGGTACTCCTATTACCAGGGTATACTTTTTACACAATTATTATTAACACAACTTTCCTTGTGAATGTTGATTTAAACACAGCATAAACCTAACATTTTTTATTACTTAACTTTGCAAGTACACCCTGATTTTGACAAACATTTCCAGCCAAGAATGATCAACATCAGCTGACTGTCTGTTCCTGCCAGTCATGCAGAAATGGAGTCTTTAATGAAGCACAGCTTTTTGACAGAAAAGAAACAAAAACTGCATTTACAGTCTTTGAGGATGAGAATCCTCAGTTCTTCACAGAGTCAAAACTTTTCACATACTTAGAACACTTAAAATGGATGTTTTTAAAAACAGCCATTAGATGGAACAGTCATTTGTTTCACTCTGTGGTTAAAGAGTTAGCAGAGTAACGCACACAAAGCAGTATCCATATTACGGATGAATGGCAAAAGCAGATCTACCTGTGATTCCTTATCAAGCCTGTATAAGTAGCCTCACCAAGTGAGTGGATCCCAGTCATGTATGGTCATTAGCCATGTTACATTAAGCCCATCTGAATCTCAAAAAAATAAAAAAGTCCCCAGGACTGCAGAAATGAAGGCATTCTGCAAGCACGTAGCAGATTATAACCCATTTAGCTTGGTGAATCGCCATTCTGAAGATATGTTGCATAACATCCCTTCCATTTCATCAGATATATCCCTGAATATATCTGATGAAATAGGTGAAATGAGGGGGTATACAGCATTGTGCCAATGCATGCAAAATCATGATCCCCTACCCTTGCACATTAGAGCTGAAAAAGAAAATCATATATCCATAGAAGAGAATGTATTGAACTGTGGAGTCCTTGGGGTTCTCTGAGCTTGGCTGTTTTCTTGCAACTTGAAAGCAAGCAACTCCTGGCCTCACCTCTACATTTTTTAGTTATTCCACTACAATGTTTAAAAAGAAAGGAAAAAAGAAAAAGACAAGAGTTGCTATCTCTTTTCATCTTATGATTCTTTCATTTCTCATATTGTAGATCACAGTGAATTCAATTCAACATGAATTCCCTGGGGTAGTACTTTTAATCACTCAGCTGAACTTTCAAAAGAAAAGATCCAAAAAGTCTACAGTAATGTTCCCAATCTCATGGTCTACTAGCATTGAATTACAAATGTCATCATCCCAAACCAGCCTGGCCATTGGTAATTCTGGACAACGATGATGGAGTGACTGGCCATGCTTCTGGCGTATAGAATTTTAATCCTAGAGGATTGTGGTTATGGACATAGCTATACAGTACTCACTTTCTTTGACATTTTGACCTACCACTATACCTTTTTTTTTTTTTTTAAGTCATCACTATGTGAATTTATTATTTTTTTTCCTTCAAGGAGCAAAGGATATATACTTCATTTCTGTTTCCACACATAAATAGATTTCTTGTGCATACAAGACATACCATAATTTTGCAAAACAAAAGTATTCAAATATTGATGTCAAAGTAATGCCATATTTCTTGTGATCAGTTTTCCGCTTGCTTGCAATTAGTCCAGACTAGATGGTAATTATGTTCTTTCTGAAGAATCTTGTGGTTTCTTGCTTGACTTTCATTTTAATACAAACCATGGACGCTCGTATGGAGTGTAAAAGATTTTCAGACTTCTGGTCCTTTAAATAATGGGTTAGAACTAAAAAAAGCAGCTGATCTTAGCGGAGGATGGAAACCAAGAGAATCATCCTTGCTCAAGAATGATGTTGTTTGCTTCATGTCTGGAGAGATTATAGTCTAAAGGGCTGGAAAAAAAGCATTATGAATGTATCCAGTCTCTACAAATACACTACCAAGTAATCCAGATTTTCTTCCAGATACAACTGAGAATTGATGTCATCATATTCTGTCCGTGTATTATATATCTGATTCATTTTTAAAAACACCAAGATGGAGGGAACAGGTTTATGGGAGAAAGTAGGCAAAAAGTAGTATGCATTCATGCATCTCCATTTGGATTTTGTTAGGGAAACCATAGCTCAGTGATAGATGGATACATGGTATGCAAAAGTTGCTAGATTCAAATCTGGACTTTTCAAGTATATTGGTTACAAAACCCTAGCTGAAAGAATGGGTCATAACCTTCAATTAGTATCAACAACCTTAGGCTAGATCAGAGTTTTCCAAAGTGGTCAATGTCAACCCCCAAGGGTCGATGAGACTATCTATTGTTGTTGTTCTTGTTATTTGTAGTACTATTGAAGTAGTATTTATTAAATTATGTTCATATAATAAATGCTTGGGGGTTGACGAACAACCTGAACCTTCATGAAGGGGTTGATGAGCTGAAGAGTTTGGGGACCCCTGGGCTAGATGGAGCAGTGGCAGCTCCTCAAGGTAATCGGCATCCACTATAAGACCCTGCATCACTGTGCTGCGCTTCTGTATTTTATTAGAACAAAGTAGCTTCCTGTTGAGCACAATATACTGAGGCATAGACTGCTGCCAAAGTTCCAGTGTGCTGAGCATTCCTTTTACTCTACTGCTTATCATTTTGACAGTCATAGGATGATGCTGTTCTCAAGTAGCCAGAACTATTGCAGTCTCACAGGCATTTACAAAGACAGCTCTGACCTGCGTTTGTCTGCAGTACGTGTTTGCACCCTGCTGCTCTCCTGAAGTCAATCCCAGCCCCAGATTCAGGAGCAGAAGTGGCTGGCACCAATTCCATTCCGGCTAACAGCCTGCAACAAGGGCTGTCGGGACACGTTGCTTCAATGAAGAATAGCATATGGTACAGTTCCGTGTCAGCAGCCTTCATATGGAACCCTTTAAACCTTCTTAAAAGATCCACTGGGGCTTCTAATTATTGTGAAACATCTCCTGGCAGGCCATTCCTACCCCTGCAAGAATGCACTGTAAAAATAATTAGATGATGAGATTTAGATCAAAACCGCTAACTGGTGATTTAAGTTTTGCTTGTTCCACATATATGGAGCTCAAGAAAAGGAAACACTGGGGGTAAAAGGCCTTCACATAAAAGGAGAACAATCTTACTGTGGTTTAAATTCTGTGGAGAACCCAAAATATACCCCCCAACTGTTAATATTTGGTTTCCTGTGGTTAGCTAAGAGGAGAGAGATTCTTCCTCCCCTCCCCACTTTATCCCTTACTACAAAAAACAAAAATTACTATCTCCCCATTTCTAGAAAGCCCTGCTATTAAAAGAAGAGCTCCCTTTAAAGATCATTTAAGGAGCTTGCTTTAATCAAGCTGAAACTTATTCAAAAAAAAAAAAAAAAAGGCAGATCACATTTTAAGTATGTCCTGGGCAAGCCAACGTGTAGTCAATTAGGTGACATCACTTCTACAAAAGAAGCAGCACATCTTTAGTCAATCAGACACAAACAAACCCGATTACAAGCTTAAAGCAATGAAAAAAGAGAAGGACAGAAATAAAAAGAAAAGAACGCCCATTTCAAATGCATGGAAACAGAAGAATGGATAAAATGGCCATTTAAAGACAAAAAATGCAGCTGAAAAGCCGGAGCAGGGAGCAAGCAGCTCCTTTGAGACAGTGGACAACCGTGGAACTGTGAATGTCTGTATTGGTAGAAAGTTAACATCCAGGCAGGAGAGGGATCTTGCCTGTTCCTAAAATGTTGTGATCAGCGTGGCCTGCCACCAAACCTCATTTACCAGAAGATAATATATTGAGGTTATTTTGTGCCCTCTCTTGTAGCCTTCAGGTCATAGACTCGGGGGGCTGTTCCTCACAGCCATGGCTTTAGTTCTGAGTCATCAGGAAAATATGCAGCACAGGACTAGTGCTCCCTCAGGTCTAGTATTAACCCCTGTTTTTTGACACAGGTTAGGGCTCTTTCAAAACAGCACTACTTCCATGTATACAAGAAACCTCATAAGATCTGATAAGCATATTGGAAAAAGCCACTCAGGTCTTATTTGGGCAGATTCCTCTGGGGAAGCCAGATGTCCACCCTCTCCTTCAGCTCAAGCCAAAGTGACCAAAGAGGATAGCTTGCAGTGACCAGAGGGAGGGTCCTTGGCCACACCAGACTAAAGTAGCCAACAGGAACTGAGCAGACCCAGCCCCTTGTTGTATCATCAATCACATCATTGATGAAGCATCTTTGATTGTATCCATAGCAAATATTATCAGAAGGGGAAACATACTACTTTAGAAGAGAATATATATAGCTTAGGGTTGAACTGTGGAGTCCTTGGGATTCTCTGAACTTGGTTTTCTTGCAGACGTTTCATTACCTGGCTAGGTAACATCTTCAGTACTAGAAGGGAGTGGGGTTTGCTCTTTCCCATTCCCTTCTAGCACTGAAGATGTCACCTAGCCAGGTAACGAAACGTCTGCAAGAAAACAACCAAGCTCAGAGAACCCCAAGGACTCCACACACTACTTTCAAATCGGAACAGCTAAAGATGTTGCTGTTATAGGCTGTTGTAGGCTGAGAATGAGACAAAGGCGACCTCACAAGGAAATGGCACACATAAATGGTCACCAGGACATGTTTGTGCTGCTGTTAAAGGGATGGGAAGATGAGCCCGTATCGGCCACTGAGTCCAAATCCCTGCTCCAAAAAAAACCCTAGTTGACTTTTGCTACTTTGACATCATGGAAGCTCATGCCATCACCTGCCATTTTTACCTTCTAAAAGTGCCTGTGGTGTTTGCATGGGGCCTAAAGTCATTCCTGTAAATAAATTGTAACTTTGAACAGTCACTAAATGAATGGTTGTAAGTCAAGGACAATCTGTAGTTAGGTAAATTGAACCTGACTACAATTTGCAAAGATGAATGTATTTTGCAACTGAGATAAATTTGGAAAGATACCGTTATCAGACCCTCCATTCAATTTATAATTATTCATATAGATAAGGAAAACTTTCCACTAAAAATAGGCATTGTTTAAAAAAAAATTGGTAAGATGCTACCAGATACTGTATTTCTATTTTGTCACATGAGAGTCATTGGTTTTAAAAAATACATATTTGAGAACAGTGACATATTTCTCATAAAATTGTATTCAGTATTTCATTATAACTACATATACCCACAGCAGATTATCTTTGTGTTTCCAAGGAAAATGGGAATATTCAATGGAAGCAACCATTAATAATTGCATAGTAAAATATCTAGCTTTTTTCAAGTGCTCAGTTTAGCCTAAAACCATTAAAACGTAGTATTAGAGCAGCCTCATGATTGGATGATCCTTTAAAAAAACTGCAGACTTCTTGTTTGCAAGTTCTCCGTTGCTTGCTTGATTTATTTCTTTACAACATTTGTACTGTACAACTGCCCATCTTCATGACACAACTGTGGGAGGCATTTCAGGTTTACAATTCTTTCTGACCCAGCACAGAACTTGTCCAAAGTAACTTTATAAGTAATTTTTACCTTGCATGTGAGAAAATACTATCCAACTGCTTTCACTGATATTATTTAATGGAACTGTGAAGATGAGTTCTTCTGAACTGCATGTTCATTCATTCAAGGCCAAGGAACAGTTTTAACGACTTGATTTGGTGTGGTTTTTAAGATGGAATGTTTAAGTCTACAAAACAGATTTGGCAGGACTCAAAAATTCCCACCCCTGAGTACCACAGTGTGCTCTGTTACACAGGCCAGATTTGTTTATGTGATGGTCATTCTTTTCTGCTTATACATCTTCTAATTGTACTTACTGCTTGAATAATTTTAGTCCTAAGGGCAGTTTGACAGCCTCTGCACCCGGAACTTCATAAACATCTTAGTACATGTATACGTCACATGTCTACCAGCAACCTTAGTTCAGTGCAGGGATGCGCAACCTAGAGTTTCAGGGCTGCATGCAATCTCTAAACTCTTGTCTGTCGTTTCTAAAGCTCCCTCCAAAACTGCTGCCAATCTGTAATTGTGAATGTGACTGAACTGTAAAATGACTAAAGATATCGATAATGATCATACTAACTTTTGTTAGTTTAGTGCAACAACATTTCAATTTTATTTTTTCCTAATCTTGCCCACTTGTAGAGCATGCTATTCTAAATTCTCACATAGTCCTTAGTTCCTCAAAAGATTGCAAACCCTTGCTCTAAAGTAAGACACCTTTCTATACAGGCAACCTTTTCCCACACTTCCCTTCACTGTAGAGATGCTCCATGTGGGTGGAGGAACTTCATGTGTCCATCAGAGTTCTTACATCTGCTAACAATTACTGGATCAGGATTAAAGAATTCGTTTTAAATTGGTAAAATATGAGCTATTCTGCGTAAACTTAGGTATGGCTTGCATTTTAAGTGATTCTACGTAGTTCGCACTTCCTGGACCAATATAGAGATTATACGCTTCTCTGAATTTTGCTTGGTCAAAAATATATTTCAAAAGTATGTATGTTAGAAAAATATGCGCGCAAGTGTGCATGTGCAAAGGATATACACACACACTTAAAAGGCTTTGCTTATTTCTGCAAGCAGTTTACACCTAATGATTTATCTTTTATTGAACAATATCTGGTAATTTAGTAGCTATTAACAGTTTTCTTGTTCACTATATTAGACAGGAAGGTGCATCTATGTCTTCTAAAATGCAAATATCTCCTAAAAAATGTAGATTGTATGACTTGTACTAATGCATATATTTGAATAACTTGCATTTCAGTCAATATATTAAATTTGCATGATTCATGTTACCACTGTTATAGTTGGCTCGTCAACTGGCATTTGTATTTGTAGCCAAAGCATACAAGGAAAGAAAGACCCCTAAAGAATAATAATGACAATAATTTCATATTACATAAATAATAATAACTTAAATAAATAATAATTAGCTTACATACTGTGGATCATAGGAAGCTGCCTAAACTGATTGGTTCTCTTAGCTCAATACCGTTTATCTGGTTTTACAGGGTTTTAGATGGGAGCTTTTCGCAGAAATGCTTGGAAAAGCTAGGAATTGGCCCAAACCATCTGCATCCTTTTCTTCTGGTATAACATCAGAACATCCAGCCAATGTAAAGGGACTATATACTGTAAGTTACAGCCTTGGAAAAGGACAAGTTGTCCCTGTCGCCTACCTCCATGTTAAATATTCAATATTTGCAAAGGAACAAAATTAACAATTGATGCATAAAGCTTGCTATGTTCCCATTATTTCCAGTTATGAGTGATTTACTGGCTTGGAATTGCTAAAATCTGGCTTGCTAAAATCTCAAGGCTCATTATGATGGTACATCAGGACCTACAAAGTTTTGGTGAGAATTACTGTTTCTAAAATTGGGACATCATGGCCAAGCTAGAAAGGCCATTCACTCTGTTCCTTTGCTGCTTTCTTTATTCACTCTAAAAGGTCAAGACTCCCTGCAGTTGGGTTGACCTTGCCTGACCTTGAAAAAAGGCTGAAGAAGGTCAGATGAAGAATGGTGTTTTAATTCAGGGCCATGGATTATGGTATTCCCAGTTTTTTAAAATGTTTTTATTTTATTTTCATTTTTTTCTTTTTTTACTATTGATAGTTCTATTGGTATTATTTATGTTGCTGCATTTAATTATTTGTTTTGAATCTGAATATATGAAGATGGGAATCGTACACAGCACAGAGTCAGCTTCGATCAGAGCAGCATATAAGCCTTGCAAATAAATAAATGTGAAGGGGAAATGCTTCAAAAATTAAACATTTGTAATCTATTTTTGAGCCTGACAGAACTAACCAACCACATTCCATTTTTGCTCTCAACTCTGAATCCATTAAGCATCCTGATTCACATCATTTTTGTCTTAATATTTAACATTAACTCAGATTTTTTACCTTCCATTTTTACTTTCCTAATAAGTTCTCCTAAGTCTTTTTTACTTTCAGCTTCCAAGTGGTATTGTCTATAAATCTCAAGCTGCCATCGTTTCAACTTCCAGTTCTGATTCCAACCTCTCATTTCTTCTAATCCTGCCATACTTGTATTTGCTGTACAATGAAACATATGTGGGGAAAATATGCATCCTTTGGTCAACAGTTTCTCTCTACGGTACTATTCACATCATATAGTGACCTCTTGTACATTGTAAAGATTCCTCTCTTCCCATACACGCTTACATAATCTAAGTGTATGAACCTATTCCTTACACTCATCTCACATCCCAACTCTATGTCATCCAGAAAAAAACCTAACGGCACACCTATTCTCCTTAATTTTCCAAGTTTAACTCAATTATCTGGCAACAGCGATTCATGATCTGTTTCACAATCTACTCCTTAAAGTGCTCTGGCTGACTGGATTGCATTTCTTCATCTGCAGTTTCCTATTATATTGTCTATTTAGTTCCAGTGGTATCCATTCAATTATATCAATTATATATAAAATTATTGTTTTAATTGTATATATAGTATGTATTTTATATATTTTATAGTTGTAACGTCTTTGTAAGCCGCCCAGAGTCCCCTATTGGGGGGGAGATGGGCAGGGGAGAAATCCAACAAATAAATAAATAAAAATAAAATATCCACATGCAGAGTTAGTTTAATTTACCTGAAGCAGGTGATAGAAGAGACAAGGAACTTGCTTCACAAAACTGTACTAACCTACCTCCTGCATTATTGAATTTACCCAATCCAAATCTTTCTATAATTCCAGGCTTCGCTAGTTCTCCAACTTTGCCATTCCAATCCCCCATTAGCAGCACTGTGCCTTTTCTGGACATCCCATTTATTTGTTGGCATTTGCCATCGAATTCCCCAGTGTCTTTTATTCCTGCACCTGTGGTACAGGCATCATCTTGTGTAATATTAATATTCACTCATGTAGGTCTGCAGTATTCAGATCAAAAGTGGAGAATGTGCTTTGGATTTGCCACGGGTGCGTTTCTTCTACCTCTCAGCCTTCTGAAGTACAGCATGTACTTTCCCAGGGTGGCCTGGCTACCTTGCAAGATCACAAACGTCCAGCTCACACTGAATCTGAAGCAACTTTTCTGCTTTGGATCCAAATATCTGCACATCTCTGTTGACTGAATACTCACTAATTTTTACAGATGCAGTCTTATCATTTATTGGGTTTTAGCCAAGCACATATTTAGATATTTCTTTTTAAAGTATCATTTCTATTTCATTCCTTCATACAGTCTCATGTCCTGAATAGTATATTATTTTATAATCTCATTAAAAGTAGTTTACCGTAGCCCACTTAAAATGTATTTATCCCTAAAGCATATTTCAGTTCCAATTTGACAATGTCAAGTTTTCTTTAGTTTATACCTCTCACATTCTGCTGGCCCCATCAGTGACCAAACTTCTTGAGACTGTGGTCAGGCGACATTATCACATCAGGCGACATTATCACTTCCAGATCATGAAAGTTCAGTGTTCTTTTTCCATAGTTTGAGAAGTGCCTTCTGGTCATCGGGCACCCAAATTTGTCTAAACGTTTCAGTTTTCTTGACAACATTACAGGAGTGATTTTCCAACTGCTTTCTTTGATTCTGGAATTCTTCCAGATGGATTGGCTTCCTTTGTGCCTGCAAAGACCTACTTACCTCCATCCTAGATTACTCTTAGCTTCTTCCTCTTCACTTCGAGCTTACCAGAAAGAGTGACCCTATCAGGAACTCATATTCCCCCCACCACAGCCTTTAGAGTCATTGGGGTTGCCGAAGATTCATCCTCCCATCCCATCAAAGTGTTATAGGATTGTGTTAGCTCTGTAGCCATTGGTCAGCTGGGACAATTCTATTCAGAGCCAAATTCTTCTCCTTGTTCTTGTTCTTTCAGGTTGCACACCCATTGCAGCTGTAGTGGACTAACACAGGAATTAACCATTGAAGAAGATGACTTTCAACACAACCATTGCTGGTATGTTCTCTTATACTGCTATTTACGTATTACTGGGAAGAATATAAATTGCTTCAAGCACGTAACAGGTAATATCTTTTAAAAAAAGTATCTGTAGTATCAAAGGATTGTATTTTGGCTTCTCTCCTGTATCACCCTCCTTCTTCCCTGCATGCCCAATATTGAGAAATCATAAAAAAGAGATGAGGGGAGAGTCACCCCAAACATGCAGGGAGAAAGAAGGCGGGTAAATCTAACCACATAGGCTATACTGCACTGCTTAGTAAAATGTGTAGGTACGCCTGGATTACCATCTGCTGCTATAAAATTAAACTTCTGGACTATTCAGTCCACTCAGAGTGTTGTTAGGCTTTTCTAAAAAAAAGAAAAGAAAATCCAATGCTTGTTATTTCTGAAAAAGCAGAACTTTAATGAAACAATTTAAGAACGCACTTGCAAACACTGAGTAAAGAGAATAACACAAATATGTCAAAGAATGCCTGATATAATGGATGAAGGCCGATTATTCCCATCAGACCAATGGAAATGGAAAAACATAGTGATAAGTTTGAAGTGCAGCTGGGGAAACATAGATTAAGCATTATATAAGAATTTGATAGACTAAAAGTCAGGCTGAGAACCAGGTTGCCAAAAGAGCTTGAGAATTTCCATTGCTTGTGACGTTCAAGGCTAGGCCACCCATCCATTTAGGAATAGGAATGATTTAGTAATCAGACATAATCTATCTTGCCACGATGCAGAGAAAGAGAATAGATGGTTGAGCAGTAGCTACTATTCCAGCTTTACTAAGCCAGTGATTCATGGGGATAATAAGTCATTGGAGAAAACTACTGGCAAAAATATGTATTTAAAGTGTATTAGTTTCAAATCAGGCACTGTTTTCATCTTCTTGCTCTACCTGTTGACTCATAAATATCATTTTAAGACTGTTTAAAGAAAAGGGGAACTTGGATATAAATTTCATGTCTAAAAATTTCTCTTATTGTGCAGCCAGTGAACTGTGGTCCACATATGGTTTAGTAAGACTTATTTCATTCTTAATGGGGGCCAAGATAAAATCTGGAGTATTTAGCAATTCCATTAAAACCCCATTATAATGGAATTCCTCTTTTCCTTACCTTATATAATAATTATTTTTGTATCAAAAGTGCTGCACTCAATATGCCAGCAAGTTTGGAAAACGCAACAGTGGCCACAGGATTGGAAAAGGTCAGTTTATGTTCCAATTCCAAAGAAGGGCAATGCCAAAGAATGCTCAAACTATCGCACAATTGCACTCATTTCACATGCTAGCAAGGTTATGCTCAAAATCCTACAAGCTAGGCTTCAGCAGTACGTGAACCAAGAACTACCGGATGTACAAGCTGGGTTTCGAAGAGGCAGAGGAACTAGAGATCAAATTGCCAACATTCGCTGGATCATGGAGAAAGCACGAGAGTTCCAGAAAAACATCTACTTCTGCTTCATTGACTATGCAAAAGCCTTTGATTGTGTGGATCACAACAAACTGTGGCAAATTCTTAAAGAGATGGGGGTACCAGACCACCTTACCTGTCTCCTGAGAAATCTGTACGCGGGCCAAGAAGCAACAGTTAGAACCGGTCATGGAACAACCGATTGGTTCAAAATAGGGAAAGGAGTACGACAAGGCTGTATACTGTCACCCTGCTTATTTAACCTATATGCAGAGTACATCATGAGAAATGCCAGGCTGGAAGAATCAAAAGCTGGAATAAAGATTGCAGGGAGAAATATCAACAACCTCAGATATGCAGATGATACCACCCTAATGGCAGAAAGTGAAGAAGAACTAAAGAGCCTCTTGATGAGGGTGAAAGAGGAGAGTGCAAAAGCTGGCTTGAAACTCAACATTAAAAAAACTAAGATCATGGCATCTGGGCCCATCAATTCCTGGCAAATAGAAGGGGTAGAAATGGGAGCAGTAACAGACTTCATTTATTTGGGCTCGAAGATCACCGCAGATGGAGACTGCAGCCATGAAATTAAGAGACGCTTGCTCCTTGGGAGGAAAGCTATGGCAAACCTAGATAGCATATTAAAAAGCAGAGATGTCACCTTGCCGACAAAGATCCGCATAGTCAAAGCTATGGTTTTTCCAGTAGTAATGTATGGCTGTGAGAGCTGGACCATAAAGAAGGCTGAGCGCCGAAGAATTGATGCCTTTGAACTGTGGTGCTGGAGAAGACTCTTAAGAGTCCCCTGGACTGCTAGGAGGTCAAACCAGTCAATCTTAAAGGAAATCAACCCTGATTGCTCATTGGAAGGATTGATAATGAAGCTCAAGCTCAGATACTTTGGTCACCTAATGCGAAGAGAGGACTCTTTGGAAAAGACCCTGATGCTGGGAAAGATTGAAGGCAAAAGGAGAAGAGGACGGCAGAGGATGAGATGGTTAGATAGCATCACTGAAGCAATGAGCATGAAATTGAGCAAACTCAGGGAGGCAGTGAAGGACAGGAAGGCCTGGCGCAATATGGTTCATGGGGTCACGAAGAGTCGGACACGACTTAACGACTGAACAACAACAACAACATATATGTTCCAAATATATATATATGTTCCAAATGAGATGCAATTTTTTGCTATATTTCCATTACTTACTTTTTCCTAATCTGTAAACACTGAAAAATTGGGTTCATAAATACTCTTGTCAGCTACTTGAATATAAGAAATAATTATTGGATGATAAATAATAACCTTAATTTTTACGATATGACCCTCAAATACAATGAATATTCTCTTAAACCGGTTGCTCCCTGAAAGCCTACCTTAAAGTTTTTTAATAAAACTAGGAGAGCACTTTTTCGTTTCGTAAATGCTGGAATAAACTGCAGCCAGCATCGAAGTGGAGACAAGCACTTTTGATATCCTGCAGTGTTTGTGTACAAATACAAAGCCATGTTTGAATGTTTTGTAGATTAAAAACAAATTGCATCTTGTAACTTGCGTCTGTTTTGTCTTGGCATGGCAGAGCTCTTAGGCAACCTTGTTCAGGTTCAAGACAATATCGTTTAAGGGCTGATAAGCTCAGGCTCATTGTTCCATGGTATTGAAAATGCCATGTTTTGATATTCCATGAGTTGAAGCCAATACAAATCCTTGAAAGCAGATAGATGGAAGCTGACTTTTCTCCTCACACCAGGCCACAGAATCCCTTTCCAAAATTTCTTCAAGGATTGGGAGATTCTCCTGAATGATCAACATGCAGGAGACTGATCATAGAAAACAAGGAAGCAATGCCAGTGCTTCACCCACAGCTGATACTTCTATCATTTGATTTTCCACCACTTCCTATTCTCTATGCCTGCTCCATTCAGTAGAGTCTCAGGTTCAGCTTCTTCCTGTTCCTTTCTTCGAGAAGGTATCTAAATCTCAGGCTACTGAAATAAATATGGAAGAACCAGTCGTTCCAATAGAAGGGAATATCTTAGCTCAGGGTTGAACTGTGGAGCCCTTGGTGCTCTCTGAGCTTGGTTATTTGCTTGCAGACATTTCATTACCCAACTAGGTAAAATCATCAGTGCTAATGAGTGTGGGGTTTGCTCCCTGTTTATAAACAATAGCTTGCCCTGTCACTAGCTTGCCCTGCCAGGCTGATTTGTCAGACACCATTCAAAAGAGACAATAAAAAAGCTAAGAAGGAAACAAAAAGACCATGACACATCCTCTCCAGCAGCCAACATCCAGGTAAGCAGGGATTAACACCAGACAAACAATCAAGCAGAAAATGATACCCTAATCAAGGAACTACCAAGGAGGAAACCGCACCCCCACCAACACTGGCAGGTTTTCAGGCAGGTTTAAAACCACACCCCCACCAATGCTGTGTTTTTAATTTTGGACATGCGCACACCTTCACATGCACCTGCTGACAGATGTGTAGTAGGAGTTGAACCAGTGCTTGGTTCTCATCTGCAGGAGCTACCTGTCATGTGAGAATATCCCAAATTTAGTGCATTGTCTAATTTCCTGATCTATGATGAGTGGCAGCAGGAAGGGCAGGGGGCGGAATTTGATAGTAGGAGCCAATCAGGGCTGCCATGTTCTAAAGTGCATTCAAGTTCAAGTGAGTGAGGGAGTGTTAACTTCTCCACAGGTACCTCTAGACCTCAGGCTTGATGGTTTATGGTCAAATGTGAACGTTCACAGCAAGGAAATATGATTTGTCTTGAAACTGTTGCAAAAACATACCTAATGTTCAGCAACTTCTTCTCCAACTATTCTACCAACCTGTCCTGCCAGTAAGATTAAAAGTGGTACAAGTCTCTAAAGGAATTTCAAAGCTCTGTAGCAATCTTTCAAAATAACAGTTTATTCAATTAGAACAGAACCATTAAAAACAGACAATATTTTCAAAGTACCATAGCAACAGGTGATTGAATCATTGCCCGGAACTTAGAGAAAAGAGTTGGCCAAGGAAACTGAATTGAGCGATATCTTTCTTATAACAAATGGAATAAATCTAATATTGTTTTGGACACACATTGAATTACGTCATGACATGAAATCCTTTATGTATCTTTCACAGTAGGTGATGCATGGATGTGTATGCATCTGCCATAAACAATATAAAATACTTCTCAACCTCTTTTTTAGTTTGGTTCAGATAGAAGCTGAGATTCTTAACAGAGTATACATGCATTAAGTTCATCTCTTCCTTTGGGTGAAAGGGATAATAGAGAGAGAATCTGACTAAATGCTCCTGATGTTGATCTATAGCAAGGAAATGCTGTTGAAGATCCAATTATACTGACCAGAAAAGGAAGACTGGAGCAGAATAACAAGAGGACACTGACAAATTACCTGATGGGTGCCTGAAGTCTTTCCCACCATGGGGAAATCTTTGCCTTTCTTAAGAGCACATTTCAACTGTCCAAAATTGAAACTATACACGTATTGTCTCCTATGAAGATGTTATACAAGTCACTATCCTATTTTGTGCTTTTTCTTATAATACTTTCTCTTTTTTTTAATCATGCAGAAATGGCCACCTCTGGCAGCTTCTAACTCCCTTTCCTAGAGCTGTACCTTTGTGATCCCAGGTGTTATTGAAGCTATAACCAAGTACCTGTTTATGAACTCAGGGACGATGGCGCCTTTAATTTTTTTCTACTAAGAAAGGTAAGCTTTCCTCTAAAAACTCTGCTTCTTTTTTACTGACTAAGCCAGTCTGGATATTTATTCCATCATTAGAAGTCAGTGCAATGTAAGATATCGACTTACTTCCTGGTGTTCTTCAATCACAACAGTCACAATTCTTCTGCAGAAAATGAAAGGTCATCCTTTCCTCTCTCCAGCCTGCTAATGTATCTTAATTATAAGGATATTTGAAACTGCCCAAATGTATGAGGCCAAATAGGTATTTAGGCAGTTATGCCCAAAGCTATGCTTTAGGAAAACATTCCTAGTGATTTCATTTTCCATTGACGGCAACAGGCTTTGCATCAAGTCTTTTAGGACTTACTTCCTTTGTCTAAAATCAGACTGGTAATTGTATCAATTTATTTCCTGAGAGCTAGCTGCTTCATTTCCATCTCACGCAATTACAGAAATCAAGAGCCTAGGTCACATGGATTCTTTAGGGCCAAACTATTTCTGAGATATCATTTATTTGTCATGCTGATTTTTTTTTTTCAGTGCTAGTTATTGCAAGTTCATGTCTGGAACAACAGCAAAAAAGAAACTCTATAGCCTTTCCAGTTAAAAACAATGCTGTACGGTGGTTTATTGCCAGAGTTTTGTCATCCTTCTTTAATTCTGCCTTTTGGTTACATGATATCTCTTATGGGATATATGCAACTTCTGATGTTAACAAGCAACTTATAAACAATATTTATACCATCTGTATTATTCCAGGCATAACTGAATACTGAAGTGAAATCCTTTTCTCCAAAAACAGCAACAGAAACTATTATGGCATCTTAAAGAGTAACATATTTAGTGGGTCATGAGTATTTGTGGAGTAAAGCTGCCTTCATCAGATACGCTCATAAAGTACATATTCCACAAAAGTTTATCCTAGAATAAATCTGAGATGCTGGAAGACTCTGGATAGGGAGATGGAACCATTCTAACTGCTCACCATGATTGTGTTGTCTGTCATAGGGAAAGGTGAAATTCCCCACCTTAACAGTTGTATGTGATGTGTGTTTTCAAGTGCGCTGAGCAAAGGGGAGTGTCCTTGTATCAAGTCACGCTGCTTTGAAACACATCGCTATGGTTATATGATTCAGGACCCAGGCAGATTCACCATGGAGAAGAGATGGAGAAGCAGAACAATGTAGAAGTGACAGTGAGGGAAAGCAGATGTTGGCTGAAATGTTTCAAGATGCAGGAGAGTTTGCTCTATGAAGTCTATTTTCTGGCAATGAAGCCTCATCTCCTTGCTCAAACAATGGCTGCAAGTCAGAGATAGACACATAGAATTGTCCGTAGGGCATTGCTTACCAGGACAGCTTTTTCTGGATAAAAGGCTACAGAGTTATAGGAGCTTCTACTGCATACAAAATGGAAATGTAGCACGAGAGAGAGAGACAATGTTGACAAAACAAAATGTAAAAAAGCTGCCTTATGATGATTTAGATAGTTATAAAGTGCATAGCTGAATGGCCTCTATAGCCAAAGTGACTTTACTGGATATTGAGAAAGCTGGGTGAAGTGACGCAATACTGTACCTCAGAACATGGAGATGGAGATGTAACCAGTAGCCTGATTCTCTCCAGGAAGGACTTTAAAAACACCTACCAAGATGAGGCAGGAGTGGGGCAGGAAGCAGGTTACAAAGGCAGTTCAAGAAAGAGGTGGTCGTGAAAACAGGTAGAAACAGCCAATTCCTCTGGATTGTAGGCAGTGGGATGCTATGAGAAAATCCAGGACTAAAATCTCAATAGACCTAGTAGTAAGATGACTAGACCAGTTGACCTGATAAGGAGGTACAGCTTTCCTTGAGGTTACTGCATGAAGGAATAGAAGAAGATGAAGCCCAAAGCCTCAGCACCATGGTCACACCTCAGGAAGCCTTGGCCCACCTCCAGTTCATGAATCAGAGAGGCACACCCCTAAGGAGCAACAATGGAAGGGCACAATCACCCTCCCATACATAATTTGTGAGTTTCTTGAGTAAATCTGGTGGGTCACTGCATGCTGTAATATGTTGGATTGGATGAGCCATTAACCTCATAGAAATCAGTGTTTCTCAGCCTTGGGAACTTTAAGATGTGTGGACTCACTGGCTGGGGGATTCTGGGAGTTGAAGTCCATACATCTTAAAGTTCCCAAGGTTGAGATACATTGTATTAGACACTCTAGTTTAGTAGTGATTTCTTGGACCTCCCAGCCTCTGGGAACTCTAGAGGCTGATCTTACTCTTCACCTACTGTGTAAAAGCTACTCTCATTAAGGTTCTGAAGCCATAAAACTACAGTCAGGATTGAAAAACTCTCTAAATGTGGGGGGAAATTCTACAGTACAAAATTGCAGTTGCAATTTAGGATGAACAATAAATGCAAACACAATTTAAGAATTAGGAAAAAAAATCTGAGCACTGAAATCAGACCACAGAAAGAAAACCCAGGCTTCAAAAATTATCTCAAGGGACTACTGTTGAGTAAGGCATTTTTTTAAAAATTTGGAATATTCACTTGAAAATACCAAATTCAACTTGATTGAAATAATATTCTGTAAAACTCCTTTTTGAAAAGCAGTGGGGATAGTCTAAGTAAAGCAAATAGTGAGGGTAACAATACTCCAGGAAAAAAATATCTCTGAAGTGGTTACCTTAGAGTCAGCAAGGTTTTAGAAGTATGATGAACATTGCCTTCTTGATAGGGAATGCTAGACCTGAATGAATTAAACACACATCCACTGATATATTTCAAATTTAATTAATATATTGATTTTACATTCCCTGTTCCAGTTAGGAGATGACCACAAAACTAACTGGAAGAACCAGAAGGGGCTGCCCAGCCATATAATGTCACTGGTACCTACTTCATTCATCTCACTTTGGACCTCACGGGCTGATAACAAAGGAATCATTCCAGCCCAGAAGTAAACCTGTTAGATGATTATAACTCTGACAACCTCCTGCTAATGAGCTACTCTGCAGATAGAGGAGCAGAAAGAGCTTTGATCTGTCAGAGCAAGGAAGCAGAATCAGCCACAGTCTTAGGAAAAGGCATCTGATTAGGCTGTTCCCCCCATAATCAAAGTCACAAGCTACCATTTGTGAAATGCAGATAAGATTGGACATGGGTCTGATAAGCCATTTGGATCAATAGCAGCTCATTTTATCTGAAGCAAGGGAAAGTGAGATGGCAGTAAAATGCAGCACTCATTTTTTAAAATAAAAATTGTGGGTGTGCATTTAGTGCTTAATATAAACTTTAACATTTAAGACACTGCTAGTCCTAGGCTACAGAAGCCAGACTTAGCTGTCAGCTTTAATTTAATGGCAACGCTGGACCTAGCAGAGAAGTAAACTTTGGACTCTTATTGCCTCTAGAGCATCTTTACTGAGATCAGTAAAAAATAACAGTATTCACAGTGTAATTGTCAAATGTGTTCTAATAATGCTGCAGGTTTAAATCGCATGCTTTCTTCTAAAAAGCATCCTGAAAACCTACAAGCTTCAGAATATGCTTCTCTATAGATCAGTTAAAAATGACGATGACGACAACGACAACAACGATGATGATGATGATGACATGCCATCGTGTTGTTTTCGATTCTTAGTGACCACATAGATAGATTTTCTCCATGATAATCTGTCCCTAGCCTGGTCCTTCAGCAATTCCAACAGTCAGTCAATAAAACTACTACCTGTTTAGCATCCTGGTCCTCAAACTCCTGCTCTTAATCACATTTCAGAATGTGATTCTTAAATTGGGGATTGGTCTACATGACTTCTGAGGATCCTTCCAACTCTATGATTCTATGATTTTTACCAAGCAGAACAAGAGTCAATTCTATTTATAGTCATAGTCTTATTAGCATAAGACAAGCATTTGATATCTGAAAGTTTATCTATTGGACTTAACTTCTGTCTTTTTTGCTAATCTGTTAGGAGATACGAAGGCTGGGCTCAGAAATTACTCTGATAGGTGGAACTACAACAGTACAATATATATTTGCACTATTTGGTAGCTCCTCTCTATACTAATGCTGTTGCCAGCCCGACTTCTTGAGAGTTGACCATAGGGAGATGCAGATCAGTACAAAGCTGTTCCACTTCTCATCCATCCATAGTTTTTATTTTTATTGATTAAAATAAAAACCTCTGTAAAAAATCTGCATTTGTTTTTGTTCACAACATTCTCTAACCTAAGGCTTTATTTGGGGGGAGAGCATGGGGGGTAAGTATACAGTAAATGGGACTAGGGTTAACATTTAGGTCAGGGAGAGGCTAAAGATACATGGGTAGATTTTTTTTTTTTCATGTAAACCTCCCAGCCATCTTTATATGTTTATATTATATATGAAAGCCAGTTTGGTGTAGTGGTTAAGGTACCAGGCTAGAAACAGGGAGACTAAGAGTTATAGTCCTGCCTTGGGCACGAAGCCAGCTGGGTGACCTTGGGCCAGTCCCTCTCTCTCAGCCCTAGGAAGGCAGCAAGGGCAAACCACTTCCAAAATCTTGCCAAGAAAACTGCGAGGACTTGTCCAGGCAGTTGCCAGGAGTCAAAAACTTGACTCAAAGGCATGCATACACACACACACACACAAATTATAACCATCTATGTATGAAAAAAAAACTTTATGCATCTTCTTTTCTAAGTCAGCTGTCTTACAATCTAAGAAAGCTGGGCTTGCTAGATTCCTTACAATGCTACCATTTGGGCTAGGCTGCAGTTCCCTTTAAGAGACTTTGAAAATCCACTCGCATAATAATCTACGGCTGATTTCTTTTATATCCCAAGCTGACACCAGCATGTGGAAGAGTTGAATCTCCTCAACAGTCCGTGGTTTCTCACATTATCCCAGGGACAGAAAAAGGAGTGTTGTTATATTAGCTCCTATTTTCATTGGAGTGGCATCAATATCCATTTGAAAGGCCTTGTTCCTTGAAATCCCCATGCAATATTGCTACTGTAGTAACAGAAACTTAATATGCATTCATGTAACTCAGAATCAAACTTCTTGAATTAAATCCAAGGCTACTTTTTTCTATAGGGCAAGTTGTGCAGTTCCACGGTTATCATAATTAGGGACAAGTGGAGGCTCGTCTTGTCACTTTCTCTTGGTTTTGCTAAGTTCAATCCTTTTCTATGTTGTCAATTATTATGAACAATCCATGCATAGGCTCCTTAAATGACACCCAATAAGCCATAATGAAATATGACTCTTATAACAAAATGAATGTATCTTTACATGTATGTAACTCTGACTTCTCTATATCCCACTTTTTCTCCCCAGTTCATTTCTGGCTTTCATCTTCCTTTTTGTTTCCTTTTCGGACCCCAACTTTAACTCTAGAAAAATGTTCTACATCTCCAATTTCTCTTTCTTTCATCCTTGCCATGTAGGCAGCTTAGTTTCCCTGTTGTTTGAAACCAATAATTTAATTGCACTTCTAGCCTAACTAAGCACTGTGAATATACTTTTTGCTGTGTATCCACAATATAATATGCAAAAATCATTACATTTATCATTGTTTCAGTTATCTATGTACATAGTTTAGCCATTGGTGTCAGAAAACTGCATTTCTGGGCTCAAAGCAGCTCAACTAAAACTAAACTTAGGCTAAAGACAAACTAATACTTTCCTATAGCGCAGTTGAATAAACTCTGTGGATTTCTGCAAGTTCCCATACATTGTAACTATTTGTAGAATATTATGAAATTACCACTGAATATACTTATAGTTCATCATATACGTTGATGCAAAAACCAACTCTAAACAGAAAATTGATGTATATATTTATAGAATTAAAGCATTGGATTTCAATTTACTAAACTCATGAATTGCCAGCATGCATTGCTGTAATAGAAATCAACTATATTCATATTTAAATTCCATTCAGCCATGAAGCCACTGGTGAGTTTGGGGTAATCACTATCTCACAGTTTTATCTATCTCCCAAAATTTTATGGGAATAAAAGTGGAGGAGGGAATACCAAATGCTGCCTTGAGGTCTTGAAGAAAAAGCAATATATAGGTGCAATAAATAAATGAATAAACTATTTGATGCTATATTTAACTACAGAGATAACTTGCAATGGACCTAGGCATGCTTAACTTTTTTAAGCTTGCTTTTCCTTTGTTTAATATACAACCTTTTTGAGGGGCAAAGCTCAATAAGTTTCTTGAAAACATCTCAAGATTGTTCACAGCAATAGAACAATCAAGGAGGAGTAAAGAAGAAAGTCTCAGCTTCTCATATAACAGAACTAGTCACATCTATAGAGGAAGAATATATGCTTACAGTAAAAAAAAAGTGCAAAAGGGCCATCCTTATATGCTAAAATCTTCTCCCAACATGATGTTTTTCTCTAACAGTCAGACATACTATAGTGTGACCAAGAAATAAAAGAATTACAAGGAAGGAATGTAAGTAGAGCAGAGCTCTGCATGCAGAGGGACTTGGCTTTAACCCCTGACATCTCCAAGAAATAGCTGAGTAAAACTCTTGCCTGAATTCCTGAAAGGCTTTTGCAAATCAGTGTCCTCAGAACTGGGTGGCATGGATAATCGATTAGATTGGGTATATGGCAGCAGCACCATATGCCCTCTCATCCAGAATGAAGCTGGGAAGATTTGATTCAAAATGGCTCATGTCACGAAGAGTAGGAAACAGTTTAGGACCCAGCCTAATGAGGTGCCAAAAATGCCCTTTTGTGAATGGCTGAAATTCAATTCTCTGGAAAGAATATTTCACACTTGGAAATCAAGTTGCCTTCAGTGCAAAATTCACCCAGTAGTAGGACCAGCTCTCACTGACAAAAGTTCTTCTGGGAGATTAAACGCTTCTCTGTGCAGGTAATCCGTCATCATGGGATGATCATCTGTCATCATGGGATGAGGTATCATCAGTATGCTGATGATACTCAACTATATATCTCCATCCCTGGTGAGGTAAGTGATGCCGTGACCGCCCTCTCTCGGTGCCTGCAGGCTGTGAGGGTCTGGATGGGGAACAACAGGCTCCGGCTGAACCCTGGCAAGACGGAGTGGCTGTGGGTTAATGGCTCCTCTGTATCCGGGACGTTGTCCTCGTTGGTTCTGGATGGGGTAGCACTGCCCCGGACAGACCCAGTGTGTAATTTGGGGGTCCTCCTGGACTCATGGCTCCTGCTTGAAGAGCAGGTGGCAGCCGTGGCCAGGAGGGCTTTTGCACAGCTTCGGGTTGTGCACCAGTTACGCCCTTTCCTGGATCGGGATGCCCTACGTACAGTCACTCATGCCCTTGTTATCTCCCAGATAGACTACTGCAATGCGCTCTACATGGGGCTACCCTTGAAGAATATCTGGAAGCTTCAGCTGGTCCAGAATGCGGCTGCGTGAGCAACTTTTGGGGCCCGAAGAAGGACCCATATAACACCTTTGCTCCGTGAGCTGCATTGGGTACCGGTTTGCTTCCAGGTCCAATTCAAGGTGTTGGTTATTACCTTTAAAGCCCTACATGGCATGGGGCCAGGTTACCTGAAGGACCGCCTCGCTCCCACGATTTCAACCCGTCCCACCCGATCTCATAGAGAGGGCATGCTCCGGATCCCCGCAGTAAAAGAACTCTGACTAGCAGGGTCCAGAAGGCGGGCCTTCTCTGCTGTAGCCCCCGCCCTTTGGAACATCTTGCCCCCGGGGGTGAGACAGGCCCCCTCACTCCAGGCCTTTCGGAGGGATTTGAAGACCTGGCTCTGCCATCTGGCCTGGGGCGGGGAGGGAGGATATCAGAAATGGGGTTGGCTGGCCCCTTAGCGGCCTGGTGGGGCCCTAGTGGCCTCTTGGAGTTTTTAACTTTTTATTTCTATCCTATTCTTGTAAATTTCTAGTTTTTATAACTTTTATAATTTTTAAACTTTTTATAATTTAATTATGTATTGTGATTTTAGTGATTGTAAGCCGCCCAGAGTCCCCCGTTGTAGGGGAGATGGGCGGGGACAAATCAAATAAATAAAAAAAATTAAAAAAAATAATCCATAGAAATGCATTTCATTTTCCAAGGGGCCCTGCAGCACAAACACTTTTTCCATGTGCTGTATTTGTTATGATGATGGATGTTGTTTAGACTCTTAAGATTTGTTCTTCATTCTAACAGGAACTAGATCTGCCCTTGGACTATAAAGAGTCACCTGTGGATTGTGGAAAGAAGTTGAAGGCAAGGAGATAATGTTATAAAAATCAAGGAAGTATCCACTCCCTCAGCACTTACAACTTAGTAGTGTATAGTATAGTAGATAGTATAGAATATACTACCTACTATACTATAGAGCAGTGTTGTCCAAACTTGGCCACTTTAAGATGAGTGGACTTCAACTCCCAGAATGGCCGGGGAATTCTGGGAGTTGAAGTCCACTCATCTTAAAGTGGCCAAGTTTGGACAACACTGCTATAGAGATAATATATCTCATGCCACCTCCTGTTACCTCTCTTGCTGACTCATCTCAGGAAGAATAACCTGTTGGATTTCAGCCCTCCTGTCTAAAATTTAGCCAGCAGAGACTGCTTCTGCAGCTGAGCAAGTCACCTAGGGAGGGAAGGGGAATCTTCCAGGTGTTTGGCTGAATGCCTGCAAGCCATTCCACCACCCTCATGTTCTCAAGGCCCTTTCTCCTTTTGAATTTCACAACCATCACATCTCCTTAGCAGGTAAACCATAAAAACAGGTATTCCTGAAAAGCATTTTATGCTTTTCATGAATACTGCTGGAATTTTCAGGAGCATATCACGCAAATTTATTCTACCCAGCATGTGGAGAATGTTTTCTTCTGAAAATGACCCTCCTTAAATGCTCCTGTAAAATCTCAGAAGCGGGGATAATGTTCACCAGCAAATGTGTTTTCCTAACAAAAATTCAAGGTTTCTGTCACTGTCCCCTAAAAGAACTAACATTCTCTGCCAGGGAAACGTGGTGCTATTATCTGCCTGGGCAACATAGGAGACAAAACAATGAAGTTCTGCATTTATTTATGATGCCTCAAATAACCGAGGCGCATCTTTTGCTTTCTCTCCTTGACATTGTCATAAAACACATGAAACAGATTTCGAGAGGTGGGGAGATCAAATGACTTATTTTAAAATTATCACTATTATTTGCACTCAACTGGAAGCAACTGATAAAGCATTGCACTAGTAACAGAAGAGGAAAGGGGAGGAATGAAAAGAGGACAACAGAACAGTTCTGTTCGTTATAAATGAGTTGCCTCCTCCAAAATGTAGCCTTGAAAATTTAATTAAAAGCAGACTAAATGCCAGCATTTAAGGGTGTTAGCTACCTTGATGATAGTTGATAAAACAAATGATACTGTGGAGATGTGGACAGGTTTTGTTGATTGAATACTACGCAGAGCTCTCCCCACCACCACCACCACCACCACCACCATAGCTTGAGTTTTTAGAACATCTGAATATGTTTTCAGGCTGTGTGATAGTAACAAACTGACATCTCTTATCTTCTAATAAGCTTTTCAGCTTGAAATATTTGCACCTAGAAAGCAGAAACAAAATTATTGTATACCATATAACTCAAGCAATACTCAGATATTTAACCAATAATGATGTACAGTATTAGTGCAACATTACAGTGTTATGTGTGTGTAATAGAATTCACTTAGAATGCAGCAACGTGCAGGCAGATATCTTCTCCAAACACTGGGGTATCAGCAGCAAATTTCAGTCCTAACCCCATTATTTTCTTTGTAATTGGATGACTGCCATTGGGTTTCAAGGAGAAAAATAATGTGCTGAAGCAACAGACAATGCTGGGGAGGAGGGAGCATAGCTCTTCATATGTTTTGCATGGAGAAAGTCCAAGGTTCAGTCCCTGGCATCTTAAGTTAACAAAAGGGTCAGGTAGTAGGTTGAGAGAGATTCAGGACAGTCAGAATAGACGGTACTAGGATAGAGGCAAAATTCTAATCAAGCATTTGCCTGAATGCATGTTGACATGATGTCATATACATGCTGGCCTGCTTCCTATATTTGCATCTTCTGTCTGCCCTGCCCGATCTTTTGCTTTCCCCAATTTCTGTGCATTTGACTAGGACAGGGGTCCCCAAACTCTTCAGCTCATCCACCCCTTCATGAAGTTTCAGATTTTTCATCGACCCCCAAATATTTATTATACGACAATAATTTGATAAATACTATTAAATTATTTTGTGTTTTGGTTTGGTTTTGGAGCCTTCGAATCAGTGTTGACTCCTGGCAGCTCACTGCAGTTTTCTTGGAAACATGTTTCAGAAGTGGTTTGCCACTGACTTCTTCCTAGGGCTGAGAGGACGGGACTGGCCCAAGGTCACCCAGCCAGTTTTCATGCCTAAAGCAGGACTAGAACTCAGATGCATGGCATGGTGCCTTAACCACTATACCATACTGGCTCTCTAAGTAATAGTTTATGATTAATAATAATAAGAACAACAACAACAATGGATAGGCCCATCAACCCTTGTGGGTCAATACTGGCCACTTTCTGGAGCCCTGGACTAGGAAGTCTGAAGAGAAGCTATAGTTGCTAGACTGTGAGTACAGCTGTCCCCATGACTTGTAATCCTGCTTTATTACAGCTCCAGATCATTATGGGAGCTCTCTCCAGGTTCAGGTACAGCTGCCTTCCTGTCAGCCTTACCTGGCATACCAGACAGGAAACACGACCAAATAAGCTAATTCTATTTTATTGTAAAACTACATTAACAGAATCTGGCAAGTCTGAAGTGCAATTCTTCTGCTGTCTCCTTTACAACCCAAAAAACTAGGGAGGGTCCCTCCTGAGCCTCTTGCTCCTCCCATTTTGCAGCTGTGGGCTATGCCATCTCTTATCTGACCATTCCCTAAGCAGCATCTCTTCCCCCTCCCTCCCCCATCTCCCCCCATGTCTTACCCACATACCATTACATCTCCTGACCTAATGAAAAGGTCAGGAAGAGCAAGCATGATACATGAATATAGCGGGTTTGAGCCAGTGGGCATGGTCTTGTACTGCAAATATTCTCAAGCTCTTGAGCATTCAGGTGAATGCCTGAGCAGAGCTCAAAATTCTGTTTGCTAATTGAATACTGAAAAAAGATGTGTCTATCACTCAGTAGTTGTATATACACTGTAAGTCAATAATTTGTTATGACTCAAGAGTCATGGATGTAGTTACTACAGATACTCACCCCCACCCACGCATAATTTTGCCAAAAATCCAAAGAGTACAAACC
This sequence comes from Liasis olivaceus, assembly GCA_030867105.1. Classification (NCBI taxonomy): domain Eukaryota; kingdom Metazoa; phylum Chordata; class Lepidosauria; order Squamata; family Pythonidae; genus Liasis; species Liasis olivaceus. Next base: position 193,872,589 of record CM061349.1, read on the forward strand.
AATAAACAGAAAAAAGCAAATAAAATGAAATTTGAAGGTTTGTTACAATTCTTGTTTGAGTTTGCCATTTGGGTTGTTGAGTTTGGCATTGTATTTGTCTCCTGTTTCAGCTTTATTATTCAGTTTGTACATGGACAGCAAATTATGCTAATTCCTAAGGTAGAGAAAAGGAAAAGAGTGTATTCTCCTACCAATTAAGAATTATATCTAAACTGATACCAGTTTCATACCACCTGATCCCCATTGTGCCTCATCAGAAGTTGAGTTCTTCTGATTTCAAGGGCACTTATTTTTTAATAGGTATGTTTAAAGCCCCTTAAAATCATTTTGCTTCTTTCATGCTGCTGATTCCCGCTGAGATCCAATGCTGCTTCTTATGGTTTAAGAAACCAATATGGATTAAAACCAGAAGAAAATGAGCTATCATTCAAAAGACAAAGCTGGAGATTTGCCAGTATGATTGAAGTGAATTGAAACTTGTAACGTAGCTGGAACTTTCATCTTATTCACTAAGGAGGGATGAAATAAAGACGGCAATAGACAAACTATTTCAAATTCCCTAAACAAAAGAAATGGGGATAATATTTGCTTTCTTTTCATGGTGTATTACTATTACTGCTCTTCCTATTCCCAGGGCATAATCCAACCATCTCTGCAAAGCAAGGCCAATACAGGCAAGAGTTCTGTTTTCCATAAAGATGAATTATCGAAGTCACTCTTCTGTCCCTCCTGCCTTCCCCAGTGCCAGAGCCTCAAGCCAGATTTGCACACTGTTCTCCCCCACCCCTTTGGCATAAAATCTCTGGTGTTAAGATGACATTTGGCTAAAATAACGTTCTCCTGTGGACTTCAACAGCAGGCCTTTCTTCAAAGCTGCAATGTATGCTAAAGAGGAGGAACATTATTTGTAAATAACTGAGTTTGATTAAATCATTTAGAAATTACATATTTGTAGTGAGAGGGACACCAAGTTAGAAATGAACAGTACAAGAATCATAAGCAAGTGGACCTTCCTTCCTTCCTTCCTTCCTTCCTTCCTTCCTTCCTTCCTCCCTCCCTCCCTCCCTCCCTCCCTCCTCGGAGGGTGTCAGAGGAGAGAAAGACCATTCTTGCAAGAAATCTAAACAAATAATTCACAAAATGGTTCCAGCTCCACCTCTCCCCTGTTTTCTCTCCTCTCTTCTTTATAAAATAAAGCTTAAGGCCACAAATGGCCCAGTGCTACCATAATTATGTACCTGGTAATAAGTGCTTATAAATTCAGAGGTTCTTCTTCCCTGAGCTAAGGAAGCTCTAAACAAATCTGTAAGACTTTTTTTTTTTTTTAGATGAATTGTACAATAACAGCTGCTCCCCAAAGGTGAATATGTGGACAATTCTGCAGTTCTGGCCTCCTTCAATTAAGCAAGAAGACATGGTCTTGAAATAGTGGGTTAAATAGCTTTGCCTCTAGAAGTCATGTTTGCTTGAGACAGAGAAGAATGTTGAGGTTAGGAGGTTATCTAAAAAAAGAAGGAAAAAGAATTCTGATATTACTTGCCTTCCACAATGAGGAAATGATGGAAATATGAGCAGAAAAGAGATGTCTTGAATTTTCCAAAACTAATAAACCTATTTTAAAATGATCCTGCACTGTGCAATTCCTCTCCATTTCAGCCAAACTCCTGAAATGCTTATCTTATCATTTTTATCACACTTTTCGCCTCCTTTACTCAATCATCCTTGCTATGAAAGTTTTGAGCTCTTTCCACCAGTCACTCACACCCCCGTGCCCAAGAACTACTGATCATCTCAGGTTGCATGTTTATGAAAAGAACAGCCTGGTACTTACAAATACTGAAAGTGTATATTTCCTAACCAGGTCTCTCCCTGCCTTGCTGTACATACTTATGAGTACCTATCATGGATATGTACAAGGTTGGCCAAGAGTTGAAGTGAATCAGAAGTGGGGTAATTCTCTGCCTGTCCGAATATGAGAGGCTTTCCATTCTAAAACAACCAGATCTGAATCACTTCATGAACGATAGAATGTTTCAGAGAAGACAGTGTGGCTGCAAAAAATTATTAGTTTACATTTACTTTTCCCATATTTATTTTATTTATTTATTTATTTATCAAATTCATCACCACCCATCTTGTTGAAATGACTCCGGGTGGTTTACAGCAAAGATAACATTCATTAAAATGCAGCATAAAAACAGTCCTAAAAATAAATAGGTTCCAAGAATATGGAGAGTTGGCGAGTAACTCCAGGGAGCGTCATCAGGGGGATGGGTAAAGCCCATATCGCCCCATGCACACTGACAGAGCCAGGTCTTTAAACCTTTCTGGAGGATAGACTGGGAAAGGGGAAATTTGAGTTTTACATGATGCCCTGTTCAAGTCTGTTCTGTACTCTTGATTCATTTGCGCAAAACATTTAACAACTGTGAGGGTGTCAAAGGAGAGGAGCTGGTTGCCATTCGTATTACCGTCCTTCCAACCAAACCTCAGGAATTCAGCTCTTCTTTATACATTACTAATCCATTTCTTCAAAACTTTTCTTTTCCATTCCAATTGCCCAACAGCAATAAGAATTAGAACCTCCTTTCATCATAGCTTTTCCAATAGGTGGTCAGGTGAGAAATTTTAGAAGCAGCACACAAAGGACTGGGCTTTCAAAAATAATAATTTGCTTTGCAATGAAAGAGGAAACCAATTAATATTTGCATTAAATATGGAATATGGATGGCCCAAATGTCATAATCATGATAGTAACAGAAACAGGCTTAATAATTGGAGCACAGTTCTAATTAGGAGTAAGGAGGGGGTACTGTATATTGTTCACTATTTAGGCATATAAGTCATGATCCAGGTGGCTACTTAACAGAGTAAACAATCATAGGCTTTCTCAGAAAACAAAAAGCTGTGAAACCCAGTTGTAACCCACGAGGGAGGAAAGGCAAGGGATATGTGGCTTTTCCTTCCTCCCTGATGCATGTCAACAGCTTGGTCAAAACCACTGATTTGATTTTGTTCCTAATGCACTGAAACCAAATCTGGGCAAATAACAGACAGGCCTGGTATTCCATGAAGGATCCTTCAAGCCTGACCTCTGTGCAGACAAACCCATAACATCAGAGCGTCTTCCAACTTCCATACAAAACAATGGCAAACAACTTTTCTCAAACACGCCCAGAAGGTGTCCAATAAATATGGAAGCATGGTGTTGTATTAATTATCTTTTAAGTTTATTTTAAAAGCTGGAGTTTGTTTCTGTCTGCCATTGATTTACAATATGGCATTCAAGCTTGTTATTCCAAAGACCATGTACAAACGAATATAAATTTCATCTACCTCTTTCACTTTCTAATAAAGAAAAGTTACCAGCTTAGGAATCTCAGGTAAAAATGACAAGCTTCCAAGAAGATGAAAGCTATACAACTAATTATACCCAACATGAGATACCATTCTTTAAATCTTATCAGTGATGGCAAGGCTAATTGTCTGAGTAATTTCATTATATTTAAGCTGAGGCCCCAAAGTAATAATATTATGAGAACCTCACTTTATCCTCAAACAGGTTTACTCCTTTTTTTAAACTGCATTGATCCCATAAAGGAAGGTTTTATAAATAAAAGGTTCTAAATTATATTTGTGACACAGTCTTTTCCATATAAATCTCGTGACATTAAGTGCAGGTCTTAAAACTGAGTTTCACAGAAATAGGGATCCCAGTATTTGGTAGGATTTCAATGGGATCAAATATAACTCTCAAACTGAGCACAAAGAAGAGCTGGATTCTGAAGTATCTTATGCCAGCCAGGCCTGATAATAAGTTTGAGTATGTATACAATTAAATCCATCTTTTCTAACAGATAATTACCATTTGTGTAGGATACACTTGCCAGAGAAATTTATTCAATATTCTGTAAATTTGTTTAAAATAATGTGATGGAATATATATAGGAATATACAATATAAATAAAAATCAACCTTGCAGTTAATTTCATTTTAATCTCATTCCTCTTACCTGAAGTACTCAAATTCTAAGCTATCTATGTAGATTTTTTTTCCCTGTTCAAACAGAGGATAAATTTAAATGTACAAGTTGAGAAAGCTTTCTGGGGATATACCTAGATAAACAAAGGAGTCAGAACATATCTTAAACCCCCATTCTTATTTATTGCTATGACCCAGTTGCATGAACTGTAACTGGAATCAATTGATGGAATACTCAGACAGAACAACAAACACAGATATTAATGCAATGCAATTAGAAATAAAATGTTTGGTCTAATGATAAAACATTATCTGCATACTATTGCATCTTATGTTCTCTCTATCCCCATCTATAATTGCATTAATGGTTTCTGAATTATATTTATAATTATACAAATAAAGATTCAACTAAGGAGAGAGTGCATTATTAATATTCAACAATGATTTGAGTGATTGAGTATGCCATATCAATCTGAAATCTAAAATTTCTGGGAATCACAAAATAAGACAAAACCCACCTTCCAGGAAATTATATCAAAGGCTTTCAGCCAAAGTAACTATAGTTACTGGTCCAGTCCATTATGAGCTGGAGCAAAGACATTGATTAAAAGTCTGATACTGTTAGAATTTTGATGGTGGACTAAAATAGCTGTTAATATTTTAGCACCTCATTTATCAAGGAAACAGGTCTGTAATTGGAGCATATAGCAGGATTCTTGCCAATTTTAGGAATAACTATGACATTTGCCCCTTTAAAACTAAAAGTGGGATTTATTCAGCAAATCTGTATCCACATGCCTCTAGCAAAGTTTTGGCATATAGTTTCAGGGGGAAAAAGGGAGTTTAAAACTTAATATTTCTACAATCTATCTAGGCCAGGAGTCTTCCCCAATTTCATATATCTGAATTGTAGTAACAATTTTTAAAGAGAGAGAGTTGAATTAAGATTAGTAATCTGATGCTGTGATAAATATGATCATTTTGCTGTCTGAAAAAAGTCTATATTGACAAAGAATTAGAACTATACAGTTTAGAATAACATGTTAAAAATGGCTGATTAATAGATCTGGAATGTATATACACTTTTCCAGTTGTATCCCCGATAGATGGTACAATATTACATTGCTTAGTTGGTTTGAGTCTGAAAGTCAGTAACTTCTAGACTTCCCTCCATTTTCTCAATATCATTGCCTAGTGCAATCTAATAAAAATACTGATTTGGAAGCAAAAGCCTTGTTAAATTGAAAGATGGGATGCATAAACAGTTAATAATCCTTTATCATTAAGAAGTTAACCTTAGCCATTTGTTGTTTCTATTCCTATGCAATAATTCAATCTCAGTTGTATTGTTGTGATATCCTATATGAGAGAGTAATGTTTCCTGATTGATGATTATGCACCATCAAGTCGATATATAATCTTAGTAACTACATAGATAGATGATCTGTCCACAGCTTGGTCCTTCAGATCTTCCAAAGGTAAACCCATTGCCATTATAGTGAGTCCATTCATCTTCCTGCTGGTCATCTTCTTCTCTTTCCTTCCATTTTCCCCAATATTATAGACTTCTCAAAAAAGCTAGGTCCTCACATAATGTGTCTAAGATATGATAATTTGAGTCTGGTCATTTGTTACTATCCATGGTGTTCTCAGAAGTCTTCTCCAACACCAGAAGTATCAATACTCTTTCTACCCGACTTCTTCAAAGTCCAACTTTTGCTTCCATAGAGTGTCACAGGGGAATGATTCTGTATGATTCTGATCTTTATAGAAACATGGACATATTACGACATCTGAATATCTGTTCCAAAGCCCTTATTGCTACCCCACTTAGTACTAGTTTCCAGTTTATTTCTTGACTGCTGGTTCCTTTACAGTTGATAGTTGATCCTAAAAGGTAGAAGCTATCCAATATCTTCACTGTCAGTCTTAAGGCTGGTTGCAGTGCCTGTTGTCATGAGTTTGGTTTTCTTTATATTTAATCTTAGTCCATTTTTTTTAACTATGCCCCTTGACTTTATTAGTAAAAGTTGCAAATCATTTGCATTTTCAGCTGTCAGAGTAGCAATGTAACCTAGTCTCTATTAAAAACAAACAAAAATAACCTAGATCCATTTCCTGTTTCATCTGCTTAATAAAACCTTTGTCTTTCAGAAAAAATAGATTCAAGGACCACTTAAAAGATATAGATTTTTTTTTATCATTTCACAGAAACATTTTCTGAAATTACAATGGCTTCTGAGTTAGATACGTTATTTCCTGATACCTGATTCTATGATATCTAATCTCCCACCAAATAATTTCTACTTAATTGTCAAGTTACAGAATAATAGTGCTCAGGTGAGTGTTAAGTAAACTTTACAGAGAGCAGTTCAACAATGAATCTAGTGCTAGAGGGATGGTGGGCTCCTCTTCACAAGTTTATTGGAATCAGTGCCTGAAATGACCACTTCCAATTCTGCCATTTTGTGCCACTTCCCATCACCAGTATGAGCTTCATTATAAGCTATATGAGCACAGGCCTTGGCTGAGCAATATGGCCAACGTTTGGCCCTGCAGATGATGTTTAGCTATGGTACCCAGCATCCTTATAATTAGCTATGGTGACTAGTATGCTCAAAGTAATGTCTGCAACATTTTAAGGGCCACCTGTCTCCATTCCTCCATACAAATACATATATGTAAATATTGGACATATTTAAAAAATAAAAAATCTAAAAGAAAACTGTAATATACCACTCTTTCTAGAGCTTATCAAGAATTTACTTTAAAAGTAAATCTATGAGTACCTTCTCAACTTGATCTTGACATTGGGGATAAGACTGTGGTTTCATAAGAAAAACTAACAGGCTGTGATTTTTTCATAGCTAAGGAGTAGAATCTAAGAGACAATCCAGTAGATGTCAAACAAGGAAATGGTAGGAATTTCTGAGTCAAATATAAAATATGTTGTTGAGATTCACTTTCTCAATTTTGTTTAAATAACATTGCTCAAAAGGCTTGTTCTAGTAATGAAGAGCTATTTTCCAGGAAACAATTGAGCAGAAGGTCACAATGAAAAACATTTGCTTGCATGTTATTGACGTATCACACTTCATGTTTAAGAAAGAGGAATAAGTACAAATGTGCCTAAATGGCAGCCTATATGCAAGTTAAAACACAATTATCCAATTTTTATAGTTTTCCAAATTTTTGTGATGTGGTTTTTGAATCAAAGTGTTTACGACTGTATGTTAGGGAAAAATACACAAAGTCAATTACATTAGAGGGAACTGCCACAATATGTATATTAATAAATATTACAGATATTTTATATCTTTTCTTTGTTTGTTTTTTTGATCCCATCAAGTCAGAGACTTCTGGCTACTGCCTGGACAAGTCCCTGTAGTTTTCTTGGCAAAATGTTCGGAAGTAGTTTGCCATTGTTTTCTTCTGAGGGCTGAGAGAGAGAGAGAGAGAGGAACTGGCCCAAGGTCACCCAGCTGGCTTTGTGCCTAAAGCAGGGCTAGAACTCACATTCTCCTGACCTCTAGTCCAGTGCCTTTAACCACTTGACCAAACTGACTCTGTCTGAACCTACACATAGATACAAAATATGCATCTTGGGGTAAATACGTATTAAATTGCATATTAATTTCCACACAGCTAAAAAAACAAAAGCACAAATGAGACATTTGGCATATTTTTTATCTATCTTTCAGTAATAAAACACAATTTTATTTAACAATTAGCACCATTAAAAATTAATTAATGGTGAACCAGTGAGATATATGCATGAATGTGAGGGAAAAGAGTATTTCTTTCTGAAATATTTAATTAGGGTAGAAGGTTCAACGGTCGTTTTGTCTTGCAATTTCCATTGATTTTTACGTATGTATATGTATATGGATTCTTTCTGTAAAGAAATCTATTTTTTCACTTTTGTCTCGTTCCAATATACTATATCTGGAGGGTGCAGGTTTGGGAAGGATTCTTTAAAATAAGGAGAAATGTTTCACTGTATGATGTTTCTGTTCTATCAGAGTGAAAGTACAAAATAAGCATGCTATTGAACCTCTTCTTGATTCTTTCTTGGTAATGTTTGACAGTTGTGGAGCATTTTTCAGACTTTTGAAATAAATACGAAGCTCTCTCAGCTGTGCTATAGAGAAATTGCTCTGTGCTTCAGGCCGCCCTTTGTGGCTCTAGTCTTTCCATTGACAAACTTGCTCTGCTTTCTACAGAATGACTAGATTTCATCCAGAAATCAAACATAAATCACGGAATGAGTTTGTTGGTATTCTTTTTAGAGGACTGGAGGTGCTGAACAAAATGCAACTTTTGGCTATTCCTGAATGGCCTCCCAACCAAGTAAGTGAAAATTTGTAGCCTTTTTAAAAGTATGATCTACATCTAAATCAGCATTTCACATATCTGCCAAAATGAAGGGGGACAACAGCTTCTTGTACAGATAAATCAAACAATATTATCCTTTCCATTATCATCTTACTGGAAATTGGATTTTGTGCCTGGTTAGATACGTTTTATTTTTCCCTGACAGATGCTGTAAAACATTCTCTACAGCATATGAAAAGGAAGCCTAGTAATATCCCATTATTCATTCTGGAGATGGAGGAAAAAACTCAAAATTAGTTTCCAGTCCAGTTGGTTCCAAGGTTGAATAACAGTTTGGTAGTTTTTATTTTTAAAGAAATTGACAAGAATACAACTAACTTGAATACCCATTTTCCAAGGGGTATCGAATAGAATACGAGTTGGAGGAAGTGGCTACAGTTCAGATTGGAAATTATGCCCTTGAAGAAAGTTCCACAGAATAGGAAAGTAATCCTGACAGCATGCTTTTGCCAACTTCGGAATTTTACATTCCTCATTGCACTTAACCATAAAAAAGAAGAGATCCATGTTCAATGTAGTAAAACATTAAATTAATGTTACAGCCTACGCACTACACATCATGCATGTCTAAAGTTTCCCTCCTTAGAGGGAATGCCAACAAAATCAGTGGAAACTTTTTTATACTTAATATTGAAGATAAAAGTAGAATGCTGTAGATATTTCTCCTCCCTCACAACGCCGACTTCTGTCCATACATATTATTAATGAGTTGGGTGCCATTGAATCAGGCTCAACTCCTGAGCCTGACCTTTCTCTAATAATAAATGGTAGCTCTTTTGAGGACAGTACTTTGATTCTGTCCATCTAGTCATTTCTTTTTGCTTTTTTCTACTTCCCTTTTTCTAGGGTTGCTGCTCAGATCAGCAAGATATATATGCAATATATATGAGTTTCTGCTTGCTAATCACTACTTTAAGGGAGGAGCCACTCTTTATTTTTTCCAGGACCATCTGCTTGCTCCTTCTTGCAGTCAATGGTGTCTCTTAGTAATCATCTCCAAATTCATAAGACAAAAGGCATCTTATCTTCTTTCTCTTACTCTTACCCAATGTTCCATTGTTCCCAACCACTCATTACATGTGGAAAGACCACTGTTTTAACCATTCTGATTTTTTGTCACAGAAGTATCCTTGTCCATCATCTTGTCTAAATTTCTCATTGTCTTCCTGAGATTTATCTCGTTACTTCTCCAGCACATGTTCCATTGTTAACTGTTAACTGTTCTTGAACCCAACAAAAAAAATTATAACCTTCATTTCTTTGCCATCAATGTAAGCATCCTTATTGATATTACCTTTGTCTTCACATTTAACATTAACTGAGATTTTTCACTTTTCATTTTTACTTTCCTGATGAGCTCCTCTTTATCTCCAGCTAAGCAAATGGTACTGTATACAGATCTCAAATTGTGATTGTCTCAACCTCCAATTTTGATTTCAGTCTCCTTTCTTCTAATCCTAATTCTATTCAAGCTGTACAAGTGAAACATATAAGGGGAAAATACATACCCTTGTCTCACTATCTTCTCTGTTCTGAACTACTCCATTCTTACAGTAACCTCTCAGACATTGTTCCTCAAAAGAATAGGTGGGGGATCCCACAAACCAGTAGACTTAATAGGTTCTACATTCTGGAACCTTGGCAATCAAAGGAATTGCTATAGTCACCAAAGCAAAGATAACCTTCCTTAAATTCTCTTCTCCTCTCCATTATCCATCTTATGTTAGCTCTCTGATCTCATGTCCTTCTGTCTTTTCTAAAACCTAGCATTTCTCTTTCCTTGTATGGTTATATTCTTCTTTGTATGATCTTAAGCACAATTTTTTTTACATGATTTAATAACCTGCAGATTCTATTGTATCTCCCTTCTTTGGTATAAGAATATAGGCTGATCTCTGGTTCCATATTGAACATAAAGCTGTTAACACCTTAACTGCCTCTTCTCCTGAAGAGAAACAGTTCAGTGCGTATTTCATCTGTGCATGGTGCTTTCCTATTTGGCATCTGATTTATTATCTCATATCTCATTTCACACTGGAGTTGGTACTACTGTCTCTACAACTGTTTTTGTCATTATAATCCTATTGGTAAAGGGTTTCAATAGAATCTTTCCATCTTCTTTTAACCTAATTTTTCCCTTCTGTGATTATTCTTGAGAAAATATATCTTAGCTGTACATTTCTGTGGATTTCTCATTTTCCTTTTATTGTTTCCTTCCATTTCTCAAATGTTTGCCTTCTAATCACCAATTAGTAGGATTACATTATTTCATGAGGCTGCATTTAGCAATTTTTGCTTCCGGGTCCAATTCAAGGTGTTGGTTATTACCTTTAAAGCCCTACATGGCATGGGGCCAGGTTACCTGAAGGACCGCCTCGCCCCCACGATTTCAACCCGTCCCACCCAATCTCATAGAGAGGGCATGCTCCAGATCCCCACGGTAAAAGAATTTCGACTAGCAGGGTCCAGAAGGCGGGCCTTCTCTGTTGTAGCCCCTGCCCTTTGGAACATCTTGCCCCCGGGGGTGAGACAGGCCCCCTCACTCCAGGCCTTTCGGAGGGATTTGAAGACCTGGCTCTGCCATCTGGCCTGGGGCGGGGAGGGAGGATACCAGAAATGGGGTTGGCTGGCCCCTTAGCGGCCTGGTGGGGCCCTATTGGCCTCTTGGAGTTTTAGCTTTTTATCTCTATCCTATTTTTGTAAATTTCTAGTTTTTATAACTTTTATAATTTTTAAACCTTTTATAATTTAATTATGTATTGTGATTTTAGTGGTTGTAAGCCGCCCAGAGTCCCCCGTTGTAGGGGAGATGGGCGGGGACAAATCAAATAAATAAATAAATAAATAAATAAATAAATATGTTGGAGCTTCTATCTGTCACTTCAGTGTGCCTCTTCTAACTACTGGAACCACCACCTGAAGCCTTGGAATGATGCAAAAATAAACAAATTGCATTGCCATGTGGCTCAGTGTGCAAACTGCCTCACGAAGCACCTCATTAAGGGAAAACAGTTGTTTCGCATTCCATGGATAGTTACTAGTAGGTAAGTAGGGAGGTCAACACAGTGAGTAGGAAGATAGAGGGCAATTGCAAACTCAGAAATCAGCAGCTTCTCCAAGTCATTTATCTCATTGATTTCAATTGGTCTACCTTAAGCAAGAATAAGAGCTCTACCACACCACCATCCCAACACACTGGCCCATGTTTCCCCCATTTATCTTCATCATTTGCAGTTTCAAAAAGCATTCTGTTCAGTTTTGGTTGTATATGTACGGTTCTGGAACTGAATGTGGGCACCTTCAGCCAATCACTGCTCAACCTGAGCCAGAAGAAGCCAAGCACAGAGAATGCTGATCAGATCCAATTCACGCCCTCTGCCCTAACCCTGCCTATTGCCCGTTTTATTGTATGCCCTCCTTAGAGTTTCCAGTGGATCCTGAACAAACAAGCAACGGTTCCCCTCTCCTGCACAGTCAGAGAACAAAGCAAGTTTCTAGCCTTCACAAACATAGTCTCTGCATTTGTCCACACTTTCTCATGCACACTTGTGTGATGGCTTACAAGGGAAGCTTGATTTTAAACTGAAATGCCTTCTACTTTGCCACCAGGTCAACTTTGCAGGTGGGCTGGGTTGTCTTTAGCAGAAAATTGGCAGAAAACTAGATATTGGATGTCAAAAATACCCCACCCTCACCCCCCAAAATGAGAGGCCTCGTAACTGAGATCTCTGAGTCTGTTCATTTACGCCTACCACTAGTTGGAATGATATAACCACTTCAAGCAGGAAATCATGGTGCTCATGAAAGAACAGCAAATTGTCAAAGATATTTGTTATATGTTCTATTTGTATGACAACAAACAGAAAGCTAGGTTGGCTTTGGAGACCTGGCATTTTGAAGCAGAAATAGTGAAGATAGGAGGCCCCTCTGATTACTTTGTACCCGATAGCAAATGCCTTAGCCCAATGTTGGCTTTTTTAAAAGCATCTATCACTGTTTTGATTTAGTTTGGTGGTGGGAGCTACTGATTGATTGTTAAAGAATTCTTTCAAAATATTCCTAAATGGATAGGATTCTATGTTTACGCTAGAAGCAAAACTATCAACATTCCCAGTGTGGGGTAGTGGTTAAGATTAAGAGTGGAGAAACTCCAGTTCAAGTCCACACTCAACCATGGAAAATCCCTGGATAATTTTGGATCAGTTATTCTCTCTCAACCCAACCTACCTGGCAAAGTTGTTCTCGTGGTAAAACAAAGGAGGCATCCATGTAAGCCCCCTTAAGCTACTAGAGGCAATATTGGATATCCTAGAAAGTGAAAAATAATGTTCTTTCTCCCTTGTAATTCCCAACCTTCAAATGCATTACACCTTCTTTCCTATAAGCTTTAAAAAAATCATACCAATCTTCCAAAAATATATTTAAGGAGCAGGAAAATTTAAACAAACCATTAACAATCGGCTTAGACTCACTTCGGTAAGTCTTCTTGTAAACCAAAAAAGCGCAGGTTAGCTCCTCCCTGCCACCAGATTGTCTAAAGCAGTGTTTCTCAACCTCAGCAACTTGAAAATAGGTGGATTTCAATTCATAGCATACCCTAGCCAGCCATACTGGCTGGGGAATTCTGGGAGTTGAATTCCACCCATCTTCAAATTGCCAAGTTGAGAAACACTGGTCTAAAGCAATTGCTGGGTTCTATTGCTGAAGCCTTTGCCTGCCCTCTCTTAAAATGGGTCCAAAGATGAGAAAAGCTGTCAGTGTGGATCTTGCCTTCAGGCATATCCAATTGCAGGACACCAATAATTCATTCAGTAGTCTCTACAGCTTAGCCAATCTAGGAAGTAGCATTGAAAAACCCTTGCAGAACCACAGTGAGATAGAGATGAGAGAGAGAGAGAGAGAGAGAGTCAACGAGACAGAGAGTCAGCGAGACAGAGAGAGAGATAGAAATAGAGATAGAGATAGAGATAGATTTCAGCTCAGAATTTAGTTTCACTGAGTTGAAAGAGGCCTTCACTAGAGTCTCTGAGGTTTGTAGCATGGATGCCAACAGAACTTGATGCCACGAATTTTTAAAATGGGAAATAAGCAGATGCATCATCTACACACACACCTTTTAAAAAGTTAATAGATGTATCCACTGGCTATCTCAAACAGATCGGTTTTCCTGCTCAATCTGTCACAACTTAGCTGTACTGGCCAAGGCAACCTTCCCCAGTCTGATGTCTTCTGGATGTGTGGCCTTCAATTCCGATCCTTCCTCACTGATTCAGATTTTTTGGCATTTTTCCACAACTTTTTTTAATAATAACTTTATTAAATTTTTAGGCAAGAAAGATAAAATCTAGCAGAAACTAATATTTAAGATGAGGGGAAAAGAAAAAAAGAGAAGGAAGGAGGGAAGGAAGGAAGGAAGGAAGGAAGGAAGGAAGGAAGGAAGCCAGCCAGCCAGCCAGCCAGCCAGCCAGCCAGCCAGCCAGCCAGCCAGCCAGCCAGCCAGCCAAAAGTGCAGGAAAAAAAGAAAGATAAAAGAAGTATAAGGAAACAACTTCCTATTTTCCTTTACAACAATTATAAGTAAAAAATTAAATTCAACTCTTACTCTAGGGTTACAACATAACTTTTGTTTTTTATATCATCTACTATTTTTTCTAAACATCAAATTCATGTATCATAATTTCATTTTTTTCTGTTTCACACAGAGTCCAAAAGGGGTTTCCAATCAGCATTAAAATTAATCAATGTCTTTTCTCCAATCAAGGCTGTCATTTTATCCATCTCAGCAAGCTCCATCATCTTCACTATCCAGCCTTCCAACTGTAGGTAATGTTGAATCTTTCCACTGTTGTGCATATAAATGTCTCACTGCTATTATCATATTTAAAACCAAAGTTCCATGAGTATTTTCCAATTTTTTGTCAATCAGTCCCAGAAGAAACATCTCTGGCTTCAGTTGTATATTAATCTTTAAAAACTTCTGAATTAATGCATGTGTTTGAGTCCAAATTTTTTTAGCTTTTTTACATGTCTACCAAGCATGTAAGCATCCCCTCTTGTTGTTCACATTTCCAGCATACATTCAAAGTACCTTTATACATTTTAGACAGTTTTTCCAGTGACAAATACCAATAATACATCACTTTATAGAAATTCTCTTTAATATTATAACATAATGTAAATTCCAGTCCTTTCAACCACATATTCTCCCATTGTTCCATTTGTATGTTATAACTAAAATTGTTCACCCATTCTATCATACATTCTTTCATTTGTTCTTCTTCTGTTTCAAATTTCAATAAAAGTTTATACATTTTAGCAATAATATGTTCATCATTTGTAATTCTTTTTCAAATTCAGTCTTATACTGTTCAGATCCAAAAGTCCTCTTATCTATTTTAAATCTTTCTAATAATTGTACATAGGAAAACCATTGACATGTGTATCCTTCTGTTGTGCAGAGCGCAGCAAAGCTCTCAAAAACTCTGTTCTCAGGAAAATTACACATCAGCATGAGAGCTTGCAAAATGCAATGTCCATATTTTGCTCTCCAAAGAAATTCCAGTCAGAAAATATATACTAACTGGTTTTTATTGATAAAAATGCAAAACTCCATAAAATACAAGTTGCATACAAAATATAGGAAATAACAAAGACTTCTTCTCATCTTAGCATCCAAGACTTATCCACAACAAAGTCTCTAGCTAAAAAACACTCTCAGAGAAGAGGTACACTACTTGGTTACTAGTTACAACTACATAACCCATAAAACTACATGATGGATAAAACTATACACGACTGACAGGCTAGGCATCTAGCCCTCCCATTATATTGCCAGCATGTACCCCCCCCCCCACTGAATAACTAGCATACACATGCCAACAGGTGGTAGTAAAGAGCATAAGACAGTCACAAGATGCTTTGTTTACATTAACTTCCCACAGTAGACGAAACAAGTTGTTGTACAGAGAACGGGATGACTTTCTTCCCATGAGAAAATCCTGACACCTTCTAATATAAAATCTTATCTTAATTTCATTTTGAATTATCCCTGGGGAGATTCTAATATGTCACCATAAGTTAACCATTTATGTTTAGTTATCATTTCTCTTCTGTATAATACTTCTTGTGGTGAAAGCTACAAAGGTATTTTCGGACACAACCTGGATTTATATCTATTCCATATTCTCAGTATGGCACGTCTAACAAAATGATTTTTAAAATCCACATTAACTTTAACTTTATCATATCATGAGTAACCATGCCACTCAAATCTCAGATCATGTCCTTCTAGCTCCAATAATCTTTTATTTCTCAGCATCACCCACTCTTTCATCCAAAGTAAACAACAAGCTGCAAAGAATAGTTTCAAATCAGGTAAACCCAAACCACCTCTTTCTTTAGCATCTTATAATACTTTGTATTTAACTCATGTTTTTTTCCCCTGCCACACAAATTTTGATATATCTTTCTGCCAGTTTAATTGGTACATCAGTTGTCAAAACAGGTATTGTCTGAAACAAAAATAACATTCTAGGCAAATCATTCATCTTAAACACAGAAATTCTCCCCAGCAATGACAACTATAATTTATCCCATCTTAACATATATTTTTTTAACTTCATTCCATGTCTTTACATAATTATTTTGAAATAACATACAATTCATGTTTTTCAAAGTAATACTCAAATATTTTACCTTTTTTTTCAATCTTAAAACCTGTTTTGTTCATCAATTATGTTTGACCTTGTATCTTCATATTTTTTGTTAACAACTTTGTCTTCTGTTTATTAATCTTAAAACCAGCTAATGCACTAAATTCTTTTAGTTTTCTCATTAGTAATTCAAACCCTTTAAAGGATCTTTCAAAACCAGTACAAAATCATCTGCAAAAGCTCTCAACTTGTCTCTTTTTTAATTTTTACACCCATTATCCTCTCATTTTGCCTTATATCTCTATTCAAAACTTCAGGAAGCAAAATAAACAGAAGAGGGGACGGTGGCCATCCTTGTCTTGTTCTTTTTTGTATCTCACAGGGTTTTGTTAGATCTCCATTAACAATAATTTGTGTTTTCTGTGAAATATAAATTGATTTTACCCATTTTATGACATTCTCTCCAAAATTCATATCTTCCAAAACTTTAAATAAAAAAGGCCAATTTAAATTGTCAAAAGCTTTCTCTCCACCTAAAAAAATTAATGCAGTTTGCTTTTCATTATGCTGTTCCAAGTATTCTCTAATATCCAACACTGTTCTGACGTGTCTTTTAGCTGTCTTTCATGTAAAAATCCACACTGGTCTTCATGAATGAATTCTTGCAGAATTATTTTCAATCTATCTGCTAAAATCATAGTGAGCAACTTATAATCATTGTTCAACAATGATATTGGACTGTAATTTCTTGTTAAAGTTAGATCTTGTCCCTCTTTAGGTATTAATGCTGTATTAGCCTCTTTCCAAATCTCTGGCACCTTTCCTCCCTGTAAGATAGAGTTCATTGTATTTTGGAGGGGTTGTTGAAGTTCACCCTCAAAACATTTATAATAAGAACAGGTAATCCATCTGCTGGTACTTTTCTTGGTTTAACTTTTTTATAGCTTCAGAAACTTCCCTTATTGTTATAGGTCCATTCATAATCTGTTTTTGGTTCTCTGTAAGCCTTGGTAAATTTTGGTTTTTTTAAGTATTCATCTATTTTTTCCAAAGGAATATCGTGTCCTTTATACAAGTTAGAATAATACTGGTAAAAAGTATTTTGTATAGCCACATTGTCTGTTAATACAGTATCTCCCTCTTGAAGTTTCAAAATCATTTTCTTTTCTTTCTCTTTTCTTAATTTATATGCTAGTCATTTCCCTGGTTTATTAGCAAATTCAGAATTATTTTGCTTTGCATAGTTCATCTTTATTTCCATTTCTCTTACTGTTAACATAGATAACTGTTATTGTAAAAGTTTAATTTCATGTAAAATGCTTATCTTTTCTAGCAATTTCTTCAGTTCTTCCTCTTTTCTTTTTATCTCATCCAAAATAGTCTGTATTTTCCCTTGGGTCTTCTTTTTAAGTTCAGTAATGTGTTGTATGAAATAATTTCTAATGAAAGCTTTAGTTGTATCCCAAACCATTCTTAAATCAGTACCTTTATCTAAGTTGTTTTTTAAAAAATTATATTAATTTCTTTCTGCAATCCTCCACTATCAACTCTTTCTGTACAGTAATAATGTTTCATTTAATCTCCATCTAAAAGGGGTAGGTTTCCTTTTAACAATCCAACTCACAGGATTATGATCAGAAAAAGTTTTTGGTAAAATCTCAGCTTTAGAAATCTTAGTAGCCAGATTTTTTTGAGGCCCAGATCATATCTATTCTTGAAAAAGATCTATGTCTTTCTGAAAAATAAGTATATTCTCTACAGTTGCCATTTTTCTGTCTCCATACATTTGCTAGAGCTAAATTATCCATCAAAACAAAAAAAGCTGCTGGTAATTTATCTTGAGTAATTTTAATATTCTTTTATGATGTTCTATCTAATTGTGGAGAAATCATTCCATTCCAATCTCACATCAAACACCAGTTTTCATAGGAAAAACTTGTCAATTGCTCCATAAGTCATTTATAAAAAGTTCCTTTATTTTCATTTGGGGCATAAATTTTAGTTTTAGCCCTTTGTAGTTCAACTTCCACCCCAACAAATCTATCATGTTCATCAGTTAAAACAAGTTTTGGTTTTAATTGGGGGTTAATATATAGAACAACTCTGTTTATTCTTTTAGGTCCAGTTGAAAGAATTTCTTCACCCACATTTTTGCAAATCAAATATTTTATGTCCTTTCTTCTAATATGACTCTCTTGCAGGCAAATTATATCTTGCTAAGTAGTGAAATAGGGATTTTTTTCTCTTTTTTGATGAGCATTTGCTCCATTTATATTCCATGTTAAACATTTATAATCCGTGTTTAGGCTAGTAGTTTACAAAAATCAATGCCTGTAGCACCTAATTCAGCATAATCTTTTTCAGAATCCTTCTGTGTGTTGTGGTTCTGGAATAGTCTCCACTACAGCCTCCACTTGAACCTCTTCAATTCTCCTTTAAATTTTTCTAAGAGTTCTCCGGCCTTTTGAACAGAATTCAGTTGAAATCTTTGCTGTTTAAAGGTAAAAACCACACCCTCTAATTTGTCCCAGCGAAATGAAGTCTTTTTCTCTTTTAGTATCTCAATCAAAAAAGAATATTCCTTTCTCTTGCTCAGAATTCTAATAGGGATTTCGTTTAAGATAATTATATCTGCATTATCCATCTTTAATCTTGTATTGAAGTGCTGTTGCAAAATTTGATCCCTTGTTTTTTTTTCCCTTCACAAAATACAGCAAAACATCCTTTGGAACATTTCTTGTTCTTGCAAAATGTGAGTTTATTCAATACACCTTATCAATCTCCATTTCGATATCTTCCTGTTCCCAGTCCAAAAAAAATTGTCAATATTTCCTCTAATATTTTCATCAGTGCTCTCTGGAATAGCTCTGAATCTCAGGCAAAATTCCTTCTTTCTAAGTTCCAGCAAAGCCACATTATCCATCTCTCTCTTCAATTCTCTATCCCTAACTCCTGATTTACTCTCTAAAATTTCCATTGTATCTTTAACTTGTTTTATATCTCCAGACATTTGTTTTACAGAATTTTCCATCTTATCCAGCCTTTCATCTAACTTTTTTCCAAAGGCTGTAAATGTGGCTTCAAGTGACTGAGCCAGTGTAGTCCATCAGACATTGACTGAAGTAAGCTTAAAGGGATTGTTTTATCTTCTTTACCTTCCTTTTCTATCAGCTGCTCAGAGGAACGTCTCCTAGCCTCCAATCCAGCAGCTTTGCACATCATCAAACTTTTCTACAACTTTTCTGTTATTTACAAAATTGGTAGCCAGGAATAATGACAGTCCCTTCCATGGCAAAGTCCCACTTTAACAGATAACAGGATATTAAGGTATAGTGCATGTGGTTTATGAACACAGACAAAATCTTGCTGATTAATTATTGGAAATCACAGAGACGGCTATGAAGTTAGAATCTTAAAATGACTGCCAGTGATTTGGAATGTTGTTTGTTTTTCATAAAATAATGCCAATGCATTTGGTACTTAACATAGGGCATTGCGCTGTTGAAAAATAATTTGGACAAGTTCCTTTTCCTCCCTCCAGTCTCTATATGCCTCCCCCAAACCACTCTAGGGATTCCCCAACCCCCACAAATCAGATTTTGGGAGCCCGCAAAGAGGGTGTTTTTCTTCCAGCAGTATTCACTCTCCTGTTGGATACAATGTACCATTCACAGATAATATAAATGAAGACAAGCTGCAGTAAAGGGTTTGCATACTAAGACAGCTGGTGGTACCAATTTGCCATGAAATGTAAATATAGAAATACTAGAGCAGGTGGTATTTGAAACATAACATTGTCATGTATCAAGCATTGGAGGAGTGAAAAATTAGAGATTGTTTTAAACATATATAACAGATCTTTCTCACTGAAGGCACTCAGTGATAGGGTGTCATTATCCTGTGCTAAGCAAGGTCAGATGTCATTCTGAACAGATACTCCTGTTTTTAAAAACCAATGCAAACCAGAGTTTTGAAGTGCCATACAATCTATGGCACACCTGCAGTATCTCCTGAGCAACATTGTACAGGACATATTTGTAGACAATAAAATTCTTGGAAATTCATATGACTATGCAAAGTCAAATGGTTTTTCTAAGCTGTGTGGGGATAAAATGCTTTCTGAGAAATAAATAACTCAGGACAGATTTATTACCTTCCAATAAAAGTGCTATTAAATGAATTATTTGGAGAAAATGTAAGTGATAGAACATTGTTGGAATATCGATGACAGGGGATTACACTAAGAAGTTGCACACTAATGTTCAATTTGAAACATGGCAGAAGGGATCACTCTTAGTGTAGACCTAATTAGAGCTCTATATGGATGCTGCCTGGCAACTATGTGAAGCTAAGATCCTGTATATCGCTGTGTAGATATTTTACCTGATATTCTCAAGCATTTTCTGATCCAGTCTGCTGAGAATTCTGAAACTATTCTGTCAACTCTGATTTTGTTTGTTACCTTCTACATCAAGGAAGTATAGGAATTTACCAAATTCTTAATTTACCAGATTCTTCTTCAGATGTTCTCCTAACTTTAAAGGAAATAGTTCTTTATATTTGGAGGAGGAGAATTCAGCAAAAAGTGGCTGTTATCAGGTGTCATTAACCAGAAGAATAGTAGGCTGTGTTGTAGCTAGAAGTACCAGTGAAGGATGTTTAATATCTGTTTTTCCACTTTGAATGAAAAAATCAAATAATTTTATGCTTGGAATTGATAGAATACTTTTTTTTCTCTTCTCTATTTTCAACACTCTAAGTTATCTAAATAATAGAATGTCAATCATCTTAAATTAATATTATATAAACATCATTGTATTGAAATACAATGTATCAAGATTTATAACAACATAATAAAAAGGAAAAAAGGGGTGTTTGATATCTACTGATTATCAGAAAATATGCATGTATGCAAGAATACAACACACACATATTTTACATAGATGTGGTGCTTTAGTTATTAGCAGCGTATGCTATGTGCAAAAGAAATTGGCCCCACCAACCCAGATTTCACCAGTCACTGCTAAACTTAAACTTTAACTATGTAGAATGCTATTAAATACTCCTGTATAAACTACAAATAAATAACTAAGCGCAAAACAGGAGGAAAGGTTGAAAAACACATGTGGACTACATAGAACATACTTAAAAGCATTCCAGGAAGTGACGGTAAACTCTTCAATCATTCTCCTCTCCTCTCTTCTCTCTTACAGCCCACCTTAAACCTCTATCTGGCTTATCCACATGTCATAGGAGAAATTGTTACAACATATGTGGAAACCTCATATTGTGGGATCTTTGTTGCATAGGTTGGTTACACAAGTGTGCAAGAGAAGGGAACAAACCAAAAAGGACCTGGGGCAATAGTTGAGCTTCAACTTAAAATGTTTTGAGGGATGGGCATGCATCGGCAAGAAGGGGAGCAAGCTTATTACACTGACATTTAATTGATAATCAAATACATACTTGTTTTTTTAAAAGCACTTGGGAAACTTAGAAAGTATGGTGTTGGCTAAAAGGTTACTGAACTAGTAGAGTTAAACAGCTTTGCAGATTTCCGTATTGGCACCGTAAGGCCTGAAGGTTTCTCCCTGTCTGTCTGGTGGGATACTGTTCATGAGCAGCTGACAGAATAGTCCAATTGTAACTGGATGTTGAAAAACACTGAAGTATGTCTCACCTAGCTGCACTCTGTTCATGAGCAGGTATAGCTTGCTTCAGGAGATCATACGTTATGGATTAAAGATGCCTTGGCCAAAGTAGCATCCAAAATATTTGGGGGACTCGGTTTTACTTTTAATTATTCCAGCAACCCTTAGAGCTGAGCAGAAAGCCTAGGAGAAAATCTCTTCTTTAGAAGAAGAAAAATCAGAAGACTGAAGGAATTGAAAATATATACCTCCTATGTCTATGTAACTGCTTCACAGCCAAGTCCAGTCATGATGCTTGGGGAGAGAGTGGGAGGGGGGACTCTGGCTATGACAAGTGGAGAGCAGACAAGAGAGCCTTGTGAAGCAATGGCTTTACTATCTTGAATCAGATCCAATCACAGTTCCTTTATTTCCACCTGGCGTTCTCAAGGGATAATGGGATTTTCTTGACCACATGCTTGGAATTTTCCTTTCCTGGAAAATTTAGCAAGATCTTTACACAATGGAACAACCATATGGTCTAACTCCTTAACTTACTTAACAACAGAGGTCATACCTTCCTGGATATAGCCAGAGGTTATGTTGATTCCTTTTAAATCCCTTTTTCCTGATAGAATTCTCCATATGGAGCTAGCCTGGGTTCTATCTTTTATTTGAATTTAAGGACCATCGCCTTAGGAAAAATTTTGTATGGTTTATGTGACTTCTTGCCTGATCAGTAATAGAAGCTGAGCTCAGCTCTTCTTCTTCTTCTTCCAATGTGCCTAAATCTCTGTGAGTCCATTTTAGGGATTATATCCTCCTTCAATCCAGGTTTCCAAATACATGTGTGAAAGATGAATCCGGATGAGTAGTGAATTAATATATAAGCAATGAATGAACACTAAGAACAATCTATTAATTAATAAATGACATTTGGAATTCATTTGTGACTCTACAATTTTTTTCAGGAGAAAGAAATAGATGTAATTCATTTCATTAAAAAAAATAATAATTAGAAAATGAATGTACAATGGTGGCTGTCAAGTAAAAGTGCTGGTTTAAGCTCTAAATAGGACCAGAGCATAGGAAGGGCCACTTTTTCCTTCATCAGCCTGTTTATCTGCTGTGTCTTTACATAAAGGTTTGTTCTACTTTCTGCTCTGGAACATGGGGCTGGGCCCACAAACTATGGTACTTCCTACATCATGAGAGCCCAGATGGCTGGTGCACTTTTTTCCTCTCCCCACTCCCTCTGTTTGTGTGAAGACTTCTTGGTGTTTTGCTAAGATCTTTATTTTCTGCCAAGATTTTGTTTTGCTTGCTGCTTGTGATTAATTATTTTGATTGGGCTTTATGCCTCAAGGTTATTTACTATCGTACTTGTTTAATTGCAATCTATTTTTTAAACTTATCATTATGAAACTGTTGGGCTGTGAGGCAGGGCAGGAACATAGGGTGCAGTCATACACCAAGCCAGACCTTTAGCCTGCCTAGCTCAGGAAACCTGCTTGTCGTGGTTCTCCAGGGTTTCAGGCAATATTTCTCAGCCTTGCCTAGAGATGCGAGAAAATGAACCTGAGACCTTTCCACATGCAAAGGCTGTCTCTTACATTTATTTTTAAATGATTTTATAAATTATCATCAAATATCCATCCTTCATTTTCCATTTGTTCTTCTCTTCTATTTGATTGAAGCAGGATAAGCTAAAATATTAACTTCTCTGAACTCCTTTTCAGCCGTTGTTTTTTTTTGCAACGTGACCGTATTTGTTTCAAGAAACATTTTCCCCCATGAATAATTTTTAGGTTTTCTGAGGCCAACAGTCAATCTTGCACTGTGGTATGGTTCTTGTGTTGCTAACACAGCAAGGGAACATTTCACTTGTTAAAAAACAAATCCCATTGGGATTTTAATAAACATCATGAAACCATTTGAGTTGCAAGGCTCGCGAAGGCCCTTCTTTTTATTTCTTCTTTAAGAGAAAAAGTGGAGCCTAATTTGACCTGACAATGCCCCTTTCATGTCTGGAAGTGATGTACAGTAACTAAGTTTGACATCATGTTTAGCAATAAGTTTCACTCTTTTCGGTATGTCCTTCACATTGGTGTTAATGCTAACTACCACACACAACCCATTTTCCCCCAGCCATTTGCAGTGTCATGCTGATATACTAATCTAATTTAGAAACTCTGCAAGCAGCCATTACTTGGAGTTGTTCAATACTTGGCCTCTGCAGTGCAAACTAAAAAACAACTGGAAGAAAAACTGCTTTTAAACAAAATTTATATATGGCTCTTTAACCTCTGTGCCCTGAACCAGAACCCCTCCTGTGCACAGATGCCCTGCTTTCCAATCCACTGTTTTTCAAAGGGGGTAAGAGATGCATGGATTTCTTCACTGAGGACATCATCCCTGCGTAATGAAAGGGCTGCAGAAAACACAGAAGCTTGCAAAGCTCTGTTATGCAGATTCCATCTAATTCAGCCATGACGCTTTGAAGAAATGCTTCAGTTTGACAAAGCTTTGCTCAAATCATCCCAAGGGAGAAGATCCATGAATCCAACCAGGGGTTCTGCTTCAAGGCAGTGAATTGAATCAGGTGTCTTCAAAGCATTTTGGAGTCTTTCAAAGGATTTTGCAGATGTTGGTCTACTGCTTCCAAAGATGTTAGAAAAAGTACCCAAGGTTGCAGCTTCCATGTATGGAAAACACAGAGGGTGGGCTGAGTGATGTGGTGAGTTTCCTGACACTGATATGAGTAGCCGGCCAATTACCTCCTCATTAAACTTTGGATCTTTTGAAATAGCAAGGATAGCCCTGCTTTGGACTTTGCTCACTTCCTCTCAGCACAATGGGTTTTTAACACATGGCGATTGCTAACTGATAAGGTACTTGTAATCAGTCTCCCCTGGAACCTACAGCTGCCTAACCAACTTCCCTTCCCCCCAGCTCGCCTCATGACAATTTAAATCCTAATCAGTTCAACCACTCTGATGAAGTGAGTGGCAGCTTATGAAAGCTTAAGCCTTTAAATAAAATGTGTTAGTCAGAAAAGGAGCTGCCAGACTCCTCCTGAGTTTTTTTTTCTTCTCCCTTTCTTGAATGTGGTCAGCCAAAAGTCCAAACTCAGTTCTTTCTAGTATGAATAGAATAAGTGGAACAGTAAGGGTTTATTCTTTAAGAACTTTTTAAAAATATTTTATTTTTAGGTTGGAGTTAGGCACCTTCTATATTTGTTCAGCGCAATGTCTCTGAAGACTCTTTCCTGGGGAATTTGATGGTTCCTATGCTGGCTCATTCCTCATTTGGTCATAAAAAAAGCGCAGAGGGAAGATTTCCAAAAACGATTGCAGTGAAAACCTTATAGGTAGTCACCTGAAAGTATACAGAGGTAGCACTGTGAAGTGTGTACCTGAGATGTGCTATTTTCATCCCATTCTGCCAAAAAATGAAGCAGCTGCATGTATTGTGATGCCTCCCCGTTATAGTCTATGGATGAATCTTTTTTCAAATAAAATCTTGAAGGGGTCATATTGATTTCCTTCAAATCACACACTCAAGTTGAATCCTGCCATCTTCAAATCCTGAACCTCCACACTGAATCAGAATAATATTCACAGGCCTATAAAGGATATTCTGCACAATCTCCTCACTAAATTTTGGTCCCTTCTGGAAACTAAAAAATTAATCAGGCTGCTTCCCTCTGCCAACTCAAGCTACAGGCCACAGAAACCAATCTGCTAGTGTGACGTTTGGTAATAGGATGGCTATTTATGGCCCAAATATTCCATATACCTATGTATATGAAAAGAGGCATATTTAGAATACAAGAATCCAAGTACAAACACAGTATATCTTATAAGAGAGAAAATTGTACCTAGAAGATCAGTCAGTTGCTCATGTCCAGGTGCTACATTCTGGGGCTCCCTTTTTTGTTCTTTAAACCAGGTTTGGATTAGACAGAACTTCAAACAAAGCAAGTCTTGAAAGTGAGGTCTGACCTCCAAATTCAGGGCTTCAATTTACCCACAGGCTATATACGATGCAGGTCTGTTCCCATAAGAGCAACTACTTACAAAGATCCTTTGTTCAGCTCTTACCAGATATGAATTTTAGTTGTAGTCCTATGCATCTCCAGGTGTTGCTGTTTTTTTAATCATGCAGAAAATTGATGAGCATTTTTCAGAGATAAAGCCAGGTGAAGTGATTCTGGGAGGGACCATAAATATGAAAGGGACATGCTGAATTACTTCCCTAGGAATCCAATCTTGATTAATAATAATGTTACAGCTATTATTCTTTTGGACTTCATAAAAGTTTATTGCTGTGCTTCAAGACTCCTTAAGCTTCTATGTTGTGCTCCAGAAAATCTGGCTATGCAGAGCACCTTAAACACTGAAAAAAAGATAACCTCTATTTCCTATTTTTCGGTATACACTGGAACAGTTGAATGAAGATGCAGAAGAAATCATCCTCTGCCACTTTCTCCTTTGTCAGCTCATTCAGGCTCATCCTTATGACTCATCATCATGATATATTTGTTGTACTCTAGTTGCATGTGCAAACCATGCACCATCAGATACATTCTATTTGTCTTGGCTACTGGAGTCCACCTCCACTTTTGATGCTCATATAACCATCTGGTGCGGGTGCAATCACAGAAGGAAAAGCAGTCTTTTCATGGGCAAACAATTCGCTTTTTAAAAAAAAAATCCTCTGCCTTACAGCTGGAAGGAATGTGCCTGCCTTGATGTTTCCTCTGTGCCTCTAGGATTTTTCTACAGAACAGAACAGCACCCCTGCCTTCCAGATGTGGTACCCAGTAAAGCCTCAGGAAAACCCTTCAATGTGTCTTGGAGGCTCAAACAGTGAAGGCAACCTGAGCAAAAGACAGGCTGGCATAAAGTGGCATTTGAGGTGACTGGACTTGAAATGGAGGGTGTGTGGCAGAACTCAGGAATTCAAGCAAATATAGCTGAAGCAATGAGTCTGAACAATGAATGGCTGTTGCTTGTTCTATTATGTTAATCAGGGATTCCTTAACAACTCTTCCTCCATAACTTTCAGAAATGGATTCACAAACACTTCTAAAAATTCAAGTAATTTGAACAGAAAGCTCATCTGGGGGAAAAAATCTAGCCATTTAATCCCACTACTGTGGTTTCAAATTGTGTAGGTAACCTTTAGTAACATTAATTAGTTGTATGGTATAAGAACATTTTAGTAAAATGAATATCTGTACAATAAATCTTCCTCCCCAGGATAAAAAGGAAAAATAAAATTGGCATACCGTAGCACACTATATCAGTACAGTAAGCCTATATTCCTTTTTTGTGATTTATTTAGCAGAAATTAGGGAGACGTTGGAAAATTACCATCATTTCTATATTTAAAACTTGCTTCCATAAAGCATGAATGGCTATTTTGCTTTTCATTGCCATGTTAATTTTCTGTTGTATTAGGTAGCACTTTCAGACTCAATGTACCCATCAAAAATAAGGATACATGTTCCACAGTCATTCTAGCTGCTTGCATCATGTATGCATCTGGATATGTAAATATATCTAGAAAGCTGAAAAAAAAATTGGACCAGCTCAAGAGTGGAAATCTCATTGCCAGGACCTCTATAACTCATCAGCAGGGAGAGTCAGTTGGATTTTGTGATAGATCTTCACTTTTTGAAGTTGTCCTCCTGTTACAAGCATCTGGGAGCCTTGTCCTTCAGCAGTTATGGGAGAATTCCTCCTTCCTCTGGAGAAATTGTCTCATCTGATTTCTCTGCCTGCCAATTTGGGGGTAGAATTTCATAAAACCATTTGGGTCCAATCTAATTACTGATGGCAACTCCTCACAAAGTGGCAGATGTTTAAAAAAAGAAAAGATAAGCTGCCGCAGGATTGGAAAGTTTAAGAAATCCTTCCCCTTTCCTCTCTGAGCCCCCAAGTTTCACCCAGAACAATCCAGTTTGGCTCATCATTAACTGTAGCATAGGTTTCTTTCCAGATAGATAGATTTGGTGCCTTCAAGTCAGTGTTGAGTCCTGGCAACCGCCTGGACAAGTCCCTGAAATTTTCTTGGCAACATTCTTTTCAGAAGTGGTTTGCCCTTGGCTGCTTCCCAGGGATGAGAGAGACAGACTGGCCCAAGGCCACCCAGCTGGCTTTGTGTCCAAGATGGGACTAGAACTCACCATCTCCCAGTTTCTAGCCTGGTGCCTTCACCACTACATCAAACCAGCTGTCTCCTTTCAGAATAATTCTAAGAGCAAATGCCTAATGGAGGAGAGAGTCCTGTTGTTCCAAAAAGTATCTAATGGGGAACATCCTAGATACTTTTAGAACGAATAAAAATAACATGGAGCCCTGAGAACAGGAAAAAGAGAACGATTTTAAGTAATTTGCCTCTGCTGGACTTTTACTATCCAGAATCAGTAATATTTGAAGGATTCCTAAACACAGTAGGGTGGAAGGGAAAGGGGGAGAACAATTGACTGCAAAAGTAATGAATAAATAGTATCTTTTTTTTTTTTCTTTCAGAAAGAGGGGCATGATGTTTTATTTGCTATTTATCATATAGAATAAAAATAGCTGAACTTCTGGTCATTATCATTCCATGTGAAAAGCACAAGTTTTCAGAATCTTGATTCAATACCACACAGGAACTCCAAACTGCTTGCATATAGTTTAGAGCAGTGTTTCTCAGCCTCAGGAACTTTAAAATTTTGCTGGCTGGGGAATTCTGGGAGTTGAAGTCCACACATCTTAAAACTGCTGTGGTTGGGAAACACTGGTTTAGAGCAATAGAATACCAGATTTTGGTTACCAAGCTGCAGAGTTGCTTCCTACCCCCACTCCCCTGCCCAACTTTCACCAATATGCTACTGCACATTCTCTAACAGGATTTATTGATGGTTCTCCAGCAGAGGAGAGAGAAAATGGGTCTTTCCTTTCCTGTGACACCTTTTTTAAGTGATAAGAGGAAGGAGGTCAAATGCAACCCAGAATGGAATACTTTCCAAGTCCTAAGGCCTTTGCCCTTGGGCTGGATAAATGTGTCACTGACAGTGGGGTCATCTTCAAAAGAGCTTCTCCTGCAGCTCTGAATGGTTGGAGTGGTCATAATGGTTGGGGTCCCTCAGATAAGCTTTAAGCCAGGGGTGGTCAGCTTCTGCTTTGTAGAGGGCTTGAACTCAACCTTACAATGCGCCAGAGGGTTACAGGAGGCCTTCCAGTGATATGACATCATTGAAAGGGAAAGGACTGAGAATTATTGGCCCTTTGGGGTACAATTTTGTGGGTTTAGGATGAGGGATGTGGTATTAGTGGGAGTGCAAGTAGTTGCCTCACAGAGGTTTCCTGTTCCTGTTCCTATCTCTATTTTTATTTATTTATTTTGCACTAAATTATGCTGCCAACAATTGGCCATTTTGTAACCAAATTTCAGCAGCATGATTTCTAGCTCATTTAGGGGTTGGGGGTTGAGAAAGAGTTTAAGATGAGAATTGGAACATTTCCCTTCCCAGTGACCTTCAACTCTCATTCCCATTCTCATTTGGAGGTGAGGAGAAGCAAAGACCTGGGCAGCCACTTTGTCACCAATTATTGGTAGCATGATCTCAGGATGCTGGAGGGCTTGTTTATGCCCCATGGGCCATGTGCTGTCCACCCTGCCTTAAGCAGCTTAAGTCTTCAGAGGTCCATGTTAAAGTGGGCCTACTAAACAACTGCTAACTTGTACAGATCTTTCAATTCAGGAATCATAATCCCTGGTTAGCACCCCAGCTGCCACCTTTTGCACCTGTTACAACTTCTGGATGTCTTTAAAAGTAGGATGTGTTCCATTTGTCATGATGGTTCTTATTCAGATTGATGAAAGGGAATTTGTTTCTGAAATTTCTTTCAAGGGGAGAGAGAACTTTGGAGAAATTGTCATGACTTCTGATGTTCATCCCCTTACAAGGTACCAAGCAGCCTATGTGAATGTTTTCTCTTTTACTGTACAATCACCCTTCCAACGATTTGCAGCTTGCCCTGTCTTCCTGTGCCACAATAACATAGCAGTAAGCTCCTTCTGCCACCAAGTAAGCTTTAAAATAGCACCACAAAAAGTTAGAAGGAAACTCTCAAGCAAACCAAGAATCAGGTACACTAACAGAAGCCTCTGTAGCAAGAGGATAGAATTTGCAAGGCAGATTTCAGCCCAGCAATAATAAAAATGTTGGTCATATGGTTCTCACCCAACTGTAGATCCAGGCTGTGGAGCCATAAATGAAGCACTCAGTCCAGCGCCAGCAACAGGTGCAGTGCATAGTCCAAAAGGTGAAATAGGTCCTTCAGAAAGTTGGTTGGAGGATGGCAGGGACAGCAGGTGATGGGCGAGGGTGGCAGCAGGAGACAGGTGGCACTGTGGATGCAAAGGGCCCATCCAAGTTTAGCCCCCAGGCCCAACTGGGAATGAAGCTTTACATACGTGCCAGGGAGCATAACATGCTAACAATCGCCCTTTATGTCTCACTAAAAAAAAAAATCTCCCCATATTTCATAAGGAGAGAAAATGTCAGCCAAATCTGCCCTGCTTTGGCTCAGAAGCAATACATAATATTTATGTTTCTTTGGTGCTCGTCCTGAGGAATTCTCTGGTGGATGATTTTTCCACCAACGCCTTGTGGTTTGAATGGTGGGACATAAAAATGCTCCCTTAATTCTTCTGGCAGATTCACAAGAAACCAAATGATGCCACCAAGTTTAACTGCAATGTGAGAGCTAACTGTCATTGTAGAACAGGAGAGGTGGCACTGCGAGTGGCTCCTTTTCAGCAGCTGTGAACAAGGACTCCTGTGTTCTTCCATTTTTCCTCTCCTGTCATGTTTTTACCCTCTAACTGGTTATCAGGAGTTTGTAGCCGCTTCCAAGGTGGATCCCTTGGAACTCTCTGTGCATGCCAGAGTTTACACATATTGCGCAAGAAGAATTGGCTAGAATCCCGCTTTTACCCTGCAGCTCAACAGAAACAGCCAGGCTTAGGTTTCACTAATGCTTCTTCCATTCTGCTGAACATACTATCCAGTAATCATAGCTGTTGATTACATTTCCAATGCACGCCAAGTCTTGTCATTTCCATTGTAATTAATTTAAAGAAAACATTTGTGTCTGAAAACAAAACACATTGTGGCCTGTTTTCATTTACTTGAGCCCATGTCCTTATTACTCACTCTCTTTCTCTCGCTCTTTCTCTCTCACACACACATACTTCATTACAATTAACTGAGAAAACATGACCTAAGCAAAGTTATCAAAGGAGAGCAATTATGGGAGCATGTGCCATATTATTTCAATTAGGTAAGTGGTTTTGTTCAGGACCAGCACAAAACTACTGTTCATCCCATGATTCCCACTGTTAGGATTGATAAATGATCCCAACATTGCCTTTTCATTCGGCAGGTTTATTTCTGGACAAGGGCCAGACACAACAGAACCAAAAGATTTATAAGCACCACAGTAGAAAGGCAAAGAAGAGCTGGAGGCCTGACCTGTCACTTGTTTAAATTGGGAGTAGAACAAAGGGCGGGGGGGGGGGGGGGGAATATAAACCTCAATGGCCAAACTCAAGAATCTTAATGAATGGAAGGCTTTGCTTAAGGAACATCTCCATGGCCTCAATGGAATTGTGTTTAAGGCGGGGTTTTGGGTCTACTGAAAGCAAAGCCCCCGAATATCAAGGTGTTAAGAAGCGGGCTATAACACCAAAGTCCAAAGAAAACAACCCATCTGTTCTGAGATACGTCTCTTTGAGTTCAATCAGACTTACTCCCCAGTACAAGATGGCAAGGTTGTAGATTTAGATTAGAAGTCTATTTCACGGACAGCATAATCATCTGTAATGGAGCTCTGTCAAGTGGGATTTGATCCTGGATAACTGGCCTAGGACTGAATCTCTGAATAAAGATATAGGACTTCCTACTTGCTGGTGGATGACTACAATAAAGTTTGATTTGATTTTCCTATTTATTTAGTTTTAAAATCTAATATTTCAATATTAAAATGTTTTACGTGGAAAGAAGTACAAAAAAATTATTACGATGTATCAAACTACAAATCTGATCTTTTCTCTTAAACAAGAAATCTGTATGTAAAAGGGAAAGGCACGAAGCCAGCTGGGTGACCTTGAGCCAGTCCTTCTCTCTCAACCCTAGGAAGGAGACAGTGGCAAACCACTTCTGAAATCTTGCCAGAAAACTGCAGGGACTAGTCCAAGCAGTCACTAGGAGTCAAGACTGAGTCAAAGGCACCCAAAAAAAAAAAAAAAAGGTAGTGGAGAGAGAGAGAGAGAAGCACCTGAAAAAAGTTAATGTAGCAGCAATTCTGCCAAGAGAACTTCCTTTGGCAAATGTTTGGTTGCCTTGGCATCGCCACCATAGAAATGGCTTTCCTCCTGTAATGCTCCTTTATCTCTTTGCAACAGATTTCTTTGCTTGTCATATTCACTCTCAGCCCTAGGTAGAGCCAATCAGAGTAACTTAAGCAACCTTTCTGGCAGAGTCTAGCAAACAGTGGAATGCTTGTGATTTACGCCCATGAAATCCAGGATTCTAGAATGCTCTGGACTAGACATCATGACATTTAATCCCAGGATGTAAATTGGGTTGGCTAGGAAAGGCAGATTCTGGGCAAAGAAATGAAAACAGCATGACTGTGCTTCTATTCAGGCAAAGAATGTTAAGGTTGGTGTTAGCATTCATTTATCATAGTCTGGATCTAAAGTCTTATTTCTAGAAATCTCAAGCCTCTGGACAATCTATTGTAGTACAAGGGTGCATTTGTTCTGGCTGCTTGGCCTAGGAGTTAGATGGTTCTCCTGAATCTTTCTCCAGGTTCATATTCTTCCAAGAGATGAAGTGTGTTGTCATGAGTTCTCCAAGAATGATTGATTATTTGAAATACATCTTTACATTTCCACCCATTTATAGATTGCTAAGCTCAGGAAGCTCTTGTGTCTCCCCACTATGGCTTTGAGAAAGCACCATCCATAGGAGGCTAACACCCAAGCAATCCAGGACACGATGGACAAATAA
Source organism: Liasis olivaceus (assembly GCA_030867105.1). NCBI lineage: Eukaryota > Metazoa > Chordata > Lepidosauria > Squamata > Pythonidae > Liasis > Liasis olivaceus. The sequence continues at coordinate 193,905,321 of CM061349.1, forward strand.
TGTGGCCTGAGACAACATAGTGTCCTATAATCCTAAACTCTTGCTCATGTGCTGAATCACTTGTATGCAACGAAATGCAACAAAAGTCCTCTTGAATCCCAGCCTTAAGTGTGGAGGAACAGCTTGATTTAAATAAAAGATAAAGAAACGAGTAACTGTTTCTTGAATAATGCTATTCATTATGTGCTGCTAATTATTTCATAGCGTTGTTGTAAGGATGACTGAGCAAGGAATTTATAGTCACCTTTTACATGCTTAGAATGTTGTGTAAATAAACAGAAGCTCCAATTGGTTAACCAGACACAACACTGCAATTTTGTTTCAATCAGGGTGGCAGGGTTATTGAAAGACATGTCAAGATGCATGGGAAAAGTTGTGGGGAAACATTCAAGATAATGTAATGAGTCAGACTACCAGACCTGGGCTGCAAAACTCCAAAAATCAATAGATGGCAGCAAAAAAAAAAAAAAAAACCACCTTAAAAGTATATTGTAGGCCAGATCTGATAACCCTATACATGAAGAATACATTCAGTATTAAATTGCAAGAAATCTAGGTATTTTAAGAACATGGGTTCTGACCACTTATGTCTATAGACATAAACATGCTCATGAAAAAAAAAAAATAACATGTATTTATATAACATGTAACACTGCTATGTATACAGGTATGTACATACATATACAAACACACACACAATATGTGAGAGTGTGGCCATTTCTCTCTGTCTTCTCTTAGGATTTTTCTACATCTCAGCCTTAAGCTCCCTTGACTCCCTCAATTGGCTGGAAATGAAATTGGCTTAAGAAATCTCTTTCTGGATTTCAACTCTTTTCCCCATTTTGGCCGTGGTGATGGCTGGTGGCCCCTGATTGGCTGTTTCCCCTGCTTTACCTTTCCCACCCCTGCCAGGAGACCAAGGATCAATCTCTTTATTTTCCATGGACGGGTCTTTCAGGAGATATGGTTTCCACTGAGAGACCTTTGGTAAGATTCTCCCTTGTACCTTCCCATCCTGAGTGTCTACCAGTGGGCCAATAAAACAAACAAACAAACATGTGCCACATTTACTATTATTCCTATAACCTGGACTGTAAGGGGAAACTGGCAGAACTGTTGTTAATTTCACCAGGTATGCATCTTCACCATCCTCAGTGAACTTATATATTAAAACAGCTTTTCACTGTTCTACTGGTGCCCTGGTAAAAGACAGCAATCACAAAAGGGCCCAGCATTTCACTAATCCACCAGTAACAAGGGGAAAAAAATAATAAAACAAAGGTTCATCTGTCAAGGTCCCTTAGAAGGGGGAAGCAACCCAGCAGCTCAAGACAAAATGGCCGTGGGGATCAATGGCCAGTAACCAGAGCAGATGGGGCTAATTGGAGTGCAGGCTTGCCTACAGTGAAAGGAAGCATAGCAGGGAAATGAGACAGCACCACCTGGGCTGACACAAGTTGGAAAACACCCCTTTCGATGCACAGCAGGAAAAAGATGGGCTGAGACTGCCTTCCTGGTAAGTGGGATTAGAGGACGGATGGGTTAGTGGCCTCTGATTCTGCTGGGGCAACCTGGTTGTGCAGATCAGCCTTGAGGTGGTTGTGAATCGATCTTAGAGGCAGCGAGCTTGCTGTACCTTTCCAGAATGTTGTTTATCATCTGTGGATCTGTCAATGGATTCTTTCATGGCCCCAAACCAAACTTTCTCCTCAGAAAAAGTCCCCATCATAGTGATCAGAGTACTTTACCACAAAGAAAATTCCAGAATAGTTTCCCCCCAGCCATTAGAAGTCGCATGGTTTCTGGTAATCTGTTTCAAAGAATGCAGCTGGGGGCAGAGGGGAGGATAGGTAGGGAGAATAAAAGGGAATTGGATAGGAAATTGGTGCTATAAAGGAGACATGGTCTTACAATTAAAGATATTTACCAGAGAAATGTGAACCCCATTATATTCTGGCTTAGGCTGTGCAAAGAAGAACTGTTTTACATCATCCAGGATAAAAAACAGGTCTATAGGTAAGCTTTAAGAATAATAAACATCCTGCATTCAAGGGGAAAAAAAAGCCTGTCAAATGAAGGAATATTGATTTTGGAACAAGAAATATTATGTCAAACAACATTAGTTTAATTGAACTGAATTTGGTTTAAGTATTAAAAGCATTTATATACAAACAGCGAATGAAAATTAACTGCAGCTGAGTCCCGTGGCCACCTCTTCAGTATCGACGCAGGTTCTTTGGCGTTCTCCTAGGATTCCTAGTCTGCGTTCAATTCCCATAGCATGACTCAAGAGAAAAGCAATATGCTTTCTCTCAGAGAAAAAGCCAGTTTAAAGCTCTGTTTTGACTTTTCAAAATACACAAAAGTTTTACTTTCTGAAGAAGAATTTATAACCAAGGGGAGGAAGTGGAGGTAATGCTAGAATCAGCGCCTCAGCACCGCAGCACTGGGGCTGCTGGAAGGGCCTTCCTGCACTTTCAAATTACAGTTAAAATTTATTTGCCTTCCAGCTCCTGTTTACAATACTCTGCAAGTCTCCCTGTCAGAGGGCAGGTGCTCAGGGGACAAACACATCAGCAGAAGTGGGCTACTCCGGGATACATAGATTTTACAATCGGCCTGAAGTGCAACGTACGTCTCACCAAAGCAAGAAAACTGCAACTGGGCTGAACCACTTCATAATGTGTAGAAGGGCAATGCTTCTGCACATCAAAGATAAACTAGCATGTCAGAAAGAAAAATTCTAAACAACTATCCTTTCTGATGTGTGCAGAGATATTTATTCACTTATTTGTTTTATAGAGGAGCGTGCACTGGCAACGTGAAGTGGTATAGCTTAAATACCGATTCACCCTTCAGAACCACTCAGACGGAAGCAAAATGCCTCTGTGCAGCCTCACCAACCCTAGCAGTGAGCAGGATATTGACTGCATCAGAGAAGGAAGAGGAAGAAGTTGTTTTGACAATAGGAAGATAAAATCGTGAAAAGATAAATAGAGATGGAATTTTCAGCAACAGCAGAGAAAGCAGCGTACGTTTCTTTAATTTTTCCAGCTTCTTGTCTTGATGCACCTTAAAAATAAATGAATAGTTTTCTTTATGAGTACCTTTAATGAGGACTAATCACATGGTTTTCTAAGACAATAATAAATCTTATTGTCAGTCCTTTGAATGTGTCTTCCTTGGGCAATTAACAATTTCCTTGAATCACTCACTGCCGCTTGGTATCCTCTTAATTCAAATGGCTTTCCTCATGCACTTAGGTGGCCCTGGTTAAATCACCTAAGCCGAAGGATTACAAATCACCAGAAGAGAAAGTTAAAGAATGTGCTGAACAGAATGGCCTAAAGGTCATCATGTTCAGAAATGGCAAGCATTGCCTGGACTTTTTGTTGTAAAAGTCACCATGGGATTTTGCATCCAAAGAGGGATGCAAAAGACACTTGGAAGCCCTTGTTTGTACTATGTGAATCTCCATGATTCTAAATTTTACAGGAAATACTTGTCTGTGTGAATCAGGAAGGGTACAGAATTCAGAGTTCCACACTGAAGAAAGAACCAGGTAGTTACATATACAGGGAGAAAGTTATCTAAAATACTAACTATGGCGGCTAGCTACAAAAGTAAGGAGGCTGTGCGCACTTTGAAATGTTTCAGAACTATTTTGGATCCCACACAAGGACAGACCCAGCATCTGTCTGCTCTTTTCTCAGTCTCACGTAGAAGCCTGAAAAAAGAGGGCTGCTTTAATGTAATCAGGGAGGTGCTATGCTTGCATGAGGTCTGAAGCACTTCTTCCAAACTGTTTTTGAAGGATGCCCGGCCCAAAGAAGTCCCATTGACCCAGATTGAGTTAATTAGTATCCACTAAGATTTGGCATGTATGATAAGAGGCAGGCAGGAAAGAGAGACGTAAAATAAATAAAATTATAAGCATATTGTTTATATAGGACATGTAGTCAGGTCCCTAATCCTTACAAGACTTGTACCTTCCAGAATCCCTTGCCACTGCTTATCTTGGCTGCAACTGAGGATAATTGTTTCAAATATCTAGAAGGTACCAAAGTGACTGCCCTATCTGGCAATGATGAAGTAAGGAAGTTCAGTATTATTAATAGTTTCTTATTTTAGGAGTGGGGCTTAGACCAAGAAAGTGGTTTATTTTCCTCACTTAATAAGCAGAGGTAATTTTTGAAACATGACATTTCCATGCATATACAATTTGCTACTCCACTTAACCAGTTTCCATTAGCTTGAGTGTATGACGCAACCACAACTAGATTATATGATATAATCCAACTCCCTTAAAGATTAAAATAATTCTTTTGATTGATTGATTAATTGGATTGATTATGTGCCATCAAGTCATTTTTGACTCTTAACAACCACACAGATAGATTTTCTCCAAGATGGTCTATCCCTGTTATTTCATGTCTCTCTATGCCTTTGTAACTGAGTCGGTCCACCTTGCTGCTGGAGGGATCCTCTTCTTCTCTTTCCTTCTACCTTTCTCAGCATTAGAGCCTTTTTGAGAGAATTGGTTCTTTGCATAATATGTCCAAAATAGGATAATTTGAGCCTGGCCATTTGTACCTCAAGTGAGAACTCTGGGTTGACTTGTTCAGTGATCTATCAGTTTTCTTGGCTGTCTACAATATTTCAGGAGTCTTCTCCAACACCAAAGTTCAAAAGCATCAATACTTTTCCTATCCTGGCCCCTTTTGGATTTTTTGTGGGAAATAAAAAAAAATGAAATTATGATATATGGATTTGATGATTAGTAACATTAATAGTTTATGCAAAAAAATGTACATTTCTATTTTTCAACACTTTTGTTTTCTTTCTCTACCTTTAGCTTTCTTTCTTTCTATTCTTTTTCTTGATTATTAGTTTGTATTGGTTTTTATCTTTCTGCTTTTTATAATAAAGCTGTTATATAAAAAAATATTCTTCCTATCCTGCTTCTTTCAAGTCCAACTTTCACTTCCATAGAGTGTCACAGGGAATACCATGGCTTGGCGATTCTGATCTTTGTAGGTATAGATACATCACGGCACTTGAATATCTTTTCCAAGGCCTTCATTGCTCTACCAAGTGCTAGTCTGCAGCATATTTCTTGACTTGCTTGTTCCTTTACTGTTGGTGGTTGATCCTAAAAGGCAGAAGCTCTCCACCACTTTGATATCTTCATTGTCAATTCTGAGGCTGGTTGTTCTACTTGTTGTCATTAGTTTGGTCTTCTTTATATTTAATTTTAGTCCCATTTTTTCACTGTGATCTTTGAGTTTAGCACTAGGGCTTGCAGATCCTTTGCGTTTTCAGCTATCAAGGTAGTGTCATCAGCATAGCGCAGGTTATTGATGTTTCTTCCTCCAGTTTTAAAACCATGCTCATCTTCTTCCAATCCAGCTTCCCTTAATATATATTCTGCATATAGGTTGAATAAATAAGGGGAGAGTATGCAGCCGTATCTCACTCCTTTGCCAACCTAGAGCCAGTCTGCTTCACCATGTTCTGTCCAGACTGTGGCTTCCTGACCTGTATATGTAAGTTTGTCATGAACACAATGAGATGTTCTGGGATTCCCATTTTTCTGAGCACATTCCATAGCCTGACATGATCAACACAAGCAAAGGCTTTTCTATAATCGATGAAGCACATACTGATTTCTTTTTGGTATTCTTTGGCTATTCAATTATCCAGTGTGCATCAGCAATAATGTCTCATGTTCCTCGGCCTTTTCTAAAGCCAGCTTGAACATCTGGAATCTCTTTTTCCATGCAGGGTTCTAATCTGCATTGGATGATCCTAAGCATTATTTTGCCAGCATGTGAAATTAAGGATATTGTACGATAATTTTCACACTCTGTTAAGTCTCCTTTTTTTGGTATTGGGATGTAGATTGACCTCTTCCAATTGGTTGGCCACTGCATTGTTCTCCAGATTTGCTGGCATCACTTGGTTCAAACCTTGACTGATTGTTCTTCGGTTGCTTGCCATATTTCAATGGATATTCTGTCAGCTCCTGTAGCTTTCTGACTTGGTAATGACTAGAGTGCTGATCTAACTTTATCATGCAGTACTAGAGGTTCTTGTAAGTAAGGAATATCTTCTGAAGTATCTTAGATGTTGACATCTCTACTGTATAGTGTTTCAGTATATTCCTTCCATCTTCCTTTGAATTGGTTACTATCTTCAGCATACCAACTAGAGGTGAGAACCTCCTTCTGAGTTCAGAGATCTTTTGAAAGACTTTCCTTGTTTTTCCATGTTTGTTTCCATCTTCAATGTCTTTACAGATGTTGTTGTAATACTGCTTCTTGTCCCTTCTAACAGCTCTCTGAAACTCTTCATTGTTCATTTCTGAGATGTTTATCTTTCTTGGCTTTGGCTTCTCTTCTCTTCTTGGCAATTTCCAGGGTTTGTTCAGACATCCAGCTTGCTTTCTTCTCTTTCTTAATTTTTGGCAGTCTCTTTTCACATTCATCCTTAAATTCATTCCATAATTTCTCTAGTTCTCTATCAATGAGGTTCAGGACTTCAAAGGGATTCCTGATGTTCTCCTTGAAAAAGGTGGGTATATATTCAAGATCATATCGTGGAAACTGACAGGCTTTCGTCTTCTTCTTCAGCTTAACTTGGAGCTTGCACATCAGCTGTTTGTGATCTGTTCCACAGTCAGCACCTGTCCATGTCTTTGATGCTATAATTGAGCTCCTCCACCTCCTTTTAATAATAATATAGTCAATGTAATTTCTATATACTCCATCTGGTGATGTCCATGTATAGAGGTATCATTTTGGTTGCTTGAAGACAGTTTCTTCTAGCTTCATAGCTTCTTAGCTATGAAGAAATCACTGGAGTGGCAGAAATTGATAAGTCGGTCTCCTGCTCCATTTCAGTTTCCTAAGCCATACGATCCAACTACATTTTCCTATTTCATGTTTCCAACTATGGCATTCCAGTGACCAATCACAAGCAACACATCTTGTTCGTATGTTCTGTCGATTTGGAATTGAACTTGATCATTGAAGTCATCAATCTCCTCTTCTTCTGCATCAGTGGTTGGAGCATAAACTTAAATGATTGTCATATTAAAGGGTTTCCATGAAGTCTAATTGATATTATTCTGTCATTGATTGTATTGTAGCCAAGTACTGTTCTTGCTATACCCTTTGTAACTATAAAAGCAACACCATTTCTTCTTTGTTTTTCATGTCCGGAGTAATAAAAGGTGTGATCTTCTGAGTGAAAGTGTCTGATCCCAGTCCATCTCAATTCACTGATGCCTAAAATGTCAATTTGTAATTGTATAATTTCATCTGCCACTGTGTTGAGCTTTCCTGTGTTTGTGCTTCTTATGTTTCTCGTTCCTACTGTAGTTCTATCTTTGCAGCTTCGGATTTTCTTTTCCTGTATGGCAACATCAGCAAGTAGTCATCCAGAAGGCTTTAATTTAGCTATGTCATAAACACCATTAATACTCCAAAAGATCCTCAGCAATTCCACGTAGCTTGTTGAGTGCCATCCGACCTGGGGGGCCTGTCATCTGGCACTTTATCGTCAATCATTTTGTATTTTCTATCCATGTGGTTTTCTTGATAAAGATTCAGGGGTGGTTTACCACTGCCTTCTCCCACACAGTATGAATTGATGCCTTTGCCATTGGCACTAAAGTGATCCTCTGCCTCTGGCATCTTCCTGTATCGCTGCTGCCCAATACAGGTGTCTGCTTGCTTTAGCTGGGCAGCTGGGAAGACCTTCACACCTTGGGTGATGCTACTGAGAGTATATTCTCTTGGCATACACTCCCAATGTTCTTCGCTCATCCCTCCCAGGAACACACACACACACACACACACACACACACACAGCCATGATGAGGCAGCACAGCAGGACTTGGGGGGAAAAATAATTCTTCAGAAGATTCAAAAATCCAAATGAGTCTGGTAGCATCTTTTCCAACACATTTTATTAAAAGGTATAAGTTTTCATGAAGTACATCTCACTTCATCAGATGCATAGAGTGGCTACACTGATGTAGGATTTGAATTGGGATGAGTTTGTATACTCTATAAAAGCAGAAGACAAAAGTCTAGATCAGATAGACAGAAAAATAAAAAGTAAGTCTCCAATACAGTATTGGAGGCTTATGTGATGAATACTGGATATCAATGACGCACAGCAAGATTTCATGCAACCACTATAAAGCTATGGGGTTGTCTGGTTCAGCTCTAACTGAAACATGCTTATTATGTTGAAACCAGAACATCATGATTATTTGCATGGCTCAGATTTATCACAGCTAGAATCTTTGTATATTCATCCCTTTTCAATTGCTAGATGCATTCTTGCACAAACCAGATAAAATGGACAACAGAGACTTTCCCCCTTGGCTTCATCCCTTTGGTGCATAAACAGCCAAGACAGGGTCATTTCAATGGTGATACCAAGGCTGTAGACTATTCTTTGTAGAAAGACCTGCAAAACCCATCATCCTTCAGTCTTCAGACAATTGCTGAATATATTTTATGTCACCCTGATCTTAGTGTCTGGGCAATTGTTGTGAGCTCTCTACTTGTACTGTGGTTATATGAAGATTTCACACTGTGCACTCATTTTATTGAAAGCCACTTTATGAATATTCTCCAATGGAAAATACAGGATAATGTAACGATTCTTCCTAAGTTCCTACTCCTCCTCATGTAATGCTTCCCCCCCACCCCACACACACTGGGCTAATATTTATCCCATTCAACTGCCAACTGAAAGCTCAGTAATCAGTTAGAATAAGAAAAGGCCCTTTAATAGTACTCCAATTTGCAATCCCTGGTGATCCTGTTTCACCCTTAGAAGGCTCCCACTGCATATAGAAGTAGTCATGTAAAATGGTTGAAATACAGCCTTTACATTATGAATCTTAACTCATGCACATGAGCACACATAATCTGACAGTCTTCAGAAGGCAAAGCAGGGCAGGGTCTGGAGTTTCTCTGTCTTTTTAGGTTTCTTCCAACAGAATTTGGCTTCAGTTCAGCACGCTACAAAGCTCCTAACCTCCTCCCCCATCTATATCTGCCTGTCTCCCAGGGTAAAAGAAGCTTATTTCTGGCACTTTGTCAAGCTCCCTACAACATCTTTTACCACACAACAGTATTAAAGCATGGAATGCATACTTTTTTGCTTAGATTTCCACAGGGAATAATAACTTTTCCCATTTCTTTTCCTATTAGGTGACAGACACTCACAAGAAGTCACCCATTGCTTTATTTTGACCTCCTTTTCACCTTCTCTTTCCCTCTGCCTTCCACTAATATTTTGGCCTATTCCAGTCTGGGTGATTGTTCTGTCTGCAGTTCATTAAGAAAAATCCCTTGTGTTGTTCAAATTTAATACTTTTTTTCCACCTGTAGACTAACGTTTACCTGGTGTTACTTGTGGGAATATAAGAAAGTGTCTGACGCTGAAGTACATCTTTGGTCTATCTATTCTATATTCAGCAGCAGTTGACTTTCCAAAGATTCTAAGCTGGATTCCCCCCCCCCCCCCTTTCCATTTTTTACGTAGTGATACTTAACATATGTTATAACACTGAGGCCAAAAGGATTTTCAAACTTCACAGAAATTAATTCATTTGGGTGTTAAAAGCAAATCTTAAATGAAATGTGAGTTTCGAATACAGTAATGATCTCAAGGCCAAAAGCTAGTAAAGCAATTCTTTTCTTTGTACTAAGGTAATGTTTCAGTGGTCGAATACTGCAGGTACAAATGCAGATTTTCATATTACTTGTACTAAGTGGCACTTTAGGAAACTGCAGTATTGCTGACCCTGACTGGCAGCAGTTCTATAACGTTTCAGGCAGTTCTATAGGATTTCAAGCAGTTTTTTTTTCACTCCTACCTGGAGGTGTTAACAATTGATCCTAAGGCCTTCTGCATGCTCTCCACAACTGGGCGATGTGCACCCTTCCATTATTCACATTGAATATATTAAGCACTGTGGGGTTGGTTTAGACAGTATCCAAAGTCCAACCTCTGTATTCATCAGAACTTCTGAATTACTTCTCTACATAAACAAATGAAGTGCACATCCTTCTGTGCAAAATATCAAAGGATAGCTCATGGAGATAGAGCTTACATATATAGTTTCTATATATGGAAGCTATTTACAGTGAGGGGCAGAGTCTGGGATTATGGGCATTAATCTGACCTTCTCCAATGTCTATTTTTAAGGAAAATGCTATGGAATGGCTCATAAGAAAGAACTAATTTTATTTAAGAACCTAATCTGCTTATAATATGAATTTTATTTATAGCCAGGCACAGGGCCAACCCAAAATATTTTGTTAATGTTGCTACCTGCCTCTTCTTCATATCAAGTTGTATAGTTCCAAGTCTGATTAGGTTATTTTAGCATTTTAGAAACAAAATCCCACAAGCATCTCTCCCTCTCCCTGCCACTATAAACATCATATTAATAATATTATAACACCCACAATTTGCTGCCTTTTCATACATCAAAAACTGTCTGCCTAAAGCAGACATCTCATTCTACCTATAGGAAATACCAGCCTTGGCTAGATAGAGCAAAATGGTTTATAATATATAAGTATGCACTGACGAAACCTCTGGGACTTAGCATTAATCCTATATCCTTTAGGACTAGACATAGAGGCATCATGTTTTACCTATAACTTCCTTCCATTCCATACATATCTTTATTTATGAATGAATAACAACAAAAATCCTCCCAACGTACAGTTATGTATAAGAAAGTAGATTAATGAAAAGCTATTTCAAGAGGATATGTGTGTAGGCCTTCAAGTCAGTGTTGACTCCTGGCAACTGCCCTTGCAGTTTTCTTGGCAAGGGTTTTAGGAAGGGCAAGGTTTCGCCCTTGCCTTCTTCCCAGAGCTGAGAGAGAGGGACTGTCCCAAAGTTACCCATTTCGCTTTGTGCCTAAGCCAGGGCCAGAACTCACAGTCTCTTGGTTTCTAGCTTGGTGCCTTAACCACTGCACCAAGCTGGCTCTCATTTCAAGGGGATACCTGAATATATTATGCCTACTAAACAATTTGCCAAGTTACCCTTAAGAAAAACAGCAGTGATACTTTCCAACAACATCAAAGAAGCACTTTCCAAATCTCCTCCTTAATGGGCTAGACGAGGCTTACCACAAAGCAAAGGGAGACAGCTGCTTCACATCCCAGTGTGTGGGGAAGTACCACTAGAGAACCAGAAGATTGTGACTGCTGCCCATTCCCTCTGCTGCTCTTGTCCTGTGTTCATGCTGGCTTAAGAAAATCCTGTCTGGACTGAATCACTTTGGCAACCGTTTGCAAGACATTCAACCTGGACTGCAGGCTACCGCGGTCTCCCCTTAGACAGTTCCCCTGCTGCTGTAACCTTCCCTCTTTTTTCTTCTGGGAAAACAATTGCCAATTGCTTTCCTTTCTGTGGGTGGATCTTCCTAGAATATATACTTGGGTATGTGGCTTTTTGGCCCACCTTTAATATAACTGTGGCATTCGCACTGATAATGCTTATAAATCAACATTGCTTGTTCAAAACCCAGCAGGAACTTACTTAAAGAAAGAGAGAGTTATTTTTCTTCCCAAAATTCCTCTTTCTCCATTTCCTTTTTAATTTTTTTTTTTTAAGTAAGTGCAGTTCCACTCTTTCACCATGTTTCTACTCGCCTAAGATAGTAAGGTTTCACTCCCAGGCTATTGGGAGCTGAGCAATCACAAGAGCCAGGCTAATGGGGAGATCTAAAAGGTGCTAGTCCTAATGGTAAGCCCTGGCTCAGCTGAAGAGGTGGTCTTTCTCTGCAAGCAGCCAATGAACTGCAGAGGTCGCCAGCCCCAAACCGAAGCGTTTATCCCAAACAGAGAGGAGCGCTCGAAGCAACATGACGGGGGAAAGTATAATGTTGGAAGTGGAGCAGAAAGAAGCAGAGGTTGCTTTGAAGGTGAGTGGGGATTAATGGAGGGCAACACTGCTGTTTCTGCCTTCCTGAAAGTTGCCTGCCAATTCTGATGATTGGGCAACCAGACAAAGTACTTAAGTTTATAAAGATGGCAGAGTGTTGTTGATGAACAATAGCTTTTCCAGGGAGCTTGTCTTTGCTACTTCCCTGATCTCATTTGAGAAGAGGTAGTCAATGCTCAGAGACAGAGGAGACATTTGTAGTAGTCTTCTTTAGGACATGGTATCTTCCTGCAGTCAGACACTGCTACCAGTCTTCTTATATGTCCCCTTCACCTGCATGTTCAGAGCCACCATAGCTGGCAGAGAGCAGCAATCATGAGTGAAAGAAGAAAATGCCCCTTGGGGGCAGCATTCAGAAAAAGAATAGAAAGGATGTTTTCCTGTTTAAGTGGAAGACTCTCTCCCAAAATGTTGTTGTCGTCATTCGATTGTTCTGAGACACACAGACACAAATGTTTATAGTGAGCCTTCCAGCTCCAGTGAGGATGTAAGTGGTAAGAAGATGCTGATCTTTAGGTAGAACACGCCTGGCTGACAGCTACTGCATCATCTATATTCTAATTTCAAGTGGCTACAACCATGCACATTCCTGAAGAATAGTATAGAAATAAGTGTGTTAGAAGCACAAGTCCTAAAGTCTAGTTGATACAGCACTGTAGTAGGATTAGCCTGAGGGACTTCCCTTTTATTGCATGGGTCATAGCAAGTAAAACATTATGCTCCCCAAAGACAGTGAAAATAAGTTTCCATCAACACATTACTGGCATGAAATTCCCAATGGTGGCAAAGTGATGAGGCCATGACCTATGTATTTGAAAACCCAGAATGCTGTATGCTGTTTTTGTTGCAAACTCTTCTAGTTGAATGTTATAGCCACACTGGGTTCACAGGAACAAGATAGGAAATATGTGGCTAGAAATCTAGAGAGTCACTGAGGAAGGGGTAAAGCACCAGAGAATATCCCATAGGTGTGAAAAGCTTGAGATGACCCTGAGGTTAAAGGTCACCATAAGGGATCAGCACCAAGAGATGATTGTATCAGTCTCTTTACTGGAAAAATGTTCTGAAAAGTATCATTGCCATTGTGAGAATGCTTACTATTAAAACTTAACACTGCATGACACTTCAGATCAACTGTATGTGCGAAACAGTGGAAACTTCCTTAGAGCTGATGGCTGAGTCTGAAGCTGTACTAGGATATCTAGGAAGGATCATCACTCAAGAAATCATACATACCACTATCTTGCAAAAAAAAATTCAAAATGAGATCAATTACTGACAACAAAAATCAAACTAGTCTGTGGCAGATCTGAAGTCAGCAAGATATCATTCCTTTATTGTGGACCACACTCTGGCATCAACCATACAGAACAAATGACTTTATTGGTGTGTTTTTAACAACAGAACCTAATGAAAATGTCTCTGCAATGGTGACCATCAGTGATCATTTTCTAGAATTTAAAATCATTGATGATATGACAAAATTTGGTATGACAAATGTGCTTCTTAAAAAGCTAGAACATACAGAAATTGCAGTAGCTGACATGAGAGGCCAGATTTATTACATGAAAGAAAAAAGCAGAGGAGTGCAAAGCTGGATCTGACAGTTAAACCTTCTAGTTTTTTGCTCCATGTAGTTCTCATTCACTAAATTCTAGTGATTCTGCATTTTTAAAGGCAATTCAATGTATCAATGTATTTTTCTCTGCCATGACTCACAGATAGCAAATGTTGGAGAAACATCAGAGAACATCCTTTGTGACCCTGAAATTACTCAGTGCCACACAATCAAAAATTCATATGCTGGCCCTAAAGCTGATCAAACGTCAGATTGCGAAGTTATAGGACATAGTTGTATTATGGTGGATAATGCTTTGACAGGACCTTTCTGTGAAAGAACTGTGACAAAGGCAAATGGAATCACCAGAAAAATATATACCTTCAGGTTTCTGTGTGACTTCCTGTTATGGTGTGACATACTGTTTCAAATACATGTTGCATGCAAGAAACTCAAAGATATACCTTAGTATATCTAAAGCAACAGAACACCTCAACAAAGCGAAATCATACCTATAATCCTATCAGTCAGATCAGGAATTTGAAAGAGTGTACAGAAATTGGCAGAAGACCTTCACACTGAAATTATTTTCCCACTCATTCAAGAATCCAAGACTCCCTGAATAAGGCATTTTTATTATGAGACATAGAATAACCCCATAAGAGACTCCAAAAAACCATTGTATTCCTTAACCAATTGCCCTTCAGTCAATTGAAGAACATGTCATGCTGCTCATGGAACACAGCATTATATTTGAGATGATGTTTCCCAAACTTCTCACCAACCCCAAAGCTCTATTCCTAAAATACCTAAGATTCAGTACCCTAGATCTAAAGTACTAAAGACAGTGTTGATACATGACCATCCTCTTTACAAATACTTTTTTTGCCCTGTGCAATTTCTAACATGTCCTATAACAGTTGCCAGTGGAGGATGTAGCTTCTCCATGCTAAAGTTAATAAAAATACATCTGTGCTCCACAGGGACATCAGAAAGGTTGACTGGTCTTGCACAAACTGGCCAAGGCTGTGGACAATTTGGAAGTGATTCAAATCTTTGCAACAACAGAAGCATGGAAAGCACGACTTTTGACCATTTAAACAGATTTAAAATGCCAGCCTTACTCAATAGTCCAGAAAAGTTATATTTGCTGTTCAGACATTTGAAATTTAATAAAACATTTTGAACGAGATATTTAAAGTTATTACTTCTGCTTTCCTGAAGTGCATAGCAAATCAGTACAATGAGCCGAGCAATACAGTAAGAACACAGAATTCAGCTTTCAGAGTTTTGGCCCAATGAAGGGCATGAGGGCAACGTTTGGGCTCCTCACCTCAGATGCCAAAATGCTATGGCTGGCCCTGGTAAAGGAAGGAATTGGTTAAAATTAAGTCAAATAAGAATTAAATAAATGATGGAATTTGCAGCAGATGTGATTTACCACATGTGGTAATACAGTACCACCCATGGGTGGGGACTCCAATCTCAGAAACCTCTGCCCCCCCCCCCCCCCCCATGCTCATCATCCCTTAAATCTAAGTCTTCTTAATATTGGGAAGTTCCATCAACATGGGAAAAAGAAGGTATGCTGGGGTTGGCCAGGGGACATGTGGGGAGGGGCTATGAAATGGCTGGCTCTCTGCCATATTTCCAAACCCAGGCATAACTCAGGACAGCTGTGGAACTGCTGTAGATGCATTCCTTCTCATTCCTTGTGTCTGGTTGTTTTGTTTGTTTGTTTGTGTGTTTTTGTTTTAATAGGCTTGGGAGTAGAGCGAAAGACACAAATATCTCCTTGCCCTCACTTTTGCCTTACAGATGCGAGCCCAGCCAGACTCTAGAAAGGCACTGAGTTTCTCAGAAGCTCCAACATCACTGAGAGGGAAGGTTGCTTTGCCCTTGGAGAAGGCAGTGGCACTTCTGCTGAGAATTCGACATACCAATGCCAATTTTAAAAAACTGCTGAAGATTAATTATGAATATGGTATAAAACATAGCAGGCTAGCTTGAAACGAGTGCCTACAAACCCAAAGGAAATGTATATTCTTGCCTGAAACAAGCATATTAATTCTAGTAACACTGAGTGATCCATTATATATCTTCAAAGAAAAACAAATGCTATAGTGAGATAAAGGACCATATGGACTTTTCTATCAAGTTGGTATTATATTTTCACTGTCATCTGAAAGAGAAGGGAACTTGGAATGAAGAAACACTGATGTCATAATATTTATGATTCCACTAAACTGCTTCAATATTAAAATGTAAGATTAAAAACCTGAAAGTCAAATGGTACAATTTGTTTTTAAAATAAAACACTTTTGAATAATAATCCGTGACTGAAATCTAAGATTGTTCTTTTATGTAATAAGTGATCCCCTTGGTGATAAATCCCGGATATTAAAGCTCGTTTAATTCAATTGGTACAGCTGTTTTAAATTGATACACAACAATGTGCCAAATGATAGCAGAAAACATGCATGAAATAATTTTAAACTTTGGTTGACTGTCTCAAACTGATCCAATTTCAGTTAATAGAGAATTAATGAATAAGTGATGTCATTTCTCCTAACTGCAAATGACAAAAATGCAGGTAATAGTGCATTTACTGTACCATTTCAAAAATTAAGTGGTACATTATAATTCATTGGGTGATTCAATGATCTTCTTTTATATCCTGTTATTGAACAGCAAGAAAAAGACTGAATGTGATATATTTTTACTTTGTTATACAACTAGTCTTCAGATTAAATGTTTCAGATCATAAACGATAACACTAACAAAGAATCCCATGGAACCTAACAGACCAATTAACTTACAAAATTAGTTTTTATGGAAAAGAATGTTCTCGATTTTATACAGGAAGCTCATATGAATTCCCTGTTTCTTATCATAGGTTATGTGTTTAGGTGTGTCTTAATATGTAAAACGTAAGCATGGAATAATTTTCCATATAAAAGCAGCCCTGAAGGTCTTCTTAGTGATGAGTACGAATCAGTTCAAGGGCATGATTGGGCAATTTGACCCTGTAGTCCCCTTTTTCTTGCCCTCAGAGATGTCTCTGAGCATCTGATAGCAGAGTTCCCTGCCATTTTGAGGTGAGAATATATGAACATTGCAGTATGAGCCTCTTAAAAAAACAAACAAACAAATGGGCCAAATTCCAACTCAAATGAGTTATTTCACTCACTCCATATTAAGGCCACCAAAGACTTGCCCACCCTTGCTTTCCTGGCTTCAGAAGTAAAACGGGTGGAAGATCATGTTCTAATCCTACAGATCAATTGATTACGTAGAACAATATGATCTAGTGGCAACATACCAAAAGACATTTCCACCCCCCATCTTCTTTATGTAGTAATTTATGTCTACCTGCATTTATTTATTTTTTAAATTTATATAATCCCTTTCTGGGGAGCGATTTCTATCATAGAAAAGGCCATTTCTCTTGTAACCATTTAATCAAGCGTGATTTTCTAGCAAAGCAGGGAAGCTGTAACTACCCAGACATCTCAGTCCTTCCTGAGATCCTTCTCTCTTCTTGCTGGTCCACCAGCAAGGTCGTTCTATGAGTGATCAGTAAGTAGATCACTTCAACTTCTCTTGTTACTTCTCCAGGATTGCTGGGGTGCCTGAGTGACCCATCAGGCCTAGAACCTCACTGCTTCACCTAAAATTTCATCTCCACAAAAAATACACTGCAATCATTCAATGAAAAGTAGGTGCCCCCATTTTTTGCCTTATTTGCCATGTTGCTTGATGCAGCGTTGACAGTCTGCAAACTATAATATTTTAAGATCTTGAGTTGGCCTAATGAAGGTATTGCCCTGATATGGATGGTAAACTTTTACATTATAGACAAAGGTTCCTTTTTTTCAATGCAGCTGTACTCGGAACTCCCCAATCCTAGTGAAACCTTGATGCTAGGAAACAGCAGCCCAGCAACATTTCTGCAGCCTTCAGAAGCACCGAAGACACCAAAAACGAAATTTTTACTGCCTCTTTAAAATAATTGAATGAGCTTTACAAATAGTGTTAACAGGAAAAAAACCTAAATGTCTAAAAAATAATTTCAAAGAATGCTGAAAGTTTTACTCCCGCCCCCTCCTTTGATGTCACTGCATCACCAACCAGGCCCCCTGTGGCGGAGGGAGGGAGGGAGGGAACTACAGTGAAAATTGCTCACCTCTGCTCTAACCAGTATACCACATTGTTTTTCAGAATACACCTCTGACTGGGTCAGTCCATGTATAATCAGCTTCTACAAGGATTATGTTTCTGAAACTATTTGTATAAGAATTCTCTCCCATCAACTGACTAGAAGAAATAATGGAAGGCTGGATTTGTATTGTTCTGTTTCCCTCAGCCCTCCTTCCCTGTGAAACATCTGACTGCGTTTAAACCCTTTTCAAAAGAGCCCTCTGCAAAATCTTAGCTGAACTGCATATCTTCTCTTGGATCCAACCCAGGGTGTTTTACACAGGAGCCAAAGAAGTAGCCCTTACTTTTATATGCATGCAGGGCACTGGACCGTGTGCTCACTTTCCCCTACCTATTTCACCTTTTATGTGCGCACACACACACACGGATAACACATGTTTATCCAGGCAGGTCACTGTATGTGAATGCTGTTACAGAATTGCAAATATTTGGGAATGGAGAACTAAGAGCTTTTGAAAAGTAGCTTTAGTAGAGTCCCCCAACCCCCTCTCCCCAGAAGACACAGATGTGTGCCTTCAGGATTTCCACCAGCACAGTTCCCACAGATGCCAGGAAGATTGACCAAACAAGAACTGTGCTGTTGAACTCTTAGGCATTTTCTCACTGCAACCCCCAACCCTTCTCTACCCCCCCCCCCCCCCGCCCCAGTCTGGGTCTTTAAGAGGCTTTGGGGAATTGTTCTCCATTTTTCAACTGATGTTTCATTTTGACTTAATTCTTACTGTCCTAGCCTCTGTTCTTTATGGGGTTAATTATCACTTGGTGGCTTAACAGCTTCAACTGAAGAGAAAAGCAGGGATCCAAAAACTTGTCAGACACAGAGTGCTGGTATTAAACTTTCTCATTAAATTCCTAGGGATGTTTTATTTATTTGTTTTATTTATTTATTTCTGTTAGGGGACTTTTAAAATTAGGGGGATGGAAAGACTCCCCAACTTTGGAAATATTTCAATTGTAGCATACTGTGTTAGAACTTTAGCTCACTTAAATAACTTGTAGCCCCACAGGCAATTGGATGGTTAATCACAAAGGAAATTTCTCATAAGGGATTTTAAATGAAGGGTCTTTCAAAGAGAGGAGATATTAGACTTGCCTCTGACACTTTGGATAAAGTTGCATCAAAGAACACAAGCAATTACCTTGTTCAGCCAAAGTAAAATCCCCTTTCAAGATCTGCATTCTGTCATCCAACAGTAGCTGCAGAACCTCACAAATAGATCTGCATTTCCTGCTGTCCTTCATTTCAATATGCTGTCTCTGAAAATGGAGCTTCCATTCTTAGCCATTACAATTAATAGCAGTTGATAGATCTGACTTTCATTAATTTGTCTAACCCTGTTTTAAATTGATCTGTCCCAGTCATCCCCACTTCCCACAGGAATGTACTGCAGTGAAAAGGTTTTGCGGGAATAAATGTTTCCTAGAGCTTGTCATGTCTGGTAAAAATGGGAAATCTCACTACATTCTCCACTATTCACCATGTTGAAAAATGCCTACTTTAGGAGTTCCTTCAATCCAGAGACTTTTTCAAATAGTAACCAGAATAGTTCATAGATATAGGTAGAGGAAGAATGGCATCTGATGGGACCCAGGAGGAGAGCCTTTTCTGCCATGGCACCCAACCTTTGGAATGGAAGACCTACCTGGCTTTGCAATCTGGCCTGGGGATCTGGGAACGTGGGTACGGAGCCTGTGAAGTACCTATATTACTGGGGAAACTGTGTGCGCTCTCCTGCAGATTGTTTTTTTTTTTAATGGTTTATATTGTCTGTATGTTTTTATTTACTGTTTTAATGACAGCTGGTTTGGTGTAGTGGTGAAGGCATCAGGCTAGAAACTGGGAGTTGGTGAGTTCTAGTCCCATCTTGGGCATGAAGCCAGCTGGGTAACCTTCTCTTTCAGCCCTGAGAAGATGGCAAGGGCAAACCACTTCCGAAATCTTTCCGAGAAAACTGCAGGGACTTGTCCAGACAGCTGCCAGGGGTCAACACTGACTCAAAGGCACCAAAAAAAAAAAAAAATGTTTTTAATGGTTTTTTTAAAAAAATGTTTTTTGTTGTTATGCTTTTTTGTTATTTTGTTGTATTGTTTTTGTGTTTTTAACTTTGTACACTGCTCAGAGTCATGTATGTGAGATGGGCAGCTATACAAATTTACCAAATAAATAAACAAACAAACAGGTGAAACCATGGATTCCCTTATTCTCAACATGCTTCATTTTATTCTCTCATTTATGATTTTTTTGTTATTTCACTTGTTTGTCAGGTACCCAAGAAGTGTTTCACATGCAGTGGAGAGGAAGAGGCAGCTATAAATATGCAGGGGATCAGCCTGGTTTTCCCCTCCTAATTAGTGCAGATGCATCAATCACAGCCTTACACGGTTCCAGTAGTCCCTCATCTCTCCAGAGCAGTCATTTTTGGTTTTTTTTAATGATTTTTATTGAAGATTTTTAACAGTAATAAAAACTAATACAAAATGAAATTGAAGAGAAAAAGAGAAATAGAGGAAAAAGAAATATAACAAGAAAACAGAAAGTGCAGAAAAAAGGGGAAAAAAAGAAAAAAGACAAAAAGAAAAGGATAAAGAAGTAACGTCCAAACTTCTTTACAGCAGGTATAAGCAAACTTGATATCTCTCCTCCCGATTTGAAATTACGTTACATAAATCATTCCTTCCCATACCCCAACCCATTTCAATTTGCAGATCCAAAAATCAGTCACAGTTCTGTCCAGTTTCAGCAAAAAGTCCATAAAGGGTTTCCAGTATTTTATAAAAGTACTTATTATCTTTATCCCTGATCAAACAAATCAAGTAGATATTCTTTACTCTTGCACAGTATTCTAACATTGTTAATCCTTAACTTGACATTGAAATATTACTGTAGATCTTAGACTCCAGTCATATCTTCTTTTGCCCATCCTAAAAATAATGCTGAGGCTCCAACAGCCCTCTCCTTACCATTTTTACCAAGTTGTTCCATAAATCCTCCTTTCTCTTGTAAATCCAGTAGTAGTCTATTATCTACATCATGTTTTATCTTTTGACTTAATATTTGTATCTCCCTTCTATTTCATTTTGTTTTCCAAAATTTACCACCTTGACTTTACCTTGAATTACCTCTCCATTCAGTTGTCCTGTAAATTTTTCAAGATTATTTTTCATCTCTACTTTTATCTCCTCTTTCAGATCTCTTTTAAATGATACATTCACATAGGCAGTTATTGATGCTGTTATTGTAGCTGTAACATTCTTTCCCAATTCCTCAAATATTTTTTGAAATGTCTCAGGTGTGATACCTTTTTCTGTCATTTCTATAGGTTTCACTACTTTTCTAATAACAGCCATTTTATCAAGTACAAAAGTAAAAGTAAAAGTAAGAGATGAAAAAGTGATTTCCCACCCTCATCATGGCAAGTATAAACAATTCCCTCCTCTTAGCTCACAAATATAAAATTCTTCATCCCATAACCCATTTCTTAACAATGGGCAAATCAAGTAAGTAATGTCTTCTTCAGTCCAGTTACCAGCAAAAGATCCAAACAAAGATCTAAGATTTTAACATTAACATATATAAAACTCAACATTCCACATCTCAACTCTTAACTATAAAAAAATCCCATATAAAAGGTATAAAATGGGCCCAAGATTCTAATACAAACAAAATAAAAGAAGTTTAACATAACAAAAAGAGACCACTCTTCCTTTACAAAAGACAAGTTCCAATACACAACATTCCAAATAACAACTTATCCCATTCAAATACACATTCCATATTTAATATTTCTCCAAATTTCCTTACTTTGAATAAAGAGAAACAGTTAAATGCAAAGCCAGACTAAGTACTATAAAATTAGGATTACATAAAGTAACTGTAGGGGGAAAGAAAACTACAGGGAAAAATAACTTTTACATCATATTAAATGTAAGCAAATCCAGTACACTGCATTTTTCCAATTAAGATATCAATAAATCCAGAAAGGTTATACTCAGAATAGCAATGTATCCCAATTTATCCCTGGTCAAATAAACCAACTTTGTAGTCCTTTTTTCTTCTATACAGGGCAGTGTTTCTCTGTAATCCAGTCAGATGATTATTGATCCTTGTTACAAATTTCTTTAGCACTTTAAGCAGTCTCTTTTGTAAATCCAAGAAAAGGAAATTATTCCAATTGTTTTCTGAGATTATCATTTTTATTTCCTTCTTGATTTTTAAAACCTCATCCAGTTTTCTCTCTATATCTGATGACAGATTCTTATTCAGAGTCTTATTCATATTTTCCTCAAGTAAATTTTTCTGCATATCTCATTCTGTAACATCTTCATCTGGGAACAAACTGTTTTCAAGAAGACACAGCATAGCTGACATTTCATGGCACAGGTCTCTATGCAGTTCTTCAAAGATGTCTCTAAATGCCATTATAAGTTGTTTATCTTATAACTTCAATCTCAAAAACCATTTTTCCCACAGACATATGGTTTTAAAAAATAATAATTTCAAAGTCTTAATGTTCAAAGTCCAAAATCCCAATGTTTTCTGAGCCCTTAAAACTTTCTGTAGCCAAAACCGTGTCTTACTTCTTGCTGTTTATTTTAAGTTCTTAAAAATTATAAAAATAGATTTTCATGTTCTTATATTGAGGAATGAAAGCACTCACCCAATATTTCCAGTCTTGTCACTCTGTAAGCATCTAACTTCTTTGAAACAGTTAATAGGCAATTTCCAAAAATAGTTAGCAAGGGAAGTGCACCAACTTAGTGTTCTTTGAAAGGCTCCATTTGCAGCTGGAGCAAATATGGCAAATTCCCCATCTCCCAGTTCCTCCCCCCACCTGAGATCACTGTCTTGTGGTCTCTTCATGAGGAAAAGGAACAACTGTAAGGAGAAAGCCTGGGTGATCTTGCATCTCTCTTTTTGATCCAGGGAGGATTGTAGGAGCCAATCTACTTCAGCTCCCTTGTAAAATGCTGCAAATGTCAGCTCTGCTTGTCTGCATAGCTGTTTTCAGTCTGCTATCTTCCCCTGGAACCCCCCACTAGAACTCTAAACAATCTGCATTCCCACAAAGATATTATTTTATTTAATTATTTTAAAAAACAGTTTAGTAAAAGTCCTAATATTTCAAATTTAACTGGCCCCTTAATCCATTTTAAACTTTCTTTAGGTTAAGTTCTTGTTAAGCTTTTTGCCATTGATCTTAAATTCTTTAAATTGATATTTTGCTGTCTTCTTTAATCTGGAGTGAAGTGTCACTCACTGGAAGGGTTTATTTAAAACTTCTGTTCCAAAGATCTCTTTTAGCTTTAAAGTAATTGTAATTCAAATGTGCTTCAGAAAGTGAGGTTTTAGCAAACCTAGTGTCCTTACAGGCTCCACTGCAGCTGTGAGCTTGATGTCTTTCTGCAGCTCCCAGCATTGACTGAAATCCTGCAGTCTCCTTGCAAGGAGCAGCTGTCCAGAGCACAAGTGGGTGATCTCTTGGCCACTCCTTCTCTGGAGATGCTCCATTGGCCTGGGCCTGTTGCCCAGCCATCAGTCTCCACTGCAACGTCATCTCCGCTCCCTCAGAGATGCCTTAGTCTGCCATTGTCCTCACCTGAAAGTCTCAGAGCAGTCATTTTTAGAGTATCACTGGAAATAGCAGGAAGGAGGTATGAGCAGAAAATCCCTGTTGCACAACCTTGGCCACAAGTCATGAATTAAATCAGGGTTGTATATAGCTTTGCTTAGTATTCCAAGAGTCATGCTTCATAAGTGGGCAGTGACAGGAGCCAACTTTCATAAGGATTTCAGGATACTTAATCTTTGCCGCTCTTGAGATACCCATTTTGCCTATGAAAATATGGCTTTGTAGCAGTAGTTGCTTTGTACTGACTACTTGGGTGGGAGGTGATATAGGGACTACTGAAGAGGTGCTGTGGGCTGCATGTAGACCTTAGGCTACACTTTTTTGCACCCTGGTTTAAACAATCCAAACCAAAAGTTACTTCAGATGAGTGACTGAATGATGACTACAGGGGAAAAGGGAAAAAAATACAAATATTTTTCTTAAAACCAATCTATTCCTTTTGCCTGAGCAAAATTGTTGGAAACAAATCAGATGATGTAGATGACAACAACAACAACAACAACAACAACTGTTCCTTTCTATTTCTTCAAAAGAGCACTACCCCAGCTAGCTCCAGGTACCAACAAAGTTAATTACATGCTTTGGTTGTATGCATATTATTCCTTTTGTGTGCATCAAAGGAGTTGTCTGAATAGTGGATTTAATTCCAGGAATGTTAGCTATTAAGAGGGAATTACTTGCTAATGTTGCATGCATGTAACATGACTGAGGCTCTGAGGAGTTTGTTTCACTTCAAAAAAATCTACCACTTCTTCAATCCAAACTGCATCCTCATCTCAAGATGCTCCCATCCCCTAAAGATACACATCTACACAAATAAAAAAACATGGTTCCATACCCTCCTTAAAGTATTAGAATATGCCAGAAGAGCTCTATTTGCGATCCCATTCAGCGTGTCTTGGATGAGAATGAGAGGTTGCATAGCCCAGAAGAAATGAGACAGGTGCAGTGAAAACCAACCAATTACTTTCACATTTATAGCACAGGGGTAAGTGGTAACCACGTTTTCTGTTTTGCAGAAGACAGTCCTTATTTTGAAGGCAGCCCTGTAGTCCTGGACAGAGAGTTCCCCATGTGGTCAATTTTCCCCCAACAGAAGACACTCAACTGCAGTGGCATGGTAGGCATGTTAACAATTGCTTTTCTAACTGCATCAAAATCTGTCTTTCCAGCACATGGGTTTCTGCATTCAGTGTTGATGGGTCAACCAGATGACCTTGAAGGGTCATGCAGTTGATGGCACACCCAGAATAATTACAAAAGAATAAAAAATAAAAAAAGCATTCAGCATGTTGATGGGTGACAATCTTGCTTGTGTTGGCTGACGTCAGCTGGGCTGGAATCCCAAGTGCCAATCATATCCCTTCCAGCAATGCATGGCACAGCTCAACAGGCAGTGGCACAAGACAGGTTTGGTTTGGATGTACTGTGGCATACAAAGATCCAAAGCAGCTTAAATACCTCCAGCACCAGCCTAAGTCTGGTTTAAAGATAAGAATTCATGAGAAGCAAGAACAGAGGGCTGGCTACTTGAAAACCACTAAATAAGCTTTCTTTACTACAGTCAAATGGATGTAATTTAAAATAGAGTAATTATTTACCCATTTCTATGTATATAACTGAATTAGCAAGAGCAAAAGTTATAGAAATTTCCATCACCTAACTCTTTACTCTTTTTATTTATTTATTTATTTATTTATTTATTTAATAAATTGTATTACATTTTCCAAAAAGTTAAAATACAAGAAAGTCAAAAAAAGAAGAAGAAAAAAGAGAAAGAAAAAAGAAAAGAAAAATCAATAAAGAAAAAGCATGGAAAAGGAAGAGCAGCTTCCAACTTTCCTTGGTACAGGTCTAGATGTAAAACATATTCACCTCTTACTCTAGTATCTTCTTTTTATTTATTTATTTATGAAATGTATATCCTGCCTTTTACTTCGGATTCAAGGCAGTGCATATAACGCTCCCTCTTCCCTTGGCAACCCTGTGAGATAGGCTGGGCCGAGAGAAGGTGACCGACCCAAAGGCGGATGGTGAGCTTCTGTGGTGGAGGGTGGACTTGACGCTGGGTTTCCTTGCTCCTAGGCTAGCACCTCAGCCACTGCACCTCCCTGGCTTTTGCATATTGCAAGGAGAAAGGGCAAGGTATGAGTTCATGTTTGTGTGTGTGTGTGTTAATGTACATGTGTTTCAATGCACATGAAAAGCAACTTGGGATTCTCTTACTTCTCAGAGCAAAACCGTTTGATCCGAAACCTAAATTCCTGTTATTGTTTCTAGCAGTTCCAGAGATGAGCTTAAGGCCCACTGAAATTTGCCAGGCAGTCTCACTTCTGCAATTATAATGTTTGTTTTTTTGTCCTCTATCCCATTTGGTCACAATGAAAGCAAGCTCTACTTTTTTCTTTCTTTTTTCGAATGCATCAGTGTGGTCCACTTGCTTTCAAGTACAATGTTTACATAGATGAAATGTTTTAAGGCAAACATTCTGGACTGCAGCAACCTAATTTCTCCTTTAATATACACAGATGGAACACAATTGAAGGCAATGGAGTTGAGCCAATTTACACCAGGAGGTATTTGGCCTACAAAATCACAAAAGAAAATGAGATCCTTCGTTTTATTATGCCGTATAACCTTGGTTTATATCTAAGTGACACCTCATTTCCTTTTGGCAGCTTATTTAATTTGGCAATTGTTTACTCGGAGATGTGTGTGTGTGTGTGTGTGTGTGTAAAGCCTCAGTTCAGGTCCACTCATGCCTTCACAAAGTAAGGAGGACAATTCACAGCCTTCCTCTTAAGATTCCTGCCAAAGCTGTGCTATACTGGAGGTAAAACTGATAAAATCCTTAGAATCCATTTCACTTTGGCTTCCAAAGTTCAACTCTATTTTAATATAGTTTATAGGCACTATTTATTAACAGTTTAGACCTGCCTGTCATCAGGGTGGGCAGCACAATTTCATAGATGACAATCCACCATAAATTTAGGGTTTTTTCCCCCATATTGCATTTCCCATCGTGTTTTAAAGCCCAGTATTTTAATAAGTTTCACTGAAGTTCCTGAGAATGTGAGTGAAAATGATAGTTCAGCAATATTTTAGCTGGACATCACTGGATTCAATTTAAATTTCTGAAATGGTATGAAATAGTCAAATAGCTTGCAGGAGAATTCCCTGCAGTCTCCTCAGAGGTCATTGTCAAACCGCCTCTGCTTGTGAGCAGTTAGTTTTCCCAGAAATCTTCCTCTGGAAAACAAACTGAAATTGTTGCTTATCACATTTTGATTAAGAGTACTCCTTGGGGATTCTGTTTGGACAGATTTTGAAATATGATTAGAAGAGCACTGAACACTCACCTAGGAATATTAAAGCCAGTGAAAGCAGGACCAAGAAAACCCCCTCTCATAACTAAAACCCTTGCATATTTTTTTACATGCTTGTTAACTCTCTGTTCCCTGTTGCATCTTTCATCAAACTGCAGCTTCATGTTTTCTAAAACCAAAAAATCAACAAAAATCCCCCCCAATAAATATAAGTTTTTTTTAAGATAATCCTAAACAGAGACCATATAGCCATTCTGATCTCACTTAACCCAACTCACTCTGAACAAGTTCTTATTTTTATCATGTGGTCTGCCTTTTAAGAAGACAGAGAGGAGAGAGAGAGAATGCCTGAGCAAAGAGAAACATTTCACAAATGCATATAAAACCCATTTCAACTAAATCCAAAATATAATATGCAGGGGGCTTTTTTTCTTTTCATTTGTTCTTGTTTTGTTTTGTTTTACTGGGAGGATGTTTCATACAAATAAATGGAGTAAAGCCAGTTTTTAATACTCTTTCTCTCTCATCCTTCAACACCAACAAACTCTTACCCTTAAATTACAGTTTAGGGATGGTTTCATTTATAACAAGAAAAATAGAGGGTAAAACTGCATAGGACAATAAGTAGATGTAAGCATTTGACGTGCTGTTTTTGTCCTTTAAATGTCCACTGCAAGGAGGGAGCAGGAACTGGACTATGGTAGCACGGCGTAGGCATCTGATGCCTTCCATGAATGCTGCCGTCTCACTATTTACATCATTGTCATCCTCATCAAGATGCTGCTATATTTTGTGCACTAGTACTGATATTCCATCTTGGGAGAATTGGCTAAATTTGCAAGCAAGAGACATTTGTTATTAAATGAGACAAAGGCCTAGCAGAGAGTTCATATGGATAAAATGTTGTGGCTCTTACGCACATTTCTTGATGGACAAATGGACGTGGAAAGAGGATCTTCTATAATACAGTGACTTGAAAAGTGCTGGCTTAGCTCTTTCTCCTTACCGTTTCTTCTCACATCAACTCACGCCTTCCCCCTGAGTAAAAAACAAAGGCAGATGTCCACCTTTGCTGCTGCTGTGACCAAATCAAGCCATTAGAAGTTGACATGGTGCCATTCTGCTATGATTAGGTTACGATGAAAGGTTTTCATTAGCATTTCAAGCAGGTGACAATGTTGTAGAGGCAGGTTTACTTTTCAGATGAACAGGTGTGGTGAGCCAGCTGCTACTAGACTGAAGAAGGCGGGCCAGGGATGCAAACGGGTGCGACAGTGGGCTTTCCATCTCCACTTTTGGCTCACAAACCAATACAAAAAACTACAGACGTTTTTGATAAGAGAAAGACAAAGCAGAATATAAAACACGAGGCTGCACGAAAAGAAAGAATAATACTTTTGATCAGAAGAAAGCTAAGTAGAAGCGGGAGAGCTGCATACTGCAAAAATCTTCTGCCAAAACATCAGGGAGCTGGCAGCTGCAGAACCTTGTTTGAAGTAATCCCACTGTTCAAGCTGGGTCATGGATGGCAATAGAAAGAAGCTTCTTGCAGCCTAATATATAATTGTCATTGCAGATTCAGCCGCTGTAGCCAATAAAAGGGGACAAATGGGAAAAACATGTGAAGCCTTACTGCTTCTGCATCTTATTGAGCTCTTAATTTAAAAAATGCTGGAGGATCTAAGACCTTTTCCTGGAATCCACTGACTTTAAAAAACAAACAAACAAACATACAACCCCTGTAATTAAGCTGCACAGAAATTGTCCCTTGCCTGTCTAAAGCTCATTTTCATCACTTGTCAGCCTGTTTATTTAAAGCTTTTCCTGGGGGGGGGGGGGGGGGGGAGGCCTCTGCAGAGAAAATGGCTGCCAAAGGAAGCCCCTTTGAAATCTTCCTCCTAAACATTCTCATTTATAAGTGGCTATGCGTGCAAGAGTTTGCTGTGTGGCTTATAAACTTGAAGCTATGTCTGGGCTGGCTGATCTAACACATGTTCTTTCTCTTCTCTTCCAGAAAAAGAAAAAGAAAGGGAAATTTCAAATACAAATAAAGTAATCAGGATAAGATAATATGATGCATATAATCTGGGAGGAAGAGGGATCCACCATTAGAAGGAAATTCCACAGTTGTGATCAGAGCACTAAAGCTCTCTTCACCTTTTCCAAGATAGCCTCTAATTTCCCATGCAGGACCCACAGGCATATTTTTAAAAATAAAGGCCTAGTGACTTTATCCTATTGATTAAGGCACTGGATGAAGAATGGGAAGACTGAGGTTTTAGTCCCCTTCAGTGCTAGAAGCCCACTGGGTCACTTGGAGTCAGTGACACTCTCGCTCAGCCCAAGCTACCTCACAGGGTTGTTGTGGCCAGAAACAAGAGGAGGGAGCACTATAGACATCACCGTCAGCTCCTGAAGGGAAAGCAGGATAGAAATTAATAAATAAATGTGTCCATCTGCCCCCCCCCCACACACACACAAAAGAGGTAGATGATATGTCTCCTCTGGAGGTGGGGAGGCTAGAGGGAATAGCAACCTCACCAGTTTTTTGTTGTGGGGTATTTTTGTAAACAAGTCTTAGTTGACTAGCCATGCCTTTTATCAAAGACATTACTGTATAGACTATGTTTGGCTGTCATCTGTGGCAGATCTTTTTCATAAAAGTATGTTCATAAATGACCCCCCCCCCCCATTACTCCTCTCCTCTTCAGATTTCTCCCATAAGCCCTTGATCCTTACCCCATTACAATCTTCATGTTTTCTACCTTATTTGGAATAGTTTATCTATATTGGTGTATATTAGGTAGGGGTAAAAATACAGCAGCATTTGCTAGCTCCTCCATTTTTGCAAAAATTTACCTTCTTAAGGGTTTTTGATGTCACTGTTCTCCTCTCTGTGGTTGTTACAATACCACTTTTACATTTTTGAATTACTATATTTTCAAATGTATGATCCCAGCTGACTGCATGTCAATGCATTTTAAGAACAGGGCCCAGGAAAGAGATAATTTTAATAGCCTGAGCAGTTTCTAATATGCTGTAAGCTGTGGGGTTCTTGGTATTCTCTGAGCTTGGTTGTGGAAGACAGCCACCGAGATGATCTAGGAGAAACTGTGCAGAAATGGTTACAGAAACAGAAGCATGCTTTAAGCCTGGGAAACAGAGAAAGTTCAGACTGGCTGCACCCTAAGTCACAGGGGTATAAGAGGGAGGGAAAGGAAGACACAGTCAGGGTTTCAAGATTTTATTACTATAGCCTATATCAGTAAAATATACTTCCAATCAAACTTGTGGGGTCTGTTTCCTGACCTGGCCTACCTCAAAGTTGTTTTCCTGCAGACATTCATGTCACCAGGCTAGGACACATCATCAGTCCAAAGGAGAGTGGGGTTTGCTGGCTATTCATACATAATAGCTTGCCCTGCCAGCCTTGATGGGAGTGTGGTTCTCCCCTGGCTCCTGCTTATCTGGGTATTGGCTGCTGGAGGAGATGTGTTCTACGCTGTCTCCTTTCTTCCTTGATTTTAGCTGTATCTTTACTTAAATGGTATGTAGAAGGACTTGTGTCTATTGATGGCTGATTTGTTTGAATGACAAGCTTTAGGAATTCCCTGGCATTTTTGGTCTAGACCAGTGTTTCTCATCCTTGGCAACTTTAAGACCTTTAAGAATTCTGGGAGTGGAAGTCCACAGGTCTTAAAGTTGCCAAGGTTGAGAAACACTGGTCTAGAATGCCAACACTTTCCCAGTTGAAACTGTGGTTGAATATGTCTATGTGTCGATGAATTTTCATCATGTCTTCTGACTGCCAGTTGATGTTCAGGGATGTGTTCTGCCCGTCTCCTACCTATCTGTTCTACATAGTGGCTGTACAGCTCTTACACTGCATGTTGTAGATGAGGTATGTGACTGTAACGGCATTTATATATAAACCAGCAAATGACACTGATGTTGGTACCTAGCCTGGTAGGAAAACATCTGCAGGAAACCAACCAAGCTCAGAAAATATCAAGAACCCAATAGTTTAACATACATACATACATACATACATATTCTCTACTACTGGAAAAAACAGTAAGTGCTTAAGAAAGAGTAAATTGTGATCCTAGTAAGTATTCAGGATGTTGCCTTCCTACAAAGGATAGATACTTTCAAAGCTATCCAATACCCAGGTACTTAATAGACAAATAATTGTCTAGTTCTACAATTTATTATCCTTAATCTAGTCAGATGGACAATACTTAGCCCCAGTCTATTAACCTTTCCTATTAATTTATCTCACCTACTTAGCAGGCAATTCGTTTTCAGACCTTCAACAGAAATAACACACACATCAATTAATATGTGTGTTAGTTGTTAGTATGCTTGCAAGCACATGTTCATACACACATATGCAGATGATTCACATTTAAACTTCATTCTCCCTAAGCTAAAAAGCATTATAAGCTAGATCCCCAAAGTTGTTTCTGTGGTTGCTGGTATAACCAGCAGCACCTTCCCACCTGATTTTATTTTAAAATATTAATTTAACTTCTTTAAAAGGAAGCTCTTACACTACAAAGCAAAGTGGCCACTCTGAAACATAATGCTTATTTCCAGTAATGCCGCCGAGCCCAAAGGTATTTCATAAAATAAAATGGTAGGGGTCTGCAACTCAGTGCTTTGCTTGGATGTGTACCCAGCTGCTCAGTAAGAAGGTAAGTTAGAGGTTGGTAGCAATAATTTTGCTCTGCAAAGTGGGTGATTTGTCCCCGATCAAGCTGTCAATTACAGCCATTCTGTGACAGCGCCCATCAAATACTGTCCTTACAAAAGAATCAGGTGTGCTAATTCCCCCAGTCCTGTTGAGAACCTCTGCATTATAATGTAGATGCAACAGTTCAATGCCTTCAGTTCAAAAACTTCATTTAATTTCTTATTTGTTTCATAGGTAAGGGCATTTCACTTCTCCAAACGGCAGCTAGCAGCATTCAGTGAGACATAGCAGTTGCCCATATCGATGTAAATTACCAAGATGTCAAGTTTAGTGGAGAGATGTCCATTTGTAGGGAGTCCAGTGTGGGGCTGTCATTTTAAGAGTCGGAGGCTGTGAAATCCCAGGTCATCTGTAAAACGATCATTCCCCAACTGCTCCTCCTTCTGCTTTTTAAGTGTTTCAAGCCTGGTAAATTGAAACCTGAAGAAACACAGGACTGTGATCTTTAGGACCTTTATAGCAAACCTGGACTTCAGCTGATTTGTGCTAGGAAGTAACTGCTTACTTACCCCACAATTAACACCACAAAGCTGATTCTCATATAAGATAAAGTACGGGAGATCAGACAAGGGCTGACGGAAGAAGCATTTCATTCAAATGAGCCACACTGAAGACTTCACCTACTTTGTTCACATATTTAGGTAATGAAGCCTCTAGCAATTTTTTTTCATGCCATTCCGTGCTTTATAATAATACTTTAAATATATTTCCTGATCCATCCCTCACTACATTTTGCAAACCTCGTCTCATTAACAGATTCAGGGAAGGAAACAACTAAGGCAGGAATTAGCTAGTATTTTTTGTGGGAAAAGCCACAGGTACCCAGGGCTCAGTCTTTGAGAACAGACACAATGCACTGAAAGGATTCACCAGAGGATCTGTCTTTCTTATTCAGAAACTGGGCCCAGTGATATCAAGACTGAATCCCTCTGAAATATAGAGAGATATAATTTATCCTCTGACAGGCTGAGGGTGGCCACGAAATCACATTTAACCTACATCTCCAAGGAGGCTAGGCAGCCAGACCAAAGCAACTTGATTCAATGGGAATGTGGAATGATTCCCTACAGTTGTTCTTTTCATACCCTCAGAGCTAAGTTGAGAGAGTGATGGGTATCATCTGGGCCTTCCTGAGCAACCCATAAAAAGAATAAACATGAATAAACCTTTTCTTTTCCTTCCAGGTTCCTTTTTCTTCCCATGCAGCATCTTTTTATATTATAACCCTGAAGGCAGGGACATGTCTATTTTTAATTATTATTCCTTAAAGTGCCCTAGGAGCCTCTCATATATGTCATGCGGTTGACACAACAAGTTACTCAGCTGACCCAAAATGCCTTCAACAAATTAATACTAATAGGCTCTGCCTGTTTTATAGATTTGGAGCAGTCATGACCTGCTTGGAGCCCCCTGGAGCTCCTGCTAGGAAATGAATGAATGAATGAATGAAATTTTGAAGCTGCATGACTTCAGAATTACTCTGGGTGGCTTACACGTAAAATACAGTGGTACCTCAAGATACGAACGCCCCATCTTACGAAAATTTCAAGATACGACCAGCTCCGGCCGCAAAATTTACCTCAACATGCGAACTCCGCCTCAAGCTACGAACCGGATCCGCGGCCATTTGCCCTGCTGCCACGTGGTCACGGCTTCCAAGAGGAAGTGCTAATGAAATCTGAGAGGGAGGACAAAAGCCCAAGGAAAGCAATGCAGAAAGAGGAAGTGCTAATGAAATCTGAGCGCGTGGGGGGGGGGAAGCTCCCGCTCCCGGCTGTACGTGCGCGCTGATATTGCTTTCACTGCGAAGGAAAGAGGGGGAGGAATGAGTGGGGTGTGCGTGCGCGCGCGGAAGGAAAGGGGGAGGAATGAGTGGGGTGTGCGTGCGCTTGCGGAAGGAAAGAGGGGAGGAATGAGTGGGGTGTGCGTGCGCTTGCGGAAGGAAAGAGGGGAGGAATGAGTGGGGTGTGCGTGCGCTTGCGGAAGGAAAGAGGGGAGGAATGAGTGGGGTGTGCGTGCGCTTGCGGAAGGAAAGAGGGGAGGAATGAGTGGAGTGTGCGTGCGCGCGCGGAAGGAAAGGGGGAGGAATGAGTGGGGTGTGCGTGCGCTTGCGGAAGGAAAGAGGGGGAGGAATGAGTGGGGTGTGCGTGCGCTTGCAGAAGGAAAGAGGGGAGGAATGAGTGGAGTGTGCGTGCGCTTGCGGAAGGAAAGAGGGGGAGGAATGAGTGGGGTGTGCGTGCGCTTGCGGAAGGAAAGAGGGGGAGGAATGAGTGGGGTGTGCGTGCGCTTGCGGAAGGAAAGAGGGGGAGGAATGAGTGGGGTGTGCGTGCGCTTGCGGAAGGAAAGAGGGGGAGGAATGAGTGGGGTGTGCGTGCGCTTGCGGAAGGAAAGAGGGGGAGGAATGAGTGGGGTGTGCGTGCGCTTGCGGAAGGAAAGAGGGGGAGGAATGAGTGGGGAGTGGGGTGTGCGTGCGCTTGCGGAAGGAAAGAGGGGGAGGAATGAGTGGGGTGTGCGTGCGCTTGCAGAAGGAAAGAGGGGGAGGAATGAGTGGGGTGTGCGTGCGCGCGCGCGCCACATAAGCCTTTCCCCCCATTGCTTTCACTGTGCTTTTGTCGGGCGCGCCAAGGGCTATGCACAAAGGAAAGAGCGGAATTAAGAGGAGGTGGGGAAGCTCCCGCTCCCGGCTGTTTGCAGGGAGCCTTTCTCAGATTTGATTAGCACTTCCTTTTTCTCCGCTGCGCCTGGGACATGTGCTTCAGGATGCGACCAAATTCGGAGGGTGGATTAGCCCTATTTACATTGAACCTTATGGGGAAATTTGCTTCAGTATGCGACCAAATTCAGAGGGTGGAACGGATTAACCGCATTTACATTGAATCCTATGGGAAAACGTGCTTCAGAATGCGACCAATTCGACTTGCGATCAGAGTCACGGAACGGATTAAATTCGTATCTTGAGGTACCACTGTAGAAAAAAAACCCAAAACTGACTGTCTGCAAAAACTGCACAACTAACTCAGGGCTCTGTGGGAAACCTTCCACAAGACCTGGGAGAACACCCAGGTCTTTAAAGATTTGTAGAACATCATCAGGGTGGGAGCTAAATGGATTTCTGGGAAGTTGTCATGCCAGAGGGCAGCACCGTAACAGAGAAGGCGACTCAGGCTTTCAGTGTGCAAGTTCTCAGACTTCCAAAACCTTTTACTTAGGCAAGATGAGATGAGGGAATGACAAAACGAGGACAGGCCAAATGGCCAGGAGGCTTAATTACCATTTTTAGAAGAAAAGGCGAGGATGCTTGGGGCTCTTCAGAAAAAAAAAAGTACCTAAGGGGAGGAAGGATCAAGGTGTATCAGATCATGCACGGCAGAGATAAGGTGAACATCATCCCATCTTGTGGTCACGTATCCCACTGTGACTTTGATGAAGAAGTGCTTTCTTGTGTCTCTTCTACGTCTCCTTCCCATCACCTTCACTGCATCATCTGAGGGAGGGAGAAGTGTCACAGATAGTCCTTCCTAGATACATCTTCAATGTAGACTTGCATGAGCATATTCAGAAGCAATTCTCACTTACACATCAAGGTAAATGTGTATAGCACATGCAAATAACTGGCAGCCCCTCATAGCCACGTTAACATTTATTCCTCCCATCCTTGATTTGGAAGAAAAGGGTGTGGATGCAACTTGTGCTGCCCCTACAGCCAAGCTTTACTGTCCTTACAGATTTAATGCAGCGCATTATTAGGGCATCAACTAGTGAATTCCTGGCTTCCTTTCCCTTCCCACCCAGTGTCACCTACAGGCAAGAAAAACAATCACCAATTACTCTCTGTGACATATGTCAGAGTAGCCCTCCCTTCCACTTCATCCTGCATCCCTCCTAGTCTGATTAGACAGAACATTTTTTGTTCATTTGTTTTTGCCATGGGATGGTGGGACTCTTGATCTCTTGGGAGACTGACAT
Source organism: Liasis olivaceus (assembly GCA_030867105.1). Classification (NCBI taxonomy): domain Eukaryota; kingdom Metazoa; phylum Chordata; class Lepidosauria; order Squamata; family Pythonidae; genus Liasis; species Liasis olivaceus. Next base: position 193,940,769 of record CM061349.1, read on the forward strand.
TTTTAAATGATCTTTTTTTTTTTTTAACATAGGAATGCCAATTTCCTCTCCTCTCACCAAGCACTACTGGAAGAAAGAACTGGACACCTGGCTTGTGCAGAGCTGACTGTTCCTTCCTTCCTTCCTTAACTATCAACCTCCTGGACATCAATAGTTCTGTGGCAACAACAACAACAGCAAAAATCCCAGATGACAAGTCAGCTCAATTCAGCACAAGCCAGACCTCCAATCTCTCTTGCAGCCTGGGCCAAAATTAACATAGGTTAATTTTGTTAACCTATGTTAACAAAACTGAATGAACTTAATCCTGTTCATTGACAGGACAAGAGATTGAGAGAGAGAGAGAGAGAGAATCAGTTATCCAGGAGATTGATAGATCCATGTTAAAAACAAAACAAAACTCACTCTTTCAATCATCATGTTGCTCACAGGCACATCAGCAGATCACCTTCCTGCTTTACCGAGTGGCCTTCCTAAACCCCACCAACTTGCCAGCCAGAATTTGCTTCTATTTTTTTAAGTACAAGTGTATTAGAAATCCCTTAAAAATGCTAGATGTTTTCATGCTGTGCATGAGGATGAGCCCAAAGCCTTGGGTGCAGCCTGTTGTTACTGCTTACAATCTCCTGCAAGCTATCTCCACTTCCTGCTGAGTTTTGGCAGCTCACTTTCCCACTCTCATACCTAAACCATTATAGCAGACTTAGTATTCTTAGTTATTGACTGATGTCAAAGACAAATTAGATTGGCTAGAATAAAGTGGAGTGTGTATTTCACTGCAGTAAGAATGTCTTTATTCAGAAGTCAGTTCCACCCATTTTAGAAGGCTGCCTGTGTAAGCATATGTAAATCAGGGAACTGACTTCTGAATAGAGATATTGTTACTATATCACCAATCAGAGGAAGATCAATTGGTGTTTTTCGTTTCAGAATACTAAATGCCTCGTTGATAGTTAACATTAGATAATGACATTTTACATTCCACTGTACTCTCACGCTCCAGAATGATTGCTGACCCTGTTTGTTATTGCAGAAACTTGTTATCCAAAATGCCTCCAAGATCAGGTTTCCTATTTAAAATGCTATTAGCGTCATCTAACCCTTTCTGTGTATGTTAAATCCTAAACAAGGCACGTAAACTCATGCATACTAGCCAACGCACCATTATGCACTGGCCTCCTCACCTTGTTCCTCACTTCCTCGGCAAATTCTAAATGGCTTGTGGGAGCAGCCGTCTGACATTTAATGGGAAAAAAATGAATAAAGCAAATTTCTCAAGAGGGCCAAGAATTCAGGTAAAGTGAAAAGAACCGCCTTTCAGGTGTATCACAATGGGACTAAAGACACTGGGTATCAGGTCAGCATTCATAACTCCATTGTCCTTACCATACTTGATTGACTGTTTGGGCCCAGTTCCTGCCCAGGATTCACACGCCCATATGCTGATTAAGTAAAAGAATTGAACCATAGAAATGACACTCAGTTCAGTGTTTTGGGTGGTTTAAGAACTCCACATTATATATATTCCATTTTCCTGAAAGAACTTAAACATTGTAAAATTAACCTGAGCTCTTTCTAAAAAGTGTGGAATTACAAACAAAAACAAACAAGAAAGGAAGAAAAGAAAAGAAAAAGAATGCAAGGCAAATTAATTCTAGCAGAAATGGCAAGTGACATGAGCCTTTTTTAGAAATAAGCAAAGCAGCAACCAAAAAAAATGAGAGAACAAAATCTGTTCTGGAAATGCATGAAGTTAGATCCCATATCAATTCCAATCAATCTTTCAACCCCGCATTTTGGTGCCTGCAGGAGAATACAGAGGGCACCATCTTTTCAGGACAGCTAAAATAGGAGTGCAGATTGAATCTGTTACTTAATTTGAACCTTTCTGTTAACAAAACTATCCACTGTTGAGGGAGTTCCTGCATTAAAACAGACAGCAGTTTAAACATATCAGTAACCAGGGAACTTAAAAACATTAAAACAAGGAATATTTTAAGTCTGTTGCGCTACTAGGGGATGGTGTCTGCTCTTATTAAAATCTTACCCCTGTTTCTAAGAACTGTCAAAATTGAAAATGTGTTGACTGATGCCACTGAGATAATCGTGGCAAGCAAAATGCCAGGGCGGAAGGTGATCAGTGTGTGACAGACGATACCATTGGCGGCCTTTCCCTGCCTTGGCGAAAAGTTCTAAATGAGAGTGTCCTGGGTCTCAAGCTTACACCCATGCAAAGTATCTCCCCAGTGGGGTCTTGGTTGCCTTTGCAAACTAGGGGGTAATAATGTGGAGGAATCCAGAAATAGATTCTTCCTTAATAGCTATAAGGTTATGGCTGAAACCATGCTACAATAGTACGCCAGGAATACTGAGATACTAGGGACCCAATACTTTTCCTAGCCCATAACAACAGCAGGGAAATTTGTCTTGATTTTAATATAAGAGGAATACTTTTTCCCTTCACTTACAGGAGTATCTGTAGGAGACATATAAGAGAGCCTGTTTGGTGTAGTGGTCAAGGCACCAGGCTAGAGATGGTGAGTTCTAGTCCTGCCTTGGGCACGAAGCCAGCTGGGTGACCTTGGGCCAGTCGCTCTCTCTCAGCCTTAGGAAGGAGGCTGTGGCAAACCACTTCTGAAATCTTGCCAGGAAAACTGCAGGGACTCGTCCAGGCCGTTGCCAGGAGTCAAGACTGACCCGAAGGCACTAAAATAAAACCGAAACAACCAAACAGAGCAGGAGTATCTAAATAGGTTTATTTTTTTCCCATGTGATGTGACTATATCCTAAGGTGCTGTGCTAGATTTCAGTCTTTTAAGAGGACACAAAACAAGTCTAGTTGTCCTTAGACAATGCTTTCCATCCCATTTATGCAAGGCTGAGGATTTTATTGGCAAAGCACCTTTAGCTCTTGTGCATTTAATTGTGTAGCAGCCTTTCGTTACAGCCCGGTCCCAGGCTACTGCACGTACAGAGGTAAGCTGACCCTGCCGAGCAGTTGACTGGATCCTGTTTACCTCCCAGCTGCCACTCTGCACGTTTGTTCCACCAGGGTCTGCTTCAGCTTTAGAGATCTGGTCCAGCTTTATTTGTTTGTGTTTACAAGTCACCGGACGGAGATAAACAGAGAAAGACTGGATTCACTTTCTGTTTCAGCTAAACCTTAGTTAAACATTAGAGAACAGAAGTGTGGTATGTCTCTTTATTTATTTGTGGTTCTCTTAAGTAATGTCCAGAGACCAACATTTTATGGTTGTTGGAAAGTTTACATAACAGTGGGAAACTGTTAAATAGCCGTTTACCTTAACTTTAAAAAAGAAATTGAGTTGATGCTTGGTTTTGCCTTATTATTTCAGATACTGCTGAACGTGTTGCAGTTTTAACTGTTATTTCTTTCAGTGATTCATTTCAGATCAAATAAGTGCAAGGAGGTAAGGTTTAGTTAGATTTAATGACACCCTCAGCCAATTTATTTAGTGCAAGTCAAAATTAAATAAATAAAAACAAGTAGGGTGCTAGTAGGATTTTTTTTTAAACTGAGTCTTCTCATACTATTGAAAATATAGTTGAAATTTCTGCCTCTGCTTATATACATTTGCAAAACATTGTGCCATGATTCGAAAATGTTATGCTTTCTATGAATAATTCATGCTAGATGGCTTTGTTTTTAGAAAATGTTTTCAATTATAGACAAAAACAAGTTCAAATCTTTGCTATTTATTTGTGCATATGTGTGTTCATACAGAAATGCACTCACCCACCCACCCACCCACCCACACTCAAGTTCCTGCTATCTTTTAAAATTTTGTAGTCCCAAAATCTCTCTGGCAGCTCTCCAATAATAACATGCATTTAATATCTTATTTTTCCCTCTCTGTACATCAGACAACACAGGGGCATCCATTTTTAAGGAGCAGTTGGCCCAATAAAAATTGTACACCTTCTCTCCTATATTTTCCTATTCAAGATCTCACATTTTATAAAGTTTTAACTTTCCTATATTATTTTGACAAGAACAGACTCTTTTGTTCTTGCTTTTGTAGTAGCTGTCTTTCAGAATTAAATCTCTCTCTTTTAAAAGCCACGTAACTCTCTCTATCAGACCTTTGAAATTCCAGCTGTTCAAATCAATTTTTGTGCTGTAAGGGTTAGACAAGGAAATTTGGACGGCTATTTTTATGGGCCTCTGGCCAACAAAGTATTAATGATGATTAAACAGTGGCTTAATTTTTTTTAATACAAAATCTGTCCTAAGTTTTGAACTTCCATTCAAGTTGTGAACTATTTTTGTGGAATAGTTTTATGGATTTTCCAAATGAAAAAAAAATAATAATCCATAACTTAGTGTTTCTGATATGCAATAGCTGAGTGCAAAATATATAGTTAACTTCACAAGGAAAAATTATTGAAGTTGCAACCCTCTGCCAACTTCCCTTACAATGAGCCCCACTGAACTCAGTAAGTTCTGCACTAAGGTTGTAATGTAGAGCAGGGATGAGGAAAAGCTGTTAATATATAAATAGTTTATTGTGGGGCTTCACTTTCAGAATATCAAGCATGCATGCTTTAATTCATTTAAAATCTGAACAGCACAAATATCAGCAACAGGCTGCAGTATTTTGTTTAGAACAAGTGGTAAAGATAATGTCCTGATTTTTCTGAAATTCCTAAATCATACTTCAATATTATACTTTCACTTGGGTAATATTTTCCTGTGTTCTTGAACTGGCAAATATAATGTAAGCAGGTTTGAAGAGAATAGGGATGGGGAACATTATCACTACTACAGCTTCTCCTCCTTCTGCTGCCATGAACTTACTACAGAAATTTTTACCTGAATTTTATACTACCTGAAACTAATAAGAAGCCTTAATTCACAATTTCGGATTTTTCACACACCTTAAGAATGCTTTGTAAGTTATCTTGTTCAAATGTCATGCAAGTCAAAAGTCAAAGCAAGTTACAATAACTCTGAAATGAAGCAAGTGGAACAAACCTCTGCTTGTGCCTTTCTGAAGGAAGTGGACCGCCTGGCTCGGGGGAGACGTCATCTTGTTTGCAACCCTGGATGAGCAGTATATCTGGGAACATTCTCCACTTTGATTACATATTAACAGCGTGAATATTTTAAGGCATATTGGACCAAAATGTATGATTTTTTTTTAATTGGACTGACATCATTATCATCAAAAGAAGCAGGCAAGTGTTTAGTCAAAAGCAATCCATCAGTGGACTGATGCAGAAAATTTCTCAAGCAGGAAGAGTGACAACCTTTGTTTTACATATTCATCAAGGTGTTATAAACTGTGTATAAACTAGAAGATATCATCCCGTCTGTCAGGCAGTAGATAAGTCATGCAAGAAAAAAAGAATTAATCTGGTGAGTTCATACCAAATGTATTTGGAATGTGAATCTTGGAGTTAAAGATCCACAGCATTGCCCAGTTGACCAAAAAGGCATTCCTGGAAAAAAGGAGAATTATTCTTTCTCCGAAAAAGGGAAAAAACACCATTATTTTCCTTAACCATTATTTCTTTAGGGAAAAGTCCACAAAATTAAAAATGACTGCAACAATTCCTATTTCAATTTCTGTTTAGCTATTAAATTATTGCTCATTGGAAGGATTGATAATGAAGCTCAAACTCAGATACTTTGGTAACCTAATGCGAAGAGAGGACTCTTTGGAAAAGACCCTGATGCTGGGAAAGATGGAAGGCAAAAGGAGAAGAGGACGGCAGAGGATGAGATGGCTAGATAGCATCACTGAAGCAATGAGCATGAAATTGAGCAAACTCAGGGAGGCAGTGAAAGATAGGAAGGCCTGGCGCAATATGGTTCATGGGGTCACGAAGAGTCGGACATGACTTAACGACTGAACAACAACAACATTAAATTATCAAATATAGTGTAATGAAATATTACAATGGTCTAGAGCTCCCCCTTTAGATCATTTTAACATATTTTTGGGGGAAAAATCCATTATAAAACTATATCCTAATATTTTAAGATCTAAAGTAATACTATTGGGACTACACAGACACAACTGCTCCTATAGCCACCCCAAAGAAATATACAAAGAATTGTGAATATTATAGTGAACTTAATTTCATTTCTGTATGGACTCCATTAAATAGGTGCATCATGTGATACCTAACATAACATTTCATGTATACAAGTATTACCGTTTTGTAAAATACAAGAAGAAATTCTGTAGGTTTAGCAGTTCTGAAAATTACAAGAAATCTAATCAGGTTACCATCAATAGAAGCTGCATAATAGAGAGAAAATGTATGTTAATTGGTATGTGTATGCTTTCAAGTCAATCTTGACTCCTGGTGAGTGCCTGGACTAGTCCCTGCAGTTTTCTTGGCAAGGTTTTTCAGAAGTGGTCTTCCATTGCCGGCTTCTTCCCAGGGCTGAGAGAGAGAGAGTGGACCAAGGTCACCCAGCTGGCTTCGTGCCTAAGGTGGAACTAGAACCCATGGTCTCCCAGTTTCTAACCTTGTGCCTTCGCCACTATACCAAACTGGCATTCATGTTGATCATATGTCTTGCTCTTGACTGGTCTCACTCTTCACTGTTTCACACATCATGCAGTTACTTTGGTTGAGCTTATTATGGTGGTTGAAGCCAGCTTTTGTGATTTGGAAACCATTATCTATGGCTTAGAATGATGTGTGAACTAGACCACTGTGATTTGTTTAACAAACCATGCTAAAACACACTATGGCTTAATGCAGAAACCAGTCACTGTTTTTAAATTGAAGAGCCTTTAAAATGGTATACCAACATTGATAAACAAGTATCCCAACAATTATTTTACGATATTCTTTCAAGAAATCCTCTTTCATGAATATCACTTGGGGATTATCTGAATCTGCTTTCTACCTCATCCAGATCTCAACTGGACTCCTCTTGAAATAGTATGTTGCTTTGGAGCTCTATAACAGGGTTCCTCAACCTCAGCAACTTTAAGATGGGTGGGCTTCAACTCCCAGAATTCCCGAGCCATGCTGAGGAACCCTGCTCTATAGGAATGTTCTATCCTTCTTCCATTCTGCAGAAAGCAAGTTGTGACATAATGAAAGGCCTTTAGGAAATACTCAGATCCCTACCTACCTGAATGAATCAGAATTGCTCCCAAACAGAGCAGACTGCCTTGCCACGTATGAAATGATACACATTACCATCTAAGCAGAAAGGTATTAGTAAGTTCATTCAATCCAGTCTAAAAGGATCTAACTGCCTCACTGGCCTTGAATATCAAAAATTTTGGAACCTCCCTTTAATATTTCACGTACTTACAACATAAGCTTTTATGTTTGTTTTCAGTATAAGTGACTTTCCAATAAATATGTTTAGGCTGCTGCATTGTGAAAGAAATATAAACTGCTTATTTTTTTTCCTGTAATCCTGTTTATATATTGTTTGAATTACGTTGTTTTGCAGTTATATTGTGCACTGCCCTGAGTTGTCATGGAATCAGGCAGCTTTTAAAGCCAGTTAATAAATGAATAGTCTCTTAAATGTCCTTAAATGAATAAGAACTAAAAGCTCACAGAAATATGTGCTTCAGCAGCTTCTTTAAATTTCTGTAGCTGAAGTATATATAACTTTTACTTGATCTAGTACATTGCTGAAGCACAGCATTCATTCTATTTCAGGCATTTGTCTCCTATGTCGTATTTTTAAAAGATTACTTATCTACTTTTTAACTAGCTGGGGCTACAGAATTTTGGTCAGTGAAAAATATTTTGGGGGTAGAGAAATAAATGCTCACTGACTCCTCTACTCTCTAGACGGCCTTGTTTATTTCACGCGCTGTCAAAGGGCGCCTCCTACCTGCCCAGAGGGAAAAATAAAACTAAAATTAACCAGAACTGCTGTAATCACAGTCAAAAGCTCCACGCATTTAATAAACTCCTTCAGTTCCATTCTTGGAGATGAAAGGGCTTGGGCTGTTGTCCACACAAAATAACTTACCTTGCCCCTTTCAATAAAGATAAACATCATCTGTTGGCTGCAAGGGAAAATATTCCAGGTCTTCATGGCTAGTTTTTCTCCAGTTCAGAGTCTTGCATTTAAAAAAGGACACAACTGGATTTGCAGGCCCCTATTCCTTGTGAAGATTTGGGATGCTTGCCATGGAACTTGGTAGGAAGAACACAGCTGGTCGGTCATATCCTTACTGAAAAAGATGGGTTGTTCTGCGTCATCCTTTTGTATGAGAGCAACTCCACCCTTTTAAAATGGAGCAAAGCAATGTGACAGCATAAAGACTCTTCACTCTCCATTGATCAGAGGCTCCCTTCTAGCATCGGGAGGTTTGTGCAGCAAAGCATCCAAACTCTTGTATTTCTAATGATGGTTGAACAATCAGGCTGAAAATGATAACTTTTACAATGAGGTATCATTGGTTCATTTCATTGCTCATTTTGTGAAATCACTCTTTACCTGGAATTCAGATTTAAGCCCTGTGCATTTTATTGGCCTTGTAAATGAAAAAGAGAAGAGGAAGGACAGTAGGTGGCTGTTAGCGCCCAAGATTTAATGTTGTGCTCCTCATCTCTACAGCTGGTAACTGTGGACGTTTTATGCTTATTTCTTGATTATTTTATCCAAGCTGACTCTCTCTATAGGAAACTGCCCAGAGCCATTTGGGAGCATATGGCCTAACCATTTATAAAATAAAATAAAATCACAAGGAGTCAAAGCTTCAAGATGAATCTGGCTATATAAAAAGATATTCTGGTAGGGAAGCTGGAAAAGAAGGCTTCATTCTCTACCGTTGCAGCTACTACGCAGAGTCATCCAGGGAGTGTGGGAGATGCATTGGAAGCTAGAGTTTCCCAGGGCAGGAATGCTGAAAATGTCAAGAACTGCCTGCCACCTATAGCATTAAGCCTGAAGAGCCCAAGGCTGGGTTTCCATTAAACCGTGGGAAGGGCACAGTATAGGAACGGCTGCAAGGTCATTCTGTCAGAGGGCACTCGGCTGCTTGAAATGGCATCAGTCTTAATGTATAATAAAGACACTTTGCTAGGCCTGCCGGGTCTGGGAATTTTCAGCCAAGTTCAAGACAGCCAAGAGAAGGAACCTGATGGGGAATTTTTCCAAACGCTGAGAGACTTCTGGCCTTCAGGAACCCTTGGTAGCTAACATAACCATGTTGTTTAACATTCCTTAGATAACATCTATGCCCCACTTAGATAGAATCGGTACTGGATGTCACCATCACTGTGCTCAGTTGTTGTTTTTTAATAGTTACTTTCAGCTGAAAGCAGAGGATGCTAGGGGAGGCTGATTAGAACTGCCAAAGTAAGTTTGCCTAAAATGGGTTAAGGTAATAATTAGGTTTGTGTGAAGCAACTACACTTTGCCATGACCAGGGACTCTGCCCCTTAGATGTGACCTTATCTGCCTTGTGATGTGCAGCAAAGATCTGGTTTGCCTCTTCAAGGTGCCTCCCAGTGTTCCTGGGGGTTTCTCCCTTTGTCTGCTCATATGCATGCAAAGAAGCTTCTTGGGGCTACTGGAACCTCCAGCGGCTACGCAGAACAAAAATAACATGGCAGCTTTGCTTTGCCTTTCAGAAACAGGAATTGAGCTGTTTCACAAAGCAGCTGCAAACAAGTACTTTGCTCAGAGTTGCATGGAAGCATCCCTTCAGAGCTTTGCACAGCCTCACTAGTAATCATGCTTTATGCTTTCAACGGAAGCTGCCTTCATTGAGCACTTCATGGAATGGTCATGAGATAAATATGGGAAGTGATATCTCAATCTGTACCTGTCTGACAATAGAGATGGACGAACCCGCAGACATTCAGTCCAGCAGAAGTGGCAGATTCTATGTTACCGTTTGTTTTAAACAGCATTGAAATTTCTTTGAAAAACTATATTTGGTGCTTAGAAATACTCCTAAATCTGGGGCTGCTCCTGGACATTTAGGTAGCAGCTGTGAGCAGAAGGGCTTTTTATTAAGCTAATCAGGTTCACCAGCCTTGACCCCTCTTAGGACAGGGACGGTTAGGAGTAGACTGAGATCTACTGGCACACCACTGGCTGATTTGCAGGACGTTATCAAGGTTTTCCAACTCTTCATAAAAGAACAGAAAGGCTCACTTTCCTCAACAAAATTAGGCTTCAGAAATAAAGAAAGGTGATCGTGTAGAAGAATTGAAAATGGGTTTTTGTCTGAAAGAGCTAAGTTTTAAACAGAAATTATTGGCACTAACTTGTGCTCCAAGATGCCTCACTGCTTAATATTATTAAAAGAATAGGGCATTCTCCCAATCCCATGGTGCCATTCTGTATGTACTGTAGTTTTAACTGGTGGACCTTAATAAAGGTTTCTAACTAAAAACAAACAGCAGCAGCAAAAACCTCTGACTGTGTCTTCACTCGGGCCTATCCAGAATCATTCATGCTCTAAGTACAACTAAGTACAGAATGGTCTTTATACGGAGCTACACTAAGACGGCTGAGTTGAACTGCTCCAAAACTGCTCACAACTTCTCTCGTTTTAATTAGAGCGGTGCAAGGCTTATCTTAACCTGCTTTGTGACCAGATGTTTAACTCCAGAATTATCCTGACTTGCTTTGTGATGGGGTGAGTACTAATAAATCATGCAAAATCTTTCCTGATTCCAGAGTGTGAAATAAGAAAAACTAGTTCCATTTTCCCATTAGCTAATAGAGGGAAACCAAAAAATACTGGCGGTATAAGGTAGCAATGCAGTCCAAATTTCACAGAAATTGGTACAGGAATTTTTAAGCTACATGGTGTTTTGCCTATGGAAAGTAAGTTGACTTCTGCAATATTCCCAATAGTCATTGCAAGGCCAGCACAATTTGTCTGAGATCACACACCTCCAATGGGCTTCATGTTTCTAAGGACGCTGCCTAATAATGTGCATATCTATTGTACAGCTAAAATTAGAGGCAAAAGGAGAGCTTCCTGGGTCCCAAGACAAACTTCTTAGATAGAGCCCCATATCGTGACAACAGTCATCAATAAAGAGCTAATTCAAGGAAACAGACCTGGTCTGGTGTCTGGAATTTGCACATACAAGCCACTGCCATATTGGCTCAGGGCCCTCTAGGATGAGCACTAGTTGGTAACAAAGAGTTAGAGATTCTGTATCTGCTTGCTGCCATCAAGAGGTAAGAATTGGTTCTCAGACTGATAAAGATCCAAAGAGCTATTATGTAAACAATTAGCTGCAAACTTCCCATCAGTCAAGAGAGCCATTGTCCCTCTTGTCCACAGTAAGGATGCAGAAAAGAGGCTCAGGAAATCTCTGCCCCAATGTCACTGAGATTTCTAGTTTGCTTGCTGGAATTCATGTAATGTACCCCTACTCCTTTCGGGTCAATAAATCTTGCTAGAGAATGCTGTGAGAATTTTGCTTGGAGCAGATTCACTTCTGGTTCAAGCAGCTGACACTAGTGATCACTCCAAACCATGTTCTATTTTAATCATGGATTGTTGAACAAATAATAGGGACCTGGGTCAAATATAAGCTATTAATCCTGATTGGCAAACTGTAGTGCCTGGCTTCCTATTGGCACTAAGGTAAAAGCAAGCCAGTCCTATGATGGCTTAGGGATCTCTCTCTCTCTTTTAATCCCTAACCACCTAATTTCTTCATACCCATTTACCTCTTGTTCAAAACTGTTATTTGTCTTAAGCAGAGCTATGTCTCTTTTAACTCTCAAAGAACACTCAATTATTTAAGCAATTGATAAATACCATTATTACAAATCATCATGTGAATGTTTTTCTTTATCCTGAAACTGGATAAAGAACAACTGCCATTGTTTTATATGTTTAGAAATGAGGGTCCTCTTTTTTTTAGGTGCCCTCTGTCTTGATGATAACGCAACCAGAATGGAATAACATGGAATCAACAGCGTTTCCTGTTTCAGTTTCTGCTCTGCCGTCCATGTGTTCCCTTTTACTCCTTTATGGACCAGCTCTTGTGTCGCCTGTTGGAAAGAAACAATCCAGCCTTCTTAATCATGATGAGGCATGTCTTTGAAGTTGTCGAAGTTGCAGCTTCTTATCTCTGGCCTGTGCCAGGACACATTCAAACGAGTCGGCACTCCAGCATCAGTAGCTGGCTTTCCTACCTTCCAAATGCTTCAGATTAAATTGCTGTTGAGGCTTCATGACATAAATTAAGAACAGAAGAATCAGTTTTAGGCTCATTTGCTCTGAAGAAATAAAAAGTGGCCAGGCTCTGGTTTGTGGCAGCCTGCTGTTTGCAACTTGAAAAAGGGAAGAACAGGGGAAAGGATAGCAAATCAGCCTTCCCCCTGCCCCCCACTACCAGTATGTTTTCTAAGCCCTGAACAGACTACTAAGACTTTTTGTAGGTACATGCCTGATTCTTCATCTTCTTATTGTTGGTCGCACAATCAGCCAGACGTTTAGACTGGATTTGGCATTTTTATCCATCTATCAAGTCCTTCCCAAGGACCTGGGATAAGCAGATGTTGTTCGATGGTGTTAAAGGTATCATCGCAGGATGGAAGCTGTTCCAAGTAAAGCTGCCTTTTGCAATTGACTGAGGGCGATTTTGTCAATGCTGATGGTCTTCAAGTGGTGCTCCAGATGTTTTGGGATTGCACGCAAGGCGCCTATTCCTGTTGGTACTATCTTTGCTTGCTTTTGCCACAGTCATCCTATTTCCATTTGCAGGTCTTTGTATTTTGTGATTTTCTCCAGTTCTTTCTCTTCTATTCTGCTGTCTCCAGATACTGCACTATCCAGACTTTTTTGTCTTTCTTATCCACAACTGTTAAGTCTGGGGTGTTGTGTGGCAGGTGCTTGTCTGTCTGAATTCTAAAGTCCCAGAGCACTTTAGCGTCTTCGTTTTCTATTCCTTTGTCTGTTTTGTGGTCCCACCAGTTCTTGCTTGCAGGCAAATGGTATTTCTTGCAGATATTCCAATGCACCATTGTTGCTACTTTGTCATACCATTGTACATAGTCAGTCTGTGCAGGTGGTTCACTGTTTCTTCAGCTTCTTTGCAGAGGCGGCATTTGCTGTCTGTTGCTGTCTTCTTAATTCTGGCTTTGTATGCATTTGTTCTTAAGGCTTGGTCTTGTGCAGCCAGAATTAGCCTTCTGTCTCTTTCTTCAACTTTCCTGCTCTTAGCCATTGCCAGGTCTTCTTGTTATCTGCTTTGCCTACTAGTTTATTTTTTTGTGCACTGACCATGTAATACTTTGCCTTGCCATGTCTCTTTTCTACTCTTCATTTGGTCTTTCTTATAGGCCAGTTTGGTCTCTTCAGTATTCAGTAAGCCTTCATGGTGTACTAGCTTCAGTGCATTTTCTTCACTGTCCTTCAGATATTCTTCCAATGCCCTTTTTTCTTCTTCAACTGTCTGGTGTACTTGTAACATTCCACGCCCATCTGTGCTCCTTGGTAAGTAGAGTCTGTCAATGTTGCTGCATGGATGAAGGGCATGATTCATTGTCACTATTTTGCTGGTCTTCCTATCCAGGGCTTTTAGTTCAGCTTGAGTCCAGTCCACTATTCCAGCTGTATATCTAATAACTGGACTTGCACAGGTGTTAATTGCCTTGATGGTATTTCCGCCACTGAGTTTGAACTTAAAGATCTTCTTCACTCTTCTGATGTATTCATTACTAACCTTCTTGACTTCAGTGTTGTTGATGTCAGTCTGAAGAATGCCCAGGTATTTGTCATGATCTTCTTCATCCAGTCTCTTGATGTTATTTCCATAGGGCCTCTTGATTCCTTCAGTTTTCACTATTTTCCCCCTGTTGATGGTAAGAATGGCACATTTGTCCAGTCCAAACTCCATTGCAATACCTTGGCTGTATATTCAGACAATGTTGAGCAGCGATTCTATTTCAGATGGTGGTTTTCCATACAGCTTCAGATCAGCCATGCAAAAGAGGTGGGATAGCCTGGCAGATGTTTTTGATGTTTGATAGCTATGGCCTGACTTGTTCAGCATTGTTGACAGAGGAATCAATGCAATGACAAACAGTAGTGGTGATAGTGAGTCTCCTTGAAAGATTCCTCTCTTGATATTAGCCTCTCCCAGTCTATCACCATTGACCAGCAACTGTGTCTTCTGTTGTGTCATTGATCTTTGCACAAAGCTTCTGATGTTTCTACTGACTCCTGTTATATCTAGGCATATCCAGTCATGTGGCAGGGAGTCGAACTTCTTATAATCAATCCAAGCTACATTCAAGTTGGTCTTCCTTCCCTTGCAGTTTTCCAGAATCATCTTGTCAATTAGGAGCTGACCTTTTTTATTATTATTACTATTACTATTATCATCATCATCAGTGGCTCAGCTTATAAGGATGGCAGAGCAGCTGTCCCACCAGGCTTTTGAAACGTAGCAAGTGATATCAGTTGATGGCATTTTGAATGAAGCTAATACCAAGGTTTCATTTCAGCTGCAGACCAGCCAAGGTATAAGAAAAGTCAGCCCTAACTCTGCAATAACCATGATTTGGGACAGAATGGCAAAGATTTAAATCTCTGTGTTGTCTGAAAAAGCAGAACAGCTGACAGCTGGTGAGACAGAGTTTTGCGATGTGTCCCTCTGGGAGAAAACATTTTCTTGTCTTGTTCCAAGCAGGCACTGGGATGACTCCAGAGAAGCTAGAACTGACATGCTCCATTAATCAAGGAACATGTCTTACTAAAATTAGCAGCAATTTTTCATCCTCCACAGATTTTCAGCTTAGTATACATGCATAATATTCACATGGGTGTGTATATGTATACACATATACACACACACACACATGACAGTGTGATGTAGTGGTTAAGGTGCTGGACTAGGAGTGGAGAGATTTTGGTTCCAATCCTCCCTTAGGCACAGAAGCTGGCTGGATAAATTTTGCCCAGTTGCTCTCTCTCAGCCCTAGACTGAGAAGTCAAAACACACCTATCTACCACGAACAGCATGGCAGATTACAGTCCACAACCTTCGGTGAAGAGGCCTTCATCATGAGGTGGACAGATGTCTATGTGTGTGTGTGTGTGTGTGTGTGTGTGTGTTCCTTTCTTTTTGGCATCTAAGCTCCTTTTTTTTCTGGCGCTTTGATTCTAGTCCATCACAAGTCCCACAGGTGGCTTGTGTTGCTGTGCAGCTTGTATTCTTGACAGCTCCTACATTTACACTAGATTCCAAGGCTCAAACATTCATCCTGACACTGCTAGCATTAATCAATAAACAGATTAGCATTTAAAAACAACTTGGCTTCCTGAGAGAACAGTCTGTTGCTTAATTTGTACTGTATTAGCAGGGCCTGAAAAAGCCAGCTACTAGTCTAAACAGCTGTGGATATCCTTTCCCCTTGCCCCTAATTTTCAGTTGTATCTGAGTGGTGTCAGAACCATCTCAGAAAAGACTTTCAAAATGGAGAGCAAAGGAGAGAGAAGGAGCTCTGTTGCTAAACAGCTAATATATAATAGAAGTACTAACAAACATTTTAACAAACTATCCATGGCTCATAGGAGTGTGCTGTGCAATTCTTTTAAAAAAAAATCCATCAATTTCAATCTTGCTTTATTTTGGAAGATGCTTCATTCTATAACTTCACAGGTCTATGTTGCTTCATTTCCTTTCTGCCTTATAGGATCATTTCATTTCATAAATGAAACTTCATTACAGTTTGTTTCCCAAATGAAGAAAGCTGAAAGTTTTACTTTTATAATGCAGCTGGATGAAACTTGCAAGAAGGATAAAGGAGGAGATGAAGTCTGGCAAATTTAAGACACCAATGTCAGTGGTGTTCATTTGGTTTTATGCCAAGTGCCGTCAAAGTTGGAGGCTTCTGAGAAGTTTCTGTTCCCTTTCTAGCTTGTTTCTGAACTAAGGTTTTATGAAACTCATGAAGAATGCAGGGGTTTCCTTTGGTCAGGAAGGGAAAAATTACATGGCTAATATATTGTTTCTGAAGTTGAATAATAGCCATCAAAATTGTATTTAAGGTTTTATCTAAAATATATATATCTGATTGATATAAAGTCACAAGACTTGCAAAACTGATCTAGGAAAATGCCTTTCCAACCTCTTAAAATAAAATAATCATCGCAATAGTTTCTAGAAAATTAGTTCTCAGATACAATGACAGCTAATTTTCAAATACAATCTGAGGATGGATTGCAAAGACATTGTGTTTGGTTGGCCTGGGCAGCAAAGAGAAACCCAGAATTCCTGCTCCCCGAAATTGTCTAGCATGAACATGAATGCTAGAACACCAACAGAAATACAGACATCCCAGGATCAAAGGGATTGAGTTGTGTTACTTGCAGAACTGGAAGTATCAATCAGCTGAAGTGAATTGAGCTTTGATGATAATTATCCTTCTCATTAGAAAAGAGGTGGGCTAGTATGGATCAGGACTGCAACTTCCCTGAGCCAATAGTATGTGAGATTGTTACACTTATTTTGGAAGTGATCTCTGGAAAATATACAAAACCAGACAACTGTTGTGTCTGGTAATCTGCTAAAAATAGGTCCTATATTCTACCCCATAGAATCCTTTAATTCTCTACAGCATCCCCATGTTGGCTGGGGAATTTTGGGAGTTGAAGTCCACCCATCTTAAACTTGCCAAGGTTGAGAAACACTGATCTATAGGTACTAGATGGAAGAAATAACTGAAGAGTTTAAGAATATGCAACAACTAAGCCAGAAAAAGAGTATGTTTGCGTGATTAATTATAAACGTTCTTCCTTCTCTTAGAGATAGCTCTTACATGTTGAAAGAGATAATGCATTCAGTGCTCAGAATGGGTCAGATCTGGGGGTGCAGATTCAGGGGAAATATTCTGGATAGATTTATCCAGATGCATCTCTGTTAGAATTTGCTCACTCTCTCTGCGATGGCCAAGATGTCCGAGTTGATATCGGAACAGGTCAGGGGACCTGTGCTACAGTTGTTTCCTGTAGATTGACAGGGTAACTAAATGCAGAAGTAGGTCTGCCTAATCTTTATCCTGCTCATCTCTCTCCTATCTACACATGCAGATGTTGCATTTTTTCTGAAATATGAATGCCTAGAGATGGGCTTGTTGCACCCAATGGTGAAAATCAG
This sequence comes from Liasis olivaceus, assembly GCA_030867105.1. NCBI lineage: Eukaryota > Metazoa > Chordata > Lepidosauria > Squamata > Pythonidae > Liasis > Liasis olivaceus. The sequence goes on from CM061349.1 coordinate 193,957,872, forward strand.
CCCTGTTATCTGCTTCTGGATAAGGAGTTTCTGGATAAGGAGTATCACGCTTAAAGGGAAGTCTTTGGCATACGTGTTTTATATGCTACTTCTCTTCTACCGCTTTTCTTCCACATACCTCATTTAACAGCCACAAAATAGTTGGGGATCCCCAGAAGTGACACTAGAAGTGAACATTCTCTTTGGGATGGCTTTATTCTACTCCAGTATTCCACCCATTTGAACTGGAAAAAGGAAAAATCAATTGTTAGTCATGGGCATTCCTTTGTAGAAACCACTGCCATATTCAGTTGCTACAATCTTGGCTTTGAGAGATGAGAATTTACAGTTGTGTGTCTGGCAGGAACAAAGCACATGTTCATATACACAGTAGGGAGGATCACAGGGGAGGGGAAGGAAGACATGAGAAGAGCAGTCCCCAAAATAAACACATTCCATTTTCAAGTCCGGCTCTTGTCAACTTGGCCATCCAATGATGAGTACATAGAGACAGAACACTCTCTGCCCATCCTGCAGCTGTCTTATGTCTGAAGTCAAGTCTCATGAATAACTTACGTCTCTGCAGTGCTGTCTCAGTGAGAAATAAATTGATTTTTAATGGAATTCTTGAGAATACTTGCAAAGTAAGATGTACTCAACAAAAGCCTGATGGTTCAGTGCAGACCCTTTTTCACATCTCTTTTGGATAATCTTAATTTGGGAATGGGGAACCTGTGGCCCTCCAATGGCTGCTAAAAAAAACTGTTACCAACATAGCCAAGGTTCATCCATATCCTATGATTGACCTGCATTTTTCATTAATACCTGGAAGAGAGGCTGCTTAGACAAGCTAGCTCTTCCTATTTACTCTTGCAAGTTGCAAGATAACAAACTTCTTGCTCTAACCCCAATCAGATAATTATTTCCCTCTTTTGTCATAGCAGGCACCGGTGCCTTTTAGATATGTAATCCTCAAAAATATTTAACCTTCCTTTGGTGATGCCTAAACTAAACAACCCTGGGGGTGGAGGGGGAAAGAGAGGTTGCAAGACTATAAAACTTGCCCAATAAAAGCAACCCTTTTGTGAGTCGAATTCTGGAGACCATCCTTGCTGTTTGGGCTCACCTAGAAGATTAAGGACAGGTCCCCTGGTACTCTGAGTATATTTGGGAACAAGTTCTTAATAAGCTTCCAAAATTTGTTGCTGTCCTAGTGTCTCCCTTGGTGTTCTTGTTCTTTGGTATCTGTCCTGCAAATCCTAAATTAAGCATTGATGGACAAATTAGCAGCAACAATCCAGCATGGACAATGTTGAAAGATTTTGGGAGCCCCCCCCCCCCCCCAGCCCATTCTGTGCCATTGTCTCACTTCTTTATAGTGTGCTTGTAGCAGCCATTATCTGAACACTTTTATGAGCTGTTTAAATCAAAATGAATTGAGAGGGGGAAAAACTCTATATCATAAATCCAGAAATCACTAGTTGGATTCACATTAATCACAAGGGCTAAGTTCACACAACATGCTAAACCAACACTGAAGAAACCACATTATGATTTACTGTATTGTAAAACCAGCCCAATGTCACTAGTTAATTAGCAGTAGGTTCAGAATAGCAAAAAAGCATTTCTTCATAATATACATAATTAGCTTATGAATTTGCCATAGCACAGTGGTGGAGTACATCCAATGCACATAAAAGAACTTCTGTTTCTTTCCTGACATTTCTAGGAAAGATTCCTGTCTGAGTATCCAGAGAATTCTGAGCAAATTTGACTGATACTCAGATGTACTGGCTGGGTTTCACATCACATAGCCAAGAACAAGCCAAATCTTAGTATGGCTTTGAGCATTAGGAAAACACAGCCATTGTGTTCTTGCTGAATCAAGAAATTATGATTAAACAAACCATGGCTTATTTATTGCATTTGTATATCACTGGGCTTAACATGATGAGTGAACGTAGGCCATATAAGGCTCCACAGGAAAGGAAGACAACCGTGGGTTCCACAAGTTCAAGTAATTTGCTTGAATCAGAGCAAGACCTGGCTTTTTACCCAGGCAGTGGGTTAGAGTGAGGCCAGGACTAGAGTTGTTTGTTGGGGCATCCCAGGGAATGACTGAGGTACTGGGTTTTGGGTTTTATTTTACGGTTTTGTGTTTTTATGGTTTTTATAGTTCTGAGGTTTTATTGTTGCTGTGAGCCACCCAGGACTGTGCTTAAGATGGGCGGCCATACAAATCTTATAAATAAATAAATCAGCATCAAAGAAAGTAAGTAATCATGAATGCTTGTGCAAAGTCCCCAGAAATTTCCACTGGAGATAATATTAGTTTAGATGGATCTTTGGCCCAAACCCATAGAGCAGTTGTTACATTTCTAAAGTTGCATCAGCTGTGGCAGGTAATATCTAGGAGGCTTTAGAGAAGATACAGTCTCTCGGTACTTTTCTTATGCATGCAGTATGTGGCTATGGTACAAGGTTAGGGTAAAAAATCCAACGTATTAGACATGGGCTTTCCACATTGTAAAGTGCCATATAGTCTCTAATCTCCTTGAGATATCTCTATCAGTATCATCCATTTGTGTAATTGTTTATCTATCCATATATCTACCTAGCAAGAGGTGCATGAATTGATTCAATCAAGTAAGTCAATATAGTAATTATTTTTATGGAACTTTATAGCTGAGTCAGTATCAGAATGAACATCTGGGAGAATGAACTTTGTGAAAAATGAGCCACTCTAACCATTATGCAGGATCCAGAAGGGGATGAAAAATATAATTTTCCACCTTCGGTAACTGCAAGTGAGTGAGACCAGCTTTCCTAAATCTCTTTCTGAGAGGCCTCACCTGATGTAGTTTTCTCCTTTAGCTCTCTGCTGATTAGTACTTCGTTCAACCATCTCAGTCAAATTAATTTCATTCAGCCTGATATCTCACTGGTATTTTGACCGCAATTTCAGCTCTAAAATAATCCAGAACATTTTTTTTTTTTGCTTTGTTTTTACTGGAAAAGCACCATTTTCTCACATTATTCATTTTCAGCTTGCAGCTCTAATTAATTGTTCCTTTCAAAGATATTAAAGTTGTCCTTCTGAGGAATTTCAGTTTCTGAATTATCTTTATTACCTTGCGTGTGTGTGTGTGAATCCTCCCTCTCAGCTTTCCATCTCCTTGCCATTATAGCTCCCCCGAGAATCATATCTGGCCCAACATTTCTACCACTTTCTTCTGCACACTGAAAGAATTCCACTCTTTTCAGTGGACTTTGAATTGGAGACTTGGAGTGATCCCGCTTCATATAAACATGTCCCATACTGCAATATTTTAGCCATGGAATTACTCTTGCTCAGACTTTCCAGTTCACATCCAGAAACTCCCAGACAGCTCCCACTAGTTGTTGCCAGTGCTTGGAGAAGAAGAGCTGACATTTAAAAATAGGACATATGATTTAGGAAGCACAAAACTGCACATTGTTTGTTTCACTTGCCTGCCATCTTCCATCCCAGTTTGGATGTAATATTTCTTTGATTTGCATCAATAACTAGAACGCTGCAACATGCACGGTGTTATTGTAATACCACGGCTTCCGTTCGTAAAGAAACAAAACTCCTTGGGGTCTAAATGCAGCCACAGGAGCAGTTCTGGAATAGAAACCAAACCACTGTAAGTGTCATTCCCCTGCCATATTCACAAGAGGGAAAAAATGGTCCTAGAATACATTATAAAGTAAGGGTTTTCCAAGATATAGTATTTTTTATTCAAACCTCATGAATATGTTTTCGCAATTTTGTTTTTCTATTGAATAGTAATGGTTTACATAGGCACACTTCATCTTTGTAAATTCCTATATGAAACAATTTGATGAGATTAATATGCAGATTGAAACCTAGCTATCTGCTGAACATCACCCTTCCCCAAATATTACAATATTACCCTTGAAGACTACTTGGAAGCTGCAGATGGTCCAGAACGCAGCCGCCCAGAAAGTTATGGGCATGCCACAGTTGGTTTCTGTAACACCTTTACTCCAGTTTACCATTTAGCTTTTACGTACAATTCCAGAAGAGGATTATCACTATAAAGCCCTTTATGGCAAATGGCCGAGCTATCTCAGGGACCATCTGTCTCCCGGAAGGCCTGCCCATCCTGTTTGTTCTAACAGGGTTGGCATGCTTTGGTCCAGACAATTAAACAGTGTCATCCGATGGGATTCAGGAAAGAAGTGGGCCTTCTTTCACCTGATATCTGGAACAACTTCCCCCAGAGATTTGTATTGCCCCTGCCCTGACCCCATTTAAATGGGCTCTTAAAGCCTGCCTCTTCCCCCAGGGTTTGGGCTAGGGTGGGGCTGGGTCCCTTGTGGAAATGTCGCATGGTAAAGAAGGTGCTTCTCTTACTTGTTCCAGAGATTCCTCATTTTTTCCCCTTTCGTGTGTATGGTTTAGTCTGTTTTTTAATGCTGGACAAATCCAGAGTGGTCACTGAGTCAAGCAGCCTTACAGATTTAATAAATAGAATCTATCTATCTATCTATCTATCTATCTATCTATCTATCTATCTATCTATCTATCTATCTATCTATCATATTTATATAGCTGCCCATCTCACACAAGGTGAGTCTGGGTGGCGTATAACAATTAAAAAATAAATGCATAGAAACAATTATACATAAAAAACTAAAACACACACAAAACAGGAGGGGATAAAATTAATAAGGGAGCCATCGTAAAATCTCCCCGGTCCCCTGGGAGCCCTAGGGCTGATCACATAGCCAGGTCTTGAGGGACTTACAGAATGTTAAGAGGGACGGAGCTAATCTCAATTCTGGGGGGAGAAGATTCCACAAGGTGGGCGCCACAGCAGAGAAGGCCCACCTCCTGGGAACCATCAAATGTAATTCTCTAGCAGATGGGATCCGCAGCATGCCTTCTCTGCCAGATCTGATGGGACGGGCAGATGTAACTGGGGAGAGGCGGTCCCTCAGGTAACCCGGCCCCATGCCATGAAGGGCTTTAAAGGTCAAAACCAGCACCTTGAATTGGACCCAGAAGCAAACTGGCCACCAGTGCAGCTCGCAAAGCAGAGGTGTAACACATACCACCCTAGGGGCACACATAACTGCCTGAGCTGCTGCATTTTGCACCAGCTGAAGCCTCCAGGTACTCTTCAAGGGCAGCCCCATGTAAAGCGCATTACAGAAATCCAAACGGGAGGTGACCAGGGCACGAGTGACAGTGATTAGGTCCCTCTGATCTAGGACTGGGGACAACTGGCGCACAACACGAAGCTGTGCACAGGCCCTCCTAGCCACAACTGCCACCTGCTCTTCAAGCAGGAGTCGTGAGTCCAGGAGGAGCCCCAGATTTCGCACAGGGTCTGTCTGGGGCAGTGCAACCCCATTCAGTACCAAAGATGGCATAACTCTGGCATCAGAAGGCCCCAGAACCCCCAGCCACTCAGTCTTACCAGGGTTCAGTTGAAGCCTGTTGTTCCTCATCCAGACCCTCACAGCCTCCAGGCACCGGGATAAGACATTAACAGCATCACTTAATCCGCCAGAGGCAGAGATGTATAATTGGCTATCATCAGCACACTGATGATACCTCATGTCAGGCCTAGCCCAAGGAACTCCAGGAGGCCATGTAGATTCAGTTCAGCAATGTTTATTAGCTACAACCTCTAGCAAGAATCTTCCCAGATTGAAACCCCAGTTCCCAAAGTCAGCCAGTCACAACAGTGTGAATTCCTCAGGGAGGTGCCAGCCTCATCCTCTTATCTCTCCCTCGCCCCTCAGGAGACGAAAGAGTTTGGCCTTCATAATTCCATTCCATCACACCTCGCCCCATGGTGATGGATGAGCTCACCCAGTGGCCTCATGTAGATGTTAAATAGGAGCGGTGAGAACACTGAACCCTATGACACCCCACATAACAGGGGCCAAGGGCAGGATCTCTCCTCCCCAACCACCACTGACTGGAATCACTCCTGTAGGGAGGAGGTGAACCAGCACAACACATTGCTGCCCACCCCCAATCCTCTGAGCCCATCCAGAAGGATACCATGGTCGATAGTATCAAAAGCCACTGAGAGGTCAAATAGGGCAAGGATGGATGCACAGCCCCCATCCCGCCCTTGCCAGAGATCCTCCAAAAGCATGACCAATGCTGTTTCCATCCCATACCCAGGCCTGAATCCCGACTGAAAGGGATCCAGATAATCTGCTTCATCCAGAGCCCTCTGAAGCTGTTGTGCAACCACCTTCTCAATCACCTTCCCCAAAAAGGGGAGGTTAGATACTGGATGAAAATTGTCCATGTGATGTACTGTGATGGCCTCTTGAGGAGGGGGTGAACCAAGACCTCTTTAAGAGGTGAGGGAACAACCCCTCACTCAAAGATGCATTAACCATCGCTAGAACCCATTCGCACGTCACCCCCTGGGCTGCTTTCACAAGCCAGGAGGGGCATGGATCTAAATAGCAGGTGACTGAGCTCACAGCCCCAAGGACCCTATCCACTTCCTCAGGTCCAACAGGAACCCGTCCACTTCCTCAGGTCCAATTTGATCAATAAAATCTGCCTTGCAACGTCTTAACAGTTTTCTTTCCCTAGGAAAGATGCTTCTGATTTTGTACCTTATTCCCAAGATGCCTCTAAGTTTATTTTGACTTTCACTTGGTTGTCTTTGGTGCCTACTTGGCTTGCTGGAGGCAATGCAATAGGCTCTTGCCAATGTTCTTTTCTCTTAGACAGTTTCCATCACTTACAGTAGTAGCTTCCCTGGCTGCCCACACTTTCCCATCTAAAAAAGGCCAGTGGGAGGAAGTTCCTCACAATATCTTCCTTTGGGATTTCCTTGTAACTAAATAAATGGAAGAACAGTGCATTTCTTTGAAAGCATGTTATCTTTCACCAGACAAAATGAGAACTACCAAAAAATGCAGGAGAATATTTCTGCAAACCACTAAATATGAGCATCCATAAGCCAACTCTGCCTGACTGCCTCTGTCCATAAGGTAACTAGATGATGAGCTGCAGCATTGACTCTTGGTAGGTTAAGCCTGCATTCTGGCTCATGTTGAACCTCTTGGCCACTACCTCCATTACTAGTCTCTGGCTGGGAAGTCTTAGGTTATGGGGCTCTGGATTTGGCCCAGATGTCTACCCTAGTTGTGCCACTGCAGAGAGCAAACCATATTGGCATATTACAGTGGACCACCATAACTAGGTTATGAGTTGTATTTGACTTGAGAGCTTTCAAATCTGGTAGTCTGTAATTTCAGTCTGTAATGAGAGGTCAACCACCTGCAAAAGCATATGAGAAAAGAGGATGATGGACCTGCCTAAAAATAATTTCACAAATAAGGGAACAATAGTTTTCCAGGAAACAAAGGAGAGATGGGGGAATAAAAAAACCGACTGAGATGAATACTTCGCATGAAATTCTTGAGGCAAAATAGACAACCCTGACCTCTGCAACTCAGCTTCACTCTGTGGGGTCCCTGGCATCTTTCTATCCTACAAAGGGAGTCTCTCTTGGAAGCCTTGCCCAGAAAAAAAAATGCCTTTGAACTTTTCTTTTGATCTCCCAGAGATTCCTTTTCTTGTGAGTCCAGTGGAAAAGCAACACAAGTCCATTATGACTGTTATATATGCAAAGAATGTAGAAGGCTAAAGAAATGTTGGGCACGTCTGATGTAAAGAGACAGCATAAAGGAAACTAAATGCCAGCCAACCCTCTCAAATTAAAAGTTACCCACCTAAGCTGCAGTAGGAGTCTTGATGTTCTAACCTTTTCAGTCTTGTTGGAATTTTTTCTAGCAAATAATGGAGCATACTCTATACATCCCATTCATTCACCTCAACGAATGTTTAAATTTCGGGTTTAAAAAAACCTTGAGTGTCCATTGGGAAACTAATTAACCTAACTGTATAATTTAGTGCTCTAGCACTTGGGTTTGCTTTTCAATCTTTGAAATATTGAGTTCTACATCTGCTCCAACATGAAGACTTCAGGGGGACAGGGAAGCTATAAATAAATGGCATCGTGCCTGTATTGATGTTCAGCTACCTTCTTCACAGAGTTCCGTGGCATCTAAATTGTAACATAGCAGGTCATGAAGTAGGCTTTTTCAAGGCCTACTTTGTTTGGTAGAGCCCATAGCTCAGTGATCCAACACGTGACTTGCATTTTTCCTGGTGGATTACCAATTTCAGTCAATGGGGAGATGAGGTTTAGAGAAAGTTCTCCCTCCTTGAATACTTCCATATATGTAAAACAAGTAGCTCTCAAGTGTCATTATTCTCTCTTTGTGTCCATTTGCCATCACTCTGTTTTACTAGCTGAGTATTCATAACACTTTCTATGAATAAAGATACATACCAATGCACATCTTAAGGAAAGATAGTCTGGATTTTTTTTTTTTGCTGATATTCTTATTCCAGCAGTGACACATGCTTCTTCCCTTAGCATCTCCCTAACATAAGATAAACAAGTCTCTGATTATGATAATGAAGAAAAATCCTCTAAGATTCTGAAAATATTCTGCCAGGGCTGGCCGAAAAGGTCCAATACTTTGACTCAAAATCAACAATTAATGGCATCAATGATTTAGAAGGTATCTTCCTTGGAACTCTCCAGGCACTCTTAATTTTTTGTAGAGTCTTCTAACTGAAGAAAATGAAATGGGAAGCTGGCATGATGCCACGTAAAGCTCATCTAGTATCCTTTGTAATTATAAAAATGCTTCTAGTCTCTAATATGCCCCATAGAGATTCTTAGAAAATGAAATGTAGGGTGCTTTGCTTAGAAGTGTGTCCACTGGCCAAGAAAAAAGACAGCGACCAGACAAGATACTAGATAGCATCCAGGGTGAGTCAAGAGATTGACAGCAACTCATATATTTGCTTTCTGATGAATGTATGTTTTTAGTTGCCATTTTATGATGAAGTGATCTTCCCATGCAGCCAGTTTATGAGAGTGACCACAACATGACCTCAATGTTTCACATGTGCGTTGGCATCTACCGGGGGATTGAAATGGACAAGACAGTTGGCACAGCATCACATTCCCAGCCCATTCCTTTTGTACACACCTTGACACATGTAGAAAAGCAGCAGGGTCATGAGGCAGTGTCCTTACCTTACCATTCTGAGCCCACTGAAGACATCTGTGCAAATGTGCCCAACAACCCATACTGTTTGCATATGAGCTATTTATTAATTATGCATTGCACCCTCTCAGTCAATATGTTGCCTGACAGTGCAGGTTTTTTTGCTGCTTTCCAGCTTCATGAAGCATACCTAGCAAATTGCAAATCAGTGGCTTCACACCATGGCATACATACCAGCTGTGTTTGTTGAGATGCAAAAAGCTTGAGAACTGCTACCAGCTGAATTTCTTTTGTGGCTTAAACATTTGCACTTGGCAGTTCATAAAAAATATGGAAACAACACTCAATACTCCCCATTGACACTTGGTTTGCTTCTCAGGGACAGGCTTTTCCTATCAAGCACAAACATACAGATTGTGGCAAGTTCTCAAAACCATAATGAAATCTCATCTACCTGGTGAAATGAGAGAGGGTTATTTGTCAAGGACAGATTGTACCGAAAGACTAGAATCCCATAGTGAACTGGGAGTCCTTGGTATGGCTACAAATACAATAAAATTGAGATCAGGCTATGCAGATACACATGCATATGTCACAAACAACTAATCAATCTTCTCAACATAGAAACGAAAATTTCATTTAATCATTAAGGCTAGAGAGCAAAGCATTGTCTTGAGAAAGAGGATGTATGATGTATGTAGAAACAAATTTAAAGCAAAGGTTTGTTTTCAGTAGATTCTGTTAGCATGTCAGTGAAAAGTTCAGATCATAGCAAGGGTCGTGCTTCCACTCTTACTGATTTCATGCTGACTTGACTTTTGTGAGATGTTGAATCTTTCTTACGGCATTGTGAGAAAATAGGACTATGCAGGCCAGACATTATTTAGCCTTATCCCATCAGGCAGGTTGAACAATGGAACTGAGTGGGGAATTACCAACCACTGACTGCTTGATACATTGAGGGATTCCCCACAGGGTCTGAAGTCCTGGAAATCATACGGCCTCAGTTTTCTCCAGTGTTCTGTAGACTAATCAGCTGTCGAGGATAAAAATTACTTTAAAATAACCAGTAGATGAAAACAGTAGGACTCTCCTTTTCCAAGATACAGAGTAAGATTTGATGACTCCAAATATGCCCAGATTAGATATCTATTTATATCTATATATTTATAATGAGAAGTCATCTGCTAACCATGATAGCAAATGGTTAACATCTAGCACACAGCATCGCTAGTAGGTTGGAAGTCACTGATTTAGGAAGAGGATGGAGAACTGTGGAATCTTCAATTCCATCTATGGACCATGCTGAACTTCTTCTGGACAGTGCCATTCTAGGAGATAGTTTGGTAGTTTCTAGAGTTAAATCCTCTGAACTGAAAGCAGTTTGAAGGATCCTGAAGGTGATTTAGCCTGCAACAAGCTTGCTTCCTTCAGAATGCCTCAAACTGAAATACCTCAAACTGCTTCCGGTTCAGGAGATTTACTTCTGGAAATTGCTGAACCCATGCCACACCTGTCGTACACCCTCGTGCAGCCTCCCCAACCCTCCCTGACCTGCACCACATCTCTCATGTACCCCCTTGCACCCTCATGCATCCTCCCCAACCCACACAGCACCTCTAGAACACCCCCTCACACCTTCTTTGACCAGCACGACACCTCTTGTGCACCCCTTGCACACCCTCCCCATCCTGCACAGTGCTTCTCCTGCTCCCCCTTACAGCCTTGTGCACCTTCCCCAACCCTCCCCAACCCACTCAGCACCTCCCATGCACCCTCTCACACTCTCATGCATGCTCCCTGACCTTCCTGCATCACACTGTGCCTCTCGCGCACCCTCCCCGACTCTCCCCGCACACCCCACACTCCCTCCCCTCTCTGCAGGCCTGGGACTTGCAACTTCCTGCCAGCTTCCCCATTGACTTTGGTTGTGGGATGCCAGCAAGAAGTTGCCTCACCTAATGACCATCAGATTCAGTTATCAGCAGAACCAGGATTGCAGAGATTGCTGTCACTAAGCAATGTGGTAGCGCTTTGTGACTGCATCACTTAGCAACAGAAATTCCAGTGTCAATCGCTATCATAAGTCAAGGACTACCTGTAATATGAGCCAGACTGTGACAGTGACTTTAACTATGGAGTGCCATTTGAGACAAAAGTATTAAGGACACAGAAAGACAAAACAGGAAAGAAAAAAAAAGGGAAGCCTACCTTTTACTTTCCCTCTTGTAATTGAGGCACTTTCATTTTTGGATTACAGCATTAGAATGACAACTACCAGAAAAGAGGCAAAAACAGGAGAAGAGAGGAGAGGACTGTTCAGCAACCTACACCAGAGTTGCTTCAGAAAATGTTTGAGGAATTTGGCAAAAAGTTATCTGAATCACTTGATACTAAATTGACAGCTTTTGAAGAGAGAATGGATAAAAGACTGGCAAAGATGAAAGGGGAGATGAAAGAAGTTAAGAAGATGGAAAACTCTGTAAAACAAGCGACTGGTAATGTAAAACAAATTAATGACAAAGTGGAAATTTTGGAAAGTAGGGCAGAAGTTATAAATAAAGATATGGAAAGAGATTTAGATAATCTGGCATTATTGGAGTTGAGAGATAAGGAATTTTGCCTGAGATTCAGAGCAATTCCAGAGGATTCTGGTGAAGACATTACAGAAAAGGTATTTAAAGCTTTATCAAATTTTTTGGAATGGGATGAAGAGGCAGATATTGACAAAGTTTATAGAATAAATACAAGATTTGCAAAATTAAGAAATGTTCCATTTCCAAGGGATGTCCTGGTGCATTTTGCCAGGAAGAAGACAAGAGACAACTTCTGGGAAAGAAATGGTGAACTGAAGATGGCTCCACTGAGAGTAGAGCCAATGACCGTGGTGGAATGAAGAGCCAGCAAGTGGACTGGCTCTCCGGGATTCTTCTCTGGACAAGGAGAGGACTTGGGATCACCCACAAGTGCTCCAGACTGTGGCTCCTAGCAAGATAGCAGTCTCTTGTGGGTTTAGAGCTCTGGGATATGAGGGAATGCCATCCTCACCAAACCATGGTTGGCACCTTTCTGAATATAGGGTTTGCATACTTCCTTTTCTAATCACTCTTGGAAATTGCGTATTAACTGATTTTCACTATTAGGAACCTTTGGAATGACAAGTTTTACAGCACTGGCTGAGTCTCCTTCAAGCCTTCACAAAAGAAATTTTAAATACAAGTTTAAGGACTTAAAAAAAAAAAATCTTTTTTTGGAATAAACAACAAAAGAGTGATTAGAACAATTTTGGAAAGTTACAAATGGACTAAGGGTCTAGATGGACTTGAAATAAGATTTTGAAATTAATTATAAGAATTCTTCCTGTGGAAAAATGCTGTTCTTTTGAATTCTTAAAAAAATGATATGATGGACTTTGAAGAATGGATACTAGAGGGAACTAGAAGGAACTAAAGAATACAATTAAAGGAGAAGAACGCTTAGATTTAACTTACTAATACAGAATGGGAAAAAAATACTTTAACATTGGACGTATTGAGGGATCTTTGTGAACAATGGACCCAAAAGTTAACTTTAAGAGTGTCTGCCATTATAGCCAGACTGTGTTTAAAAGATGTTATGGAAGTTTTACTGGACAAGGCTGAGACTGATCTGAAAGTGGATTTAAAAATGACAGGCTACAAAAATGATATGGAAAAAGATGCTACATTGAATATACAAATGCAACCGGCTGATGTTTTAATAATTAAAAGGGTTATACAAATAACAAACCAAAAGAACGACCTGGATAACTTTCCTATATTGGATTTACAGAAGAAATTTGTTAAAGTTTTGAAGAGTTTGTGAGAAGCGACAAAGGGAAAAAAATCAAGTTCTAGGGCATTTGAAGGGATTAAAGATCAAGATTGTTAAAAGTAAAAGGAAGGAATATAAAGTTAGCTTATCTGATCAAGTTTAAAATAGATACGTTGTTATCTCTGGAACCTTCAATGGACTTTTGCTAACTAGGGCTGAATGGCAAGGTTTTAATGATTTGTTTATAGATAAGAGATGAAATATGGGAAGGAGAGATCATTTGTTGTATTTTAAGAGAAGGTGATAAGTTAGTATAATTATTTATACTTGTGATGAAGGGAGAAGTCATTCATTTAAATATTTCTTTTATTTTTAATCAATATATTCTTATTTTTTTTCCTTTTCCATTTTTCTTTCTTTTTTATTTTCTGCACTTTCTGTTTGTTCTTTTTCTCTTTTCTGTTTCTTAGTTTGTATTAGTTTTTATCTTTTTAATTGTAATGTTTAATACAATTACTATTTAAAAAAGGAAGACAAGAGACCAAGTTCTGCAGCAGCATTTTAATACATTTTTAATACATGATTGAAGGTTGATAATACAGAAGTAATTATGCTGGAAAAAATTCAAATTAAAATACTGTGTAAGAGAAAACAGCACTTCTTTCTGACTGATAGACTGAAACAGAAAACGATTCCATTTTGATGGGACAAACTGGAAGGAGTGATTGTTACTTTCAAACAGCAGAGGTTTCGACTGAATTCTGTGCAGAAAATGAAAGAATTTCTAGAAAAATTCAAAGAAGAACTGGAGACAATACAAATGGATGTGACAGATGAGACTACACAAAAGCCTTTACAGGTGCAACAGGAAAGTGAAAGGGATGATACTGAATTAGGTGCTGGAATATAAATGGAGCAAATGTTCCTCAAAAGAGTAAAAAAAAATCATTATTTGAACAAATTAGAACAAGATATAATTTGCTTACAAGAAACTCATATTAGAATAAAGAATATTTGACTTACAAAAATTTGGGTGAAGAATTTATCTCAGCAAGAACAAAAAAAAAAGGAGTTTTTTTGTATATAAACTCCCAACTACAACCAGAATTTTACTGACTGATGAGCATGGTAGATATGTTGGGGTGGAAGTTAATTTGCATAGGATGAAGATTCTGATATTGAGAATTTATGCCCCAAATGAGGATAAAGCAATGTTTTATAAAGGACTTATTGACAAACTAATGGGCTTTTCTTATGAAAATTGGTGTTTAATGTGAGATTGGAATGGTGTGATCTCCCCATAAGTAGAGAGAATTCTGAGAAAATATTAAAATTACATAAGGTAAACTACCATAAGTATTATTATTATTATTATTATTATTATTATTATTATTATTATTTCATGGACAATTTAGAGCTGATTGATGCATAGAGACATAAAAATGGCAATTCAAGAGAGTATACTTGTTTTTCTGAACGACATAGATCTTTTTTCGAGAATAGACATGATTTGGATTTTGAAGAATTTGACTACTAAGGCTCATAAAGTAGTCTAAAAGTCAATAGATAAAAGGTCTATTATCAAAGAGCTTTTCAGATCATAATCCAGTGAGTTTGGTTTTTAAATGGAAACCCAGTTCTTTCAGATGGAGGCTAAATGAAATGCTGTTACAGGGAGAAGCAATAGTGGAGGACTGTAAAAATAAATTAAGAGTTTTTTTGAAAATAATCTTAATAAAGGTACAGATGTAAAAATAGTTTGGGATGCAAGCAAAGCTTTCATGAAAGGTTACTTTATGCAATGTAATAGTGAACTCAAAAAGAAGAGGCAAGAGAAAGCACAAGCTATTTTGGATGAGATAAAAAGAAAAGAAGAGGAATTAAAGAATTTTCCAGAGAAGATAAATATTTCTCAACAAATTAAGCTTCTACAGCAACAATTATCTATGTTAACACTAAGAGACATGGAAATAAAAATGAATTATGTAAAACAAAAAAACTATTGAGTTTGCAAATAAACCAGTGAAGTGGTTGGCATACAAATTACGAAAAGAAAGAGAAAAGAAAACAATATTGAAATTACAAGAGGGAGATACTGTAATAACAGATATTGTGGTTATGCAAAAAGTATTTTATCAATGTTATTCCAAATTATATAAAGGACAAGAAATTTTCCTGGAGAAAATAGATGAATACCTAAAGAAATAAAATTTACCAAAGATCACAGAGAAACAGAAACACATTATGAATGGACCCACAACAATAAGGGAAGTTTATAAAGCTATAAAAAAAGAATAAAACAGGAAAGGTGCCTGGACCAGATGGATTACCGGCTTCTTACTATTAATGCTTTCAGGATGAACTTTTACAACTTTTACAAAATATGATAAATTCTATTTTACAGAGGGGGAAGATGCCAGAGAGCTGGAAAGAGGCTAATATAGCATTAATACCTAAGGAGGGACAAGGTTTGACTTTAACAAGAACTATTGGCTGTTATCATTATTGAAAAACAATTATAAATTGTTTACAATGATTTTGGCTGAGAGGTTGAAAATAATTTTGCAAGAATTTATTCATGAGGATCAATGTGGGCTTCTACCTAAAACACAGTTAAAGGATAATATAAGAAATGTGTTGGACATTTTGGAATACTTGGAGCATCATAATGAAAAACAAGCCACACTGATTTTCCTAGACACAGAGAAGGCCTTTGACAATTTGAACTGGGTTTTCTTGTTTAAAAGTTTAGAAGATATCAACTTTGGAGAGAATTTTATTAAATGGGTAAGATCAATTTAAATTTCATAGAAAGCACAAATAATTGTTAATGGAGATCTAACAAAATCCTGTGAGATGCAAGAAGGGACAAGACAGGGATGCCCGTTGTCTCCTCTCCTGTATATTTTAGCTCTTGAAATAGTGAATAGAAATATATGACAAGATGAGAGGATTGTGGGAGTAAAGATTAAAAAAGAAACTTATAAGTTAAGGGCATTTGCTGATGACTTGGTGTTGGTTTTGGAGGATCCACCAAAGGGAACAGAAACATTAATGGAAAAATTTAAAGAATTTGATACACTAGCAGGCTTTAAGATTAATAATCAGAAGACAAAGATGTTAACAAAAAATATGAAAAGAGAGGATCAAACAGAAGTGATGAAGAAAATGGGTTTTAAGATTGAGAAAAAAGTATATTATCTTGGTATCACCATGACAAATATGAATTGTATGATATTTCAAAATAATTATATTGAGACATGGAATGAAGTTAAAAAAGACATGTTAAGATGGGAGCAATTATAACTGTCATTGCTGGGAAGAATTTCTGTGATAAAAATGAATGTTTTGCTTAGAATGATGTTTCTGTTCCAGACAAAACCAGTTTTGACAATTGATGCACCATTTACACAGTGGCAGAAGGATATATCTAAGTTTCTATGGCAAAGGAAAAAAACACAAGTAAAATATAAGGTGTTACAAGATGCAAAGGAAAGAGAAGGATTGGGTTTACCTGATTTGAAATTGTACTTTGCAGCTTGCTGTTTGGTTTGGATGAAAGAATGGGTGTTGCTGAGAAACAGAAGACTCTTGGAGTTAGAAGGACATGACCTGAGATTTGGGTGGCATGAATATTTATGGTACGATAAAGTCAAGGTTAATGTAGATTTTTAAAATCACTATGTTAGATGTGCCATTTTGAGAATATGGAATAGATACAAATCCAGGTTTTGCCTGAAAACACTTTACAGCTCTCAGCATGAGAAGCATTTTATAGATGAAAAATAATAGACAAACACAAATGGTTAACATACCATGAGATACTAGAATGCTGTCAAGAGGAATACAAAATAAAACCAAGAGAACAACTGATGGCAGAGGGACATAACTGCCAATGGTTTTACTATTTACAGTTACAATGGTTACATAAGTAGACAAAAGAATTTATGGTATTGAATATTCTAAGACTGACCGTGAAACAGAATTGTGTACAAATGATGAACGTGTGATTGCTAAAATAAACTTTTATTGAAATTTGAAACAGAAGAAGTGAAAGAACATATGATAAAGTGGGCTAAAATTTTTGATTATAATATACAGATGGAACAATGAGAAAATATGTGGTTGAAAGGACTGGAATTTATACTATGTTATAATCTTAAAGAGAACTTTTATAAAATGATGTACCATTGGTATTTGACACCAGAAAAATTATCTATTAAAAGGATTTTAAAGATTAATATACCACTGAAACCAGAACTTTTCCTCTTGGACTGATGGATAAACAGTTGGAAAAAAGTCATGGAACTTTATTTTTATATATGATAAACCACAGCAAAATTATTATATGCCCAAAGATGGAAAGATTTGGCAATAACTGCAACTACAGTGCAGCATAGGGGTGAACATGTTGGACCAGGACATTGGCAAGTTCAAAGCCATCTTCAGCCATGGAAGCTCACTGGATGACATTGGGGGTCAGTCATGGTCTTTCAGTCCAACCTACCTCAGAGGGATGTTTCAAAGAAAAGTTGGAAGAGTAAATGCTCTTCTTCTGGGAGCTCAAGGATATGTTTCCTTGAGCTCCCAGAAGAAATGTGAGATATAAATGAATGAAATAAATAATAATTATCTTTCAATACTTCGCTGGTATGCTATGGGTAAAGATATTTATAAAAGGACGTTAACAGTATAGTCACAAAAGCAGGAGAAAATTATAATGGACAAGATTGAAATTTATTAAAGAGCAAGGAAAAGGAAAAGGTCATTCAAAAGACATCTGTGGCTATCAGCTAAGCATTCCCTCAGAGATTCCTTAGGGAGTCACCACTGAGAAGGTCACTTTCCTGGTTGCCATCTGTCTCACTTTAGATTCCAGGGGCAAACATATTCATGATGGCAAAGGTTACTCATGCCCCAAATCACTGAGAATTTTAAGAAAGTACTAGCATTTTGAACTCTACCCTGAAACAGACCTGGAGCCACTGAAGTGATATAACCAATGTTTTCAAGTTCTAATTACTTAGCATGTATATACACTTTACCAAAGCCTCAGATAGGCATGAAAAATCCTAAGTATACATCATGTAATCCCTCCTCCACCCAACAATGATGGCATGTGAGTTTCCGGAGAACCAGGACTTTGCATTATTACTTGGAAGACTGGTTCATTTGGGAGCCAATGCAGTATCTCCCTGGCAGATATTCCTAAAGGGGCATTGGTGGAAGACAAGGTTTTCTCTAGCTTTACAGCCCTAAGCAGGGCTAATAAAAGATAGCCAAGCTCAGCTGGTAGAAAGCCCTTTGTGCCACAGAATGAGTTTGCAGAGGCTGTGCTAGGCCTAGCAGCAGCCTCAGAATTGCAAACTTTGCTCTTTCAAAACAGCATGCAATTCCATCCAAAATAGGATGAACCTGAACTTTTTCAATATATTATATACTTTCAATTAGTGTGAAAGTGAGAGTGCAGTTTAATGAGACTCAAACGTGATCAAAGACAGTGCTTTTCATTTTAAAGGAAGCTCCCAATGCTCGTACCTTCAACATTATCTCTTTCTACTGAAATTGCACTGATAAATATGTACCTCTGAAAAAGGTAAAATTTCTTTCCACAAATAATTGAATTATAACTCCCATGAGTGTCATGATCTGTATAATATGACACATCAATCTGGAATTATTATTTCCTTTAATAATTCCCCTTCTTAGACTTCCATTGATCTCTTTCTTGTGCCTACATCACTTGAAACATCTGTGTTTTCCTTCAACTCACCATCATGCCTTGTTTGAAAAGTCTGTAAATTTTGTGCTTCTACAAAATATATAGATAATTGATTCCAGGAATGAATGCCCACAACAAATCCTATAGCTGTAACTCCCCTTGATTTAATGATGTACAGTGCTTTCTTAGGCAAAGACTGTTGTATTATTAACATTTATATGCCAGATTTGGGGTGTGGGAGGATGGAATGATTTGTATTTTCAGCATGGGGGAGGGAAGTTCCTTTTGGAATGTAAAATGAAAAGGGATGATATCTAAAAGCCTTTAGGTGGATAAATATATTGAAATGCTTCCCGATCACTCTTCCTATTGAAAAGTATATTATTCAGATGCCTTCCTTGTTCAGAAGAAGAAAAGATGAAGAACTTGTTTCAGGATACTCTTGGAGATGGGGCTAAAATGAATGCTGGGGATGTTTTTTTTTTCTGAATGCCAGTCATTCCCATATGGAAGAAAGTGAATAAGAGCACCAGAGCAGATAATACAACTAAGTAGCCACTACCTCCAGCCCCTGGTACCAAGAGTTCTTAAGAGGCAAGCCTGTCCAATGTTTTCATTCTTAGTTATCAAAATTCAGAGTTGTGTCCAAAGTTCTAAAGTGTGATGGAGCACAAAGAATTGATGTTTGTGGTGGGGCCTATTCAACTCTTATAACTGAAATTTACTAGCTTCTCCTTATACCAACGTGTTTGTTATATAACTGATAAGACAGTTAACACCTGTCTACTCAGGAGTACATCATACTGAATTCAGTAGGACTGGCTCAGATAAGCAGACACCAGCTGTAAAGCGAATTTTACATTTGTTCTAATTAATGATGGCATTAATTCTGTCTATTGTAATGTTTTACTGGAACTGACAGGTTCCTACCAGTGCTTGTAAGCAATTCAATGGGGCTGTAATCCTTTTTTAACATGACTGAATCTATAGAGTTATATAGATCAGTCTATGGAGAAATACAAAGTTTCAGCTGTATGAATAAACATCTACATAGGTCCCCCCTCCCTTTTTTTTTTTAAGTGCTTTCAACCGTACATTAGAAACATGTAGTATTGTCCACAAAATAACTTTGGCAACAAGGTATTCATGATCCTTGGAGTTTTGCCTAGGAAAAATATTTCTAACTCTACTTCATATAGGCATTTTTGGCTTAGATATAAAGGCTCTTGGAGAGCAATATATCCAACTTCAATTTTGCTTATGCATCCTGCACACATCAATCTTTTATTTGACCTCTGTATCTAAAAAAATCATGTAGCAATTTTGATGTTCCTCCCCATATTTTTAGTCTTTAGCTGTAAGAATTCACCACCAGAATCTTTATTTAAAAAGAAGGAAATATCTATCACACAACTTGTCATATAAAGTAGTTATTTCTGTCCTGTAATGGAAAGAATGTATATAATGTAAAATATGTGCCTCTTCCTTACAGAGATTCACCGCTGATGTTAGGACTGATGTGTTTGTTTATTTTGAGAAAGATTTTGCTAATCATCACATCTTTCTGCTGTAAGGCCCTCTATCGGCCAAGTATTTAGAATAAGAAATTGAGGCACCCCAACTGCATGATTTGTACACTGAGTGGGCAGCTATATAAATCAAAGGAATGAATGTATCGCTCACTGGCAGTTGGATTCTCAGAGTTGCCCTTTCTTTCTGCCTCATTCCCCACGTTTCAAGCCTAAGGAGATCCTGCTTGCTGATGTCCTGTCATAGCAGAGGTGAGGAGCAGCTATAAGAAATCTGGGCAACATCTGACCTTTCAGAGGTTGGACTGCAGCTTTTATGAGAGAACATCTGCCCCCTAGAACATCTTATCACCTGAGATCAGATCGGTCCCTACCCTGCTGACCTTCTGGAAAACAGTGAAAACCTGGTGGTTTGCCCAGGCGTGGGGGTTGTGAAGTTAATGAAGCCTTGGTAGGTTGATTGTTGTAATATGTTATTTATCAAAATTATATAGCCACCCATCTCACCAGAAGTGACCCTGGGTACAACAATCAAATAAGGCCACAATATAAAAACAATCTTTATAAAATACTCATTATAAAAATATAAACAATCTTTATTAAAAATGAAATAAATAAAATAAGTCATTAAAAATTAGAATATACAAACCACAAAACGGAGAGAGAAATATAACCACCACACGTCACCCACAATAGGGGAGCCACCTTAAAATGTTGCCGGTTCCCTGGAACACCCAAGCCTGGTGACTTAACATAAGAATTAAGCCGCGGATTAAAAAAAAAAAATCTTGCAGGAATGTTTGCATCATTTAAAATATTTTTTTTTCCTTCCCAAAACATGTTCTGTATTATGTTGTGGTTTCCAACATAATAGGGGTGACCATAAAATCAAAATAAATAAACAAAATAATATTTTATAATTGGACCTGATTTTAATTTTAATTTTATTTATTATTATACTTATATCCCATCACAAGTCCAAAGGACTCTTGACAGTTTACAGAGAGTACAATAAACAGTGAAAACATCCATGGTTGACTTAATAAAACATATAAAATAAATCTTGATCACATCACCCTCAAAATTTCTCCTGGCTGATACAAGTTGGATTTAAACAGTATTTAGCGAGCCACATATTGCCCATCCCCAATCCACAGGAAGCCATCCTTCATAAACTTCCCATTTGGTCACTTCCCATTTGGATTACTGCAACATGCCCTACATGGGGCTGCCCTTGAAGACAACCCGGAAGTTACATCCCTGTTGTGCAAGATGCACGGGCTCCCATTTTCCTTCCAGGTGCAATTCAAGGTGCTGCTTATTACCTTTAAAGCTGTATATGGTATGGGGCCAGGTTATTTGTGGAAACTCTCCTAAGGACATCTGCCTATCCTAGCAGATTGGATAGGGTGGACATGCTCCTAGTCCCTTCCCTTAAATGTTACCATCTTACGGGACATAGGAAGTGTGCCCTTTCTGTGGCATCCCCTGCCCTGTGGAACCCACTTCCCCCTGAGGTTTGACAGACCCCCATCCTTTTAACCTTCCAAAAAGCACTCAAGACCTGGCTTTTCCCCAAAGCACTGAGATAGGGTGAGATTGGTGGGATTAACTTGTTGTAGGCTACGTGAGAAAGTTAAGCTATGTTGCCAGATCTTTTGGTTTTAATGTTTGTATTTTTTTTAAAAAAAAATTATAGATAAATATTGTTTTATTTTGGGGTTGCGAGCTGCTCAGAGTTTGGTTCAAGATGGGTGGCCATATAAAAGTTTTAAATAAACAAAATAAAAAATAAACAACCACCTATTGAGGCTTTGAGGAGTGGTGACTTTTCCAGCAGTTGGGAAGTTGATTTTTGTGATGCCTTTTCTATTGCTAAGTGTGGCATTCAGAACCATCAACTGTTCCATACTCATCTTTTACATGAGATTGGTAAAATTCATCAATGTGAAAGAGCTAACCTCTTAACCCTAGTTTATATTTTCCCTCCTACATTAAGAAATTTGCCTGCCAACTCCATTGTTTGCTTTTGTTCTGCTTGGTTGCATCAAAAGTGCTCCAGATGGTTTATCTCTACCACATTTGGGATACCTCCCAAACCCTTTGACTAAACTGGGTTTCACAGAATATTGGGAAGGAGGGGGAAGAAGAGAGGACCCACATTCTTCCCAGTCTAAGAATTCTCTTCTTATCTTTTACAAACTTTGGACGTCAGCCAAAGAAAAACCAAGTAACTTGGCTAACTCCACGTGGGAAGTCTGTGGTTAAAGACAGAAATTGAACCCAGGTTTCTGGCAAACTAACTAGCAAACTTGTGGCTTTCTCCTTTACTTGGGTTGCTGCAGTTAGCCAGCATACATGTCTGCTCCCATTGCTCTGCCAGGTTAACTATTAAACTACATAAAGCCATAGAACGGAATCTTGAGCAACTTCAGACTTCTGTCAAAAGCCTATTTTGGCCAGAAAGCTCCTTGATTCTCCACGCTCAGCTCCATTTCAGTTGCTACTTCTGTGCAGAATCTAACTGTTAGCCAGTGCAGCAGAGAAGCTGTACTGTACATTCTTCCTTTGCCCACTGTTCATTCTTTTGTAAAAGAATGAAGAACACCTTTGAGATGGGTCTCTCTCATGATTCCCACAATACTCTACCTAGGTCTTACTCTAGATTTTATGAATCTGGGGACATTTCACTCTTAAACCTGTCTTCTCTATAAGTCAGAGACTGAGGATCTTCTCCTATCTCTGAGGTTTGCATTCTTTTGAAGATAATATATTAGAGATTTCAAACACATACAGAATAACCATCTACCCACCCACACTCTCTTTCAAACATGCACACACACACATGTATACCCACAAGTCCACCCTCCTTGAATTTATAAGAAGAACCCCCCCCCCCCCCCTCACATTCATTCCATTATAAGTACAAGAGGTGGGATGATCTCAACCAGGTCCACAATGAATGGGTTCTCTCTTCTGACCTTTCATGGCAGGGTCCAATGTGGATTAGGGGACATGCACCTAATATTTGTGTCAAGTGTGGGAAACTCTTCAACTGGAGCAACTGGGAGTTTTCTCAACATTAGTCACAGGTATGGGGGACAAAAATTTCCACAATCCCTGTGCCATAGTCCTAATTCAGTGCTGGAGGAAAGGAGGCAAAGACATAATGTAAAACTGGGATTGGATGGGGATTCCTCAGACAGCAGAAATTCCCCAGCCACTGTGACCATGCAGAAATAGCTGTTAGGTCCTTAGAAAAAGGCATATTATGAATATAAACTGAACTATCCTTCCCCTCCCCCCAACACTCCCCTGCCTACACACACCCTCCCCATCCCATTCTGTCTCTGTGCAGAGTAGATGGGAAGCTCTTGAACCTGAGGAGACTTCATGCTATTACCAAAGTGAAGGAAACTGTTCTGAGAGACTTCCTCTTTGCTGATGACTACACCCTGAATGCTGGCTCAGAGCCAGAGATGCAAGTCAGTATGGACACATTCTCTACGGCTTGTGACAACTTTGGACTCACCATCCATATTCACTGATTTTGGATATGGAACAGAAAGATCTAGTTCAGTAATGTGACTTGGAAACCATGTGGACAATTGGTAATAGAGAATGAAATTCAACTCAAATTTCTCACAAACTACAGTAATACCTCAGTTCACGAACGCTTCTACGAACAATTCGGTTCGCAAACAGCGTTTGCAAAGTTTTGCTTCCGTTCACAAACTCCGCATCAGGTGATGAACACGACCCACGGCCATCTTCCCTGCTCTGACACGTGGTCGTGGCTTTCTCTAGGCGAGATCGCAGTCACAGACAGACACTTGCTGTGAAGCTTTTTGATGTCGCCTCAAGCAAGGTTAGTGTTCTCTCTCTTCATACTGTACTGGACTGTACTTTGTTTCATATTTTTGTGTTTAAAAAAAAAAACATATGGTTCAGAATGGATTAACCTTATCTACATTGAACCTTATGGGAAAATTTGATTCGGTTGGTGACCAATTCGGTTGGCGACCACATTTGTAGGGGTCAGAAGAGATCAACTTTATTTACATTGAACCTTATGGGGAAATTTGATTCAGTTCGCAACCAATTCAGCTCGCGATCAGAATCATGGAACGAATTAAGTTCGTGAACCGAGGTACCACTGTAGCTACTGAATGTGAGTTTTCCTCCTGACTGTTCCAGTTAACAATAAGTTTGTATGATCATCAATATGCGAAACAGAGAAATACTGATAGTAATTTTACCAAAGGACTCCTCTTCTTCCCCCTCCTTCTCCTCCTCCTTCTCCTCTCTGCTCTGGGGTTTTTCCCTGAGACAGAGTCCCCAAGCTTCAGTTGTATTTCACATCAGTTCTTAGTGGCTATTCTACGGCCAAATGAGTTCATTTTTTTCTAGCTTAGAGGCAGGCTATTCCCCTTATGTATGTTTCACTGTATCTGCATCTTTAGATGTTTGTTCTTTCAGAGGAAAATCCATCCTATCTCATTAGCAGTTTGGATGGCATCACAGGGAGTTTAGACAAATTCACAGAAGATAATGTGATTAATGGTTCCTGGCCTGGTGACTATTACCTCCAATATAAAAAGTAGCATGTTTCTCATTATCAGTTGCTCTTGAATACTTCCTATTTGCTTTCCAGAGGCATTTAGTTGGGTACCCTTGGAACAGAAAGCTGGACTAAAAGGTATTATGCTGGATCTAAAGGGGCCAAATTTAAATTTCAATAGTCAAATGGAATGCACTTAAAATATCAGCCTGAAACAGGATACAACAAAAATGAGATAAATAAGAGAAAATGTTTCTCAGAAGAAAGCCAATTTCTAGTATGACAATTTGAAAATAAATGGGCAATTTACAAATAAGGCAATCCATTGTATGTTTTTGTTCCTTAAAAAAAAATCTGTTGGTCAGGCATAGATATTAGCCCTGCAAGTTGTAAAATGTCAAAGCAATGTTCTTGATATATTGCTCTAAGTTTAGATTGTGAATCTTTTTTGTTTGTTTCTAATCTCCCAGCCATGTTTTGGTGTTTTCCTTTTCAATGAAAGGAGCACAGTCCATAGTAATATCATCTTAGTACAACAGCTTGGAAATGAAAGCGCTGGAGATAAAAACAATCAAATGCATAATTTGATTCCACAGTTGTAATACTACTCAGCATGACAACCTGAAGATAATACAGCAGAATTGCATTGATTGGGTTTGTAAATATATACCATTGTTAAATTCTTCATGGCATTTTTTTCTTAAAAAATGCTGCATGTGAGCCTCTAATACTACCCACTTTTGATTTCAGCTTGACATTTTTATTGGGAGACTGAGTTATAACATATTCAGGTTCATTCCTCTGTGATTGGCTCCCAGTCATTTTGCCAGTAGTTTATGGCTTTATGGGAAAGTATAGTGTTTAAAATGCTTTTAAATCTACAGACTTCCCTGGCTTCTGATTTTTTTTTTTTAAGTTACTCTTGACTTCTCAGAAATGTATAACAAGAGCCCGTGTTTACTTAAAAACATCTGCTCCAACCTTTTTGGTCTGACATTAAAAAGGCTGATGTTTTCCATACTTTGCCTCTGCTTTTGTGTCAAACAATAAGAGAGTATAATTACTTGGGGTGAAACTCTGGCCTGTGGCCAAAACCCACCAAGGCAATGCAGTCGCACAGCTGGAAAAGTGATCCAGAGGCAGGCCAGTCTGCAAGGTTGGACTGTCAGTTGCTTCCTGGAGGTACCAACAATACAGCACCCGGAAGCACTATTGTGGGGATCTTTGGCATATTCCTGTAGGAGATGAGAGCGGGAGTAGAAGTGTCCAGTGACTCATCTGCTATAGAAGGCATTGGCTGAAATCCAACTACATGTTTCCCTAATGGAAGCACTTCCCACTGATGGAAAGCCCCCCTTCCCCATAGCTCCTCTCAAGCCATCTTCAATGTACATTTCTAACATTTCAGTGAAAGCCTCTGGAGTAGATTTTGTGAAGGCATGGAGGCATCACAAAAGAGGCATCAGGACTGAGACAAAAAAATCTGATTACATACTGGTGGGTTTCAGCTGGTAGCAGAGGAAAATGAATTTATAACCCCATATTAAAAAAAGAAGATCTCAGGATATGGTCCTATCATATTTATTCTTATATCCAATATCTCCTTAGTAAGAGAGACAAAGTCACCTACTCCACTATGAAGTTTTGAATAATAGTTTTATATCCCATCCTTAGATTTACATCCTACATTAACTCCAAGACTTCAGAGTGGTGCATTTAACATGCCCAGTCTCCCTCGTCTCAGTGGGAGGGATTGGCTGAGAGATAGTGATGTGACTGGCTCATGCGTATCTATCACTAATAAATGACTACATGCAAAAATGGTCAGACAAGCATATTTTGTTCCTGGGGCTTGGTGCGCAAATGCAAGCATGTCAGTCAACTGTATTTACAAGGCAGTGACAAAGCAACAGTGACCAGCGGTGGACAACTGAACTCAGTGGATGATCTATGGCATCTGACTACCAAAAGGTGCAGCCCACAGAGCTGCAGGAACTCTTATTTTTCCTATTGCTAGCAGTTCAGTTCGATAACTAATCACCAGAAAAAATGGTACTAGGAAAGCAGTGACACGAACTAGAATTGCTGGAAGGGAGAAGAATGAGACCCCTGCCTTTCTTCCAGTGACCCCTCTTAAAATGCTGGTGTGCCACCATAGGAGATCAGTGATCTGCAAGCATGTGACTGAGAAGGCAAAAGCCTTCTCCCTTCCCAGCAAACATGTCAAAGAAGTGATGAGTGACCCATCAGAGGGATTAGTGCAAGAATGAGCATGCTGTGAGTGTAAAAGTCTAGTACATCCATGAAACTGCGGTATCTGAGGGAATATAATTTGGAGCAGCCATCAGACCCCTAAAGTTTCTTTTTTAAAAAGAAAGTGATATTTTCACAAAGAAGGATGAAGAATGGTCTAATAGGGCGGGATTGCTCAGTACTCTCACAAATCTATGATCATGTGCAGACACTGACCTCTCATCAGTGATGGCAAAGGGAATTCTGTACACACAAACTGGTCCAAATATAGAGAAAAGAACTACAGACTCACTCCCAAAGATTAGAGAACTTTGGTTTAAACCAGGGATCGGCAAACTATGGCCTGCAAGCAAAATCCAGCCTACCGCCTGTTTTTGTACAGCCCATGAGCTAAGAATGGATGGGTGGGCGGGCGACAGAGCGTCAAGCTGGAGACTCAGCTGAGTTCCTGGGTGAGGGGCAGAGCCACGGAAAAGGGGCACGGCATCCTAGGTGCCGCCAGGCAGGCACTATCCAATGACTGCTGCCCCTTGGCCTGCAGACCTGCCAGACCTGCCTGCAGAGATGGAGGAGGGGTGGGATCTGGCTGTTTATAAGAAAACCTTGCTGACCCTGATCTAAACCATAGGCTTTCCTCTATCCCCAGTGTAAAATATCTAAGTGGTCCAGCTTAGGACTTTAACCCACACATATTCTTTATATATAACAGTATTTTTTATATTATAAATATTACAAGTAGGAAAATATTTATATATTATATAAAACAGCTAAAATGCAATTAGGCGGTAGGAACTCTCAGCTGCTCTGAATGTAACAAGCACTAATGAGATATGTGGAAATGTTAACCACAAGTATGCAGACTGAGCTACTTAGAAATAACAGTTAGCACTGGGAACTCAAGGTTTTTAGATAGTGTCTAGGCTAAAATAACAACTGTAGACACCAAACCTTAGACCTCTTTGTTTAATGTGAAGGATCCATTGTATAGGGGGCATATTATCTCATGTTCCCCACTTCCTCATACCTTCTAGCATGCACACGAATTAGGCATAATCTTATCATCTCATTGACTGTCATGCCCAATTGCATGACTAACCACACCCTGCAGTTTGGATTGAAATGTATCAAATAAAAGAATAATTTGTCTATAAAGAGGATTTGTAACTCCACCCCTCTTTAGGCTTCGCTATTCTGCTTCCTGGACCAATCCTGTCAATTTATGCAATTATGTCCTATTCTCTGGTTCAGACATACCCTTGAGAAATCCTCCTCCACCACCAAGTGATTGGTTCTGAAGAACATGAAGACCAGCTACCTGAAGGGAATCATGTGGAATCTTGTGACAGGGCCAGCCCAGAGAGAACTGCCATAGCTAAACAAGTAGAAAGGGGAGCAAATACAGCACAGATTACTTCTATGGGAAGTGCCCATGAAAGGAGAGAATGACCATCACTCCAGACGCTAACCTCCCAGCTCCCAGACACAAGTTCTCATTACTTTCAGTTTCAGTGCCCATGGTTTTATGTTGAAACATGCTTGTTTGAAAACAACATCAGCTGCCTGTACACTGTATTATTTTTCTTGCAATTTTAAATGTGGATGGCATTTATTTTTAGTTATCTGCTTAAACAGTTTGAGTGATTCTGAAATAGAAAAGCAACATAAAATATTATAAATCAATTCTAATTATGGCATAGGGTGTAGTTATCCAAGGAACTGCCTATCTCCAAGAGTTTCTGCCTGCCCAGTAAGATTGGACAGAGTGGGTGCAGTTCCCCTCAATTAAACAATGTCATTTAGCAGGTCTCAGGAAGTGTGCCTCCTCTGTGCAGCATCTGCCTCCTGGAACAGCATCTCTGCAGAGATCCATACAGCTCCCACTCTCCAGTTGTTCTAGAAGTCTTTCTTCCCAGGCCTGGGGTTCAGGTGTCGCCAAGCCCTTGACAGATCTTTTTGTTGGCTTTTTGGCATGTTGTGTTTTTTCCAGATGTGTATGGTTCTTTTCTCTATATTATTGTTTCTTGTTCTTGAGAAGTAAGCCACCTAGAGTCATCTGGGAGTCAGGCAGCCTCCAAATCCAATGAAATAAATACATAAATAAATGCTGACTCTAACCAACATGGGGGTCATGCTCAAGGTAAACCATTAGTCATAGAAGGTGTACAGTCTCCAATCCACCATCTCTTGAGACCTATTAATTAATTCACATTTCAAAATTTCAAATTAAAAAAGAACAAAGGTCTAGGTCTGAGAAAAACTGACATACTGTTG
The DNA here is from genome assembly GCA_030867105.1 of Liasis olivaceus. Lineage (NCBI taxonomy): Eukaryota > Metazoa > Chordata > Lepidosauria > Squamata > Pythonidae > Liasis > Liasis olivaceus. Next base: position 193,987,096 of record CM061349.1, read on the forward strand.
CTATTATGCCTAATCATTGTGAGAAAGAACCTTCTATCATCCAGTGAGAAGCCAATGAAATCACAATGGAGATAAATCTATCAAAAGAACTTCCTGATTCTTTTTGAATCCGAGCTTTATTATGTCTCCTACCCACAGAAACTATTAAGAAATTCAGAATGTTAATCTAACTTTAGGGGGTAGCATATACAGCTGCAGACCACAGCCAGCGAGAATGACAGGAATGTGCTTTGTATAATTTTATTTCATTAAAAATGTGTTTTTTTATGGAGTTTGTAAACCTTTAAGAAATCATTCTGATAGTTTAACTGCTGGCAGAGCAGCCTTTCAAGTAGCTCATTTTTGTTATGCCTTTATTTCTGAGAGGGAGAAGCCATGCTGTATGACACCCATGGAGTGTAGTATCCTTCCTTCCTTCCTTCCTTCCTTCCTTCCTTCCTTCCTTCCTTCCTTCCTTCCTTCCTTCCTTCCTTTCTTTCTTTCTCTTCTTCCTTTCTCTTTCTCTCTCTCTCTCCTTCCTCCCTCCCTCCCTCCCTCTTTCCTTCCTTCCTTCCTTATATCCTTCCTTCCTTCCTTCCTTCCTTCCTTCCTTCCTTCCTTCCTTCCTTCCTTCCTTCCTTCCCTCCCTTTCCTTTCCTTTCCTTTCCTTTCCTTTCCTTTCCTTTCCTTTCCTTTCCTTTCCCTTTCTCAGAATAAATCATATTTATCTCAATGTGACTAACTTCTGAGAAGACACTACATAGATAAAGCAATTTGGATGGGGCCAATGCAAATCAAGAGATGTCCTTTCCACATTTTGAATCTTAAATCCACCTGGGAGAGTTGGTGTAGCCTTCAGGGATGTATAGCTTCAAATTCCAGGTAGACATTTGGAGCTGCTCTACAGTTGCCACGCCAGGGGCATCATGGCCTTGACCCAGCCCTGCCTTTGTGGAAACCAGAATATCTTTGCTATCCTTCAGAAGAAGGTACCTTGATGTATATGGCGATGGGGTGTTCTGAGCCAAGCAACAAAAGGTCTTACAATCTTCCTAAGGACTGGAGAATGCTGATGAATACAGCCAGACTCACTTCTGACTTTTTGCAGTCCTGGAATGAGCAGGAGGGTGAAAAGATTTTTAATTACTTCCTGGTTTCTTGTTGTAACAGGCAGGAAAAGGCAGGCAACATCAACTGAACTATCAGTTTGGATGAGCAGAATTTGCATAACCAATTCATACACACACACACACACACACACACATACACAGATGTATATGTAACTGCTCTGGTATATGTATGTGTATGTCTCTGTCTCTGTCTCTCTCTCTGCATGTCAGAACAGTTCCAAACAGTAACTTGTTGTGATGCAGTGGCTGTCAGCATTTCTAGCACCTACTATATAAAAGAAAATACGGTATTTTTACCCTACTCAAGTATATGTGTGTGTATGAGTATGCATGTTCATATAAACTAGATAGTTAAGTGATTTATTTATTTTGGTAGCATGCCAGACAGGAATATTTAAATCCTACTTTTGGAAGCAAGAATTATCTAATCACTCACTAGCTAAAACATTTATCATGGGCCATTAATCCATTAGTGCTTACTTTCCATCCCTTCCTTTCACTAGCACCTTGCTTTGAACACAGTGGAGTTTGGCTGCAATCCCCCCCACCCCCCACTTTATCATATATCATAGTTACATGATAGAGAATACTGACACTCCAAAGCAGGGGTGGGGGGAAGAGATCGAGAATAAAAATAACAACAACACTGCACTTTGCTTGAACTCGGCACCCAGATGTATCCGTTGTGCTCCTAGTGCTAGCAAAAAGAGGACATTTATGAGTTGAAATGAGTCTTTCATCCACTGGGCTGTAGTGAAATAATAATCCATGTTTAATTTTTTTTATTTTTAATTCACGATTTTAATTTGCAAAACACATCAAAAACCACCAGCAATATTTACAATTCACATAGCATATTACCAAATTGCCAGTGGTGAACGCCTTTCTTGGCAGTCTAGGCAAAAAGGAACAAATGCAGGGCAGGAAAAGAGAGCAAAGACAGACCCCCTTGTGTTTTGCCAAATCGAAGATCCAGAGGTGGCCTCCTCATCTCATAGCACCGTGCACTTTCTGCATCTTATTATCAACAACTGCCAACAAGCTGGGCACAGTGAAGTCAAGAGCCAGGAAAAAAATCTTTTGAGCCTTCTGAGTTCACCTTTTATTGGATTTCTTTAAAAGCCATTATTATTATAACTTAGAGGCACCTTTCCAGAATGAATATAGTGTATTAGTGCTCTCTTTTCCCAATCCATCCCAACTAAGCCTCCAAAAAGCTCTGGGTGTGGAACCTACAGCCCCTGATGGGACCCCACCAGTAGATGAAGATACACATTGTTCTTAACGGCACCTAATTATGATGCTACATTTCAAACAAGAGCCAAGACTTCAATGAAGATGATTTCTCATGACTGGGTACGGATAGTTGCATAAATATCTTGATAGCTGGACAAACTAATTGCATTTAAGGTATTAAACATCACAAAAATCAATCTGTTGCCTGCAACGCCAGTGTGACAGAGAGGCTAGCCAACTTCTCAGGCTAGCAGAAGTATCCACAACTCTCTTGAAAAGAACTTCTGTCTGTCCAAATGTTGCTCGATTCCATTTCCCATCAGCCCTCACCAACATGTAAGCCAATACACCTGGAAGACACCAAACTGTGGAAAGGTAGCAATCTAAGGCTGTTCCCTAGATCACATGTTTTCAAGATGTTAGCTTGTTCTTGGATCCTCAATTTCTGACCACTTGGGCAGACAGCTTCATTTCCAGTGTCTCACATAAACTTACCTGGAACATGATGTAGTCTTGTCCTATACAAAGTGATAGGGTTGTATATGTTGATTTAAACTTTCCTGTATATTTAAAAATTGTCTTACCATTAAACAGTGCGACAATAATGAACTAAACTATGGACTGTGTTCAAAGATAAACTAGTGATGAAAAAGTAAAGGCATAGTACTGAAGGAGGAGAGCTGTGTTTGTCTATAGTAGCAAAAAATCAGGAGGGGTCCGGTAGCATCTTTTCTGACTAACACATTTTATTAAAAGGTGTAAGCTTTGTGAGTTGCAGCACACTTCATGAAATGCATGGTGTGGCTAGAACTGATGTAGGATTTAAATTGGGTTGGAAGAGGAAGACAGGTGCAGATGCATATTACAGATGAGACAGATTACAAGTATCTTATCAGTTAACAACTGTAATGTGTTAATAGTTCATTGTGTTTGTTGAGACCTGGCACCTTTTGCGTATGTAAGTTCAGCAATATCTCATTCAATAGTGCTGTTAAAGTCTTGTTTTCTCAAGATGGTCCCTTTCAGGACTGTTATAGAGTGTCCTGTGAAGTTGAAATGCTCCAATATTACTTTGTCTTTGTTTAACATCCTCCTGAGTCCTGATGTTAAACTTGTGTCCATTCATTTTTTGTGCAAAGTTTGTCCCATTTGTCCTATGTAGAATTCAGAGGGGACATTCCTGGCAGATGATGGGGGGGGGGGGGTGTACACACACACACAAGCACACACAGATGATTAGAGGTGCCTTCACATGTTCTTCTAAGGATGGATATATATATATATCCATCCTTAGAAGAACATGTGAAGGCACCTCTAATCATCTGTGTGTGCTTGTTGGGGCCTGTAATGGGGCTATTGATGTAGATGTGGGGGCAAAGTAAGACATCTGGATTTGTTGCAGATCCATATTAGCATCATTGTCCTGTTTTTGTTTTTTTTGTTGCTTGTGAGAATCTGCTTCTGGTTAGGTAGTTGTCTGTATGCAAGCATGAGCTTGCCACCCGGTGCCTGAGAAAGGGCAATGTCATTGTCCAATATGGGCAATTTATTAATAATGCATCTGACTGCTTTTTGCTGTGAACCAGAGGTGTTCTGTTGTTCTGCTTTTCTGGTCTTTTAATACAGTAGGTCCTCCCTGGGAATCAATCTGGCTTTGTTGATTTGGGTGGGTAGTTCAGTCCCCTGAATGCCTGGTTTAGTTCCATCAGTTTAGCGTCTCTGTCAAGTGGGTCAGAACAAATGTGGTTGTAGTATAGAGCCTGGCTATAGATGATGGATTTAGTAGTGTGCTCTGGGTGAAAGCTAGAAGCATGTGGGGATGCATGACTTCTGAAGTTTCCTATATAACATGTTTGTGTCCACTGTGTAGTTTTACTGTGACATCAAGGAAGTGGATTTGCTCTATAGATAGATCAAGGTTGAGGTTGATAATGGGTGGAAGTTGTTGAAGTTATGATGGAATTTGATGATTAATTTCCATGGGTCCAGATGATAAAAATGCCATCAATGAATCTCAACCAAAGAAGGGCTTCAGGAGTAAGAGCTGAGAAAGTGTTGCTGTACGTCAGCCATGAAGATATTGGCATATTGAGGAGCCAAGTGTATGCCCATGGCTGCACCGCTGATTTGCAGATACATGTTATTGCTGAAAACAAAGTAGTCATTGGTGAGTACAAACTCACACAGTCTGGTGGAAAGGTGTGCTGTGTTGGCATCAATGTTGTTGATGGCTTGAAGTCCTTATTTATGGGGATGTGAGTGTGTAGTGCCTCAACATCCACAGTGACTAAAATTGTGTTGTTGGGGAGAGTTTAGTCTTCTTAGGAAGTCAGTGGTGTGGAAGTGCTGGTGGCCTAAGGTCTGATTACAGAGTCCACAAAACCTGAAATTCCAGTTGTAATAGTTCCAATGCTTGAGACAGTGAGATGGCCTGGATTACATGATTTGTGTGTTTTGGGAATTAGACAGAGGTGTCTCAATAGTGACAGTACAAAAACTCATGGAAGAGTTAGCACAACCAATATTTAAATTTGGGGTTGTTTGTTGGCACTTGGGTCTGATGATGATTTATTTTGGTATCTTCAGAGGTGTGCCTTCCCTTCTTTTGTGTAAGCCTGATTCAGTATAAACAAGCTTCAGGTGTCACTATCCTGTAGCAACTCCTGTGTAAGTTTTTCAGCTCTGTCAGTACAGATTTTTTTCAGAGTGACTGACTATCCCTGCCACCTAAGTTTAAGCCAAGGGTAGGATTGCCTTAAAAGGGACTCTTAAAAGTAATCTATTAACTTAGTCCATTAAAGCTCATAGCAATACTAAAAAGAGTTGTACACTTCCTTCAGGATTGAAACAAAAGGTGAATTCGCTCAAATTCAGTAATATTAAAGCCAGAGCTCAGTATCCAGCTTCTCACATGCAACAACCTTTGCAAACAATTGACATGATGGAAAGGATTCTAGATCAAGACTCAAACAGATATGAGCTGTCTCTTTTAGAGGCAGGGCTGAGTTCTAGTAACATGTCTATTTTCTCCTTGGCTAGGGATGCTTTGCCCCATGATCTAGTCAGAAGCAGTTAAGGCAGTCTTCCCAAGTGCATGCCTTCCAATGTGTTGGATTTCAAACCCCAAACAACCCCCATCTGTGTGGGAATTCCACCTCCCATACTTTCCAACCTGCTGCTTCTTGGTCTAAAAGCTAGACGGTCAACTTATACTGCCAAACCCACTAAGTTAAACAAGGAAAGACCGCAATAACTACTTGTATAATCATGCTGATTTCCACTGGAAGATAGTCATAGCACATAGCCTTTGTGTGTGCAGATGTGAGCAATGTTGGAAAGTACCATACTCTTAGCATCCCAAAAAAGAAAAAAAGAAAACAACTGTAGCTTAGTGTAATTCATACTCTGAGATTTGCCACATTGTTTGACAGAAGGGGACATTTCCAGATAGTGAAATTTCAGTTGCCAGGTGCCAGAGGCAATTCATCAGACGCTCATAAAACTGAGATCAAAAAGCTCCCCAGCCTCCCCCTGCATCTGGGTTCCAGGAAGGAACACTTAGGGACCCCAGTCCTTTAAACAGTGCTTACTTAAAGCACTCACTGTTTATAATAACAAGAGAAGTGGAAAGGGGTCAGGTCAAAACGGGCAGCACAGCAGGTGGTGTTGTGAAGTTGTTGTCTTTTCTTGTTCCAGTTAAAAGGGAAGTGAAATCCTAGACGGGATGGCCTCCACCTCAAACACCACTCCGCTCCTTCTCTTCTGATACATTGGAGCTTAGACAGGTGACAAATCTAGGTGCTGGAGTACTGTGCCAAGTGGCAATTGCAACCCTCTCTCACCATGATGGATCCCCCCACCCCAACATGCTATAGATTTTATTCTCTTGCTCTAGATTAAATAAAAAGGTTGTGTTTCATTCGAGCCACCACCTTTAAGAAGGATTCAAACCATCAGTGAGATTGATCAGCAAATTGGAATCCCAGTCTTGCGGGGGGGGGGGGGATTCCATCATGGTGGAAGGTAATGTTTACCTTTGGGCAGGATATGTTTACCTTTGATATGTTTGGATATGGATACTCTGGATATGTTTACCTTTGAGCAGAGACAATTGAGAGAAAGATTGAGATATTAAGATGGGAGAAATTACAGTTGTCATTGCTGGGGAGAATTTCTGTGATAAAAATAAATGTTTTGCCTAGAATGACGTTTTTGTTTCAGACAATACCGTTTTGACAACTGATGCACCATTCAAATAAGGCAAAATGATATGAGGGTATGATAGAAGGACATGACCTGAGATTTGGGTGGCATGGATATTTGTGGTACAATAAAGTTAAGGTTAATGTAGATTTTAAAAATAACTATATTAGATGTGCCATACTGAGAATATGGAATAGATACAAATCCAGGTTGTACCCGAAAATACCTTTGTGGCTCTCAGCATAAGAAGTATTTTATAGATGATAAATAATAGGCAAGTAAAAATGGTTAACGTATCGTGAGATATTAGAATGTTGTCAAGGGGAATACAAAATAAAATCAAGTGAACAACTGATGGCAGAGGGATATAACTGCCAGTGGTTTTTCTATTTACAGTTACAATGGTTACATAAGTAGACAAAAGAATTTATCGTACTGACTATTCTAAGACTGACCCTGAAATGGAATTGTGTACAAATGATGAACATGTGATTGCCAAAATATATAAACTTTTATTGAAAATTAAAACAGAAGAACAAGTGAAAAAATGTATGATAAAGTGGGCTAAAAATTTTGGTTATAATATACAGATGGGACAATGGGAAAATATGTGGTTGAAGATTGAAATATACACTATGTTATAATCTTAAAGAGAACTTTTATAAAATGATGTTCTGTTGGTATATGATACCATAAAAATGATATAGAATGTATAAAGGTACTTCAAATCTATGTTGGAAATGTGAACAACAAGAAGGGACATTTTATCATGCTTGTGGACGTACAAAAGAGCTAGAAGGTTTTGGATTCAAATGCATACACTAATTCAGAGGATTTTAAAGATTAATATACAACTGAAACCAGAACTTTTCTTGGGACTGATGGATAAACAGTTGGAAAACAGTCAAGGGACTTTGTTTTTATATATGATAACCGCAGCGAGATTATTGTATGCACAAAGATGGAAAGATTTGGCAATGCCTACAATGGAAGAATGGTTGGTGAAGATTATAGAACTTGCTGAAACGGCCAAATTGACCTGTCTGATTAGAGAAAAGACAGTATCTATGTTTACTGCTGACTGGAAATCTCCTATAGACTTCTTGCATAAAACAGAAAACAATAAACTTACAATTTATGGTTTTGATGGTTAGATAGATTAGATTATAAAAATAAGAGTCATGGTGTAACTTTAGAGAAAGAGATAAATCTACAATTGTACTTATAACTGCTGTAAAGAAGATTGGAAGCCACTTCTTTATATCTTTTTTCTTTTCTATTTTTCTTTTACCTTTTTTCTTTTTTTCTTTTTGTACTCTAGCTTTCTCCTTTATTGCTTCCTTTTTCTTTTTTCCTTTTTCCTTACTTTATTTTAGTTTGAATTAATTTTTACTCTTGTTTCTTAAAACTTTGAATAAAATTATATTTAAAAAAAAAGAAAAAGACTGATCAGGAAAGCGCTCTTTCAGGATGTGCCTATAGCCAGTTTGCCATTGTTCCCAAATGCAGGAAATGGAACAGTGGACTTAAATTACAAAAAGGCAGATTCAGGGTGAATGTTAGGATTAGCTTCCTACTGTTTGAGGAATTTGCCAGTGAACCTCTTTTACTGGGTGTGTTCAAGTAAGCCTTGAAAGACTTCTGTCTGCTATTTGGTACTGAACTGGAGGTTGGATATGACAGCCTAAATGGTCCCAACCTACTCAACAGTAGTATGAACATGGGATTTCCTCCTGCCCCCTGATGAATAGGAGAAAAACAGAAGCAGTTGAAATTCTTTTTTTTTCTTTTCAGAAGAATGGGATGAAACTGGATACCTACACTGAGCAAAGGGTTGGATTCAATGGGCTAAATAAGACCTTTCCATCTCTATGAATCCATGAAAAGAGATATGCTGAAGGACTGAACATTTCAGGGCTCCCTGCAAAGTCTTATCTTCAAATTAGCTTGGGACGGGGGTGAGGGCAAGGAGGTCACTAACCAAGGGTTTAAAAATTAGACCATAAATAAAATAAAATATCTGGCAAAACAAAATGAAGCCAGGTGTAAAATAAAATTTAAGTTACAATCAAAAGCAGTATTAAAACTTTTAACTACCATAAAATATAAAACTATCATAAAATATAAATAAGTATATATAACTTTTTTTTTAAAAAAAAGTCTTCATTTGATGCTGAAAAGTTCATATTATAGGAATCAGACACTGAACACTGAACGAGGGGCAGGAGGAGGATTGCCCAGGTAGGTGGCAGCATCTAACTAAACTTGGCTGATTTTTAAAAGGTAAGCCCAGGTGGCTCCTATTAGTATTTGGATGGGAAACAACTAGAAACTCTCAGGCTGAAGACTAGACTAGGAAGTCAGAAAAGCATACGGTACTGGAAGAAGGCAGTAGCAAATCACTTTTGATGTTGTTGCCAAGGAAATCTATGTAGATGTCTCCATAAAACGGAGGATTCTCTCTATTAACCACCTGCCTTAGTTCACTTGGAGAGCCCAGGAAAGGGCCTTCGAATTCAACTATACCGAACATCTGAATGTCGAACTAACAACCGGTTAGGCTTGAAAGGTCAAAACAAATGCTCTGAAATTAGGCCCAGAAAGAAACTACAAGCCAAAGCAGATGATAAAGCCAGAGGACAATATCGTTATACTTTGCAGTCCCACTTAACAGAATCATTTTGCCCTGTTTTGAACAAGCTGAAGCTTCCGAACCATTTTCAAATGGCCTCTGGCCTGCATGTTAAGTATTAAAATGTTTAAAATATTTCAAAAAAATTGAAATTTCCGTCCATATTTCCTTTTCCAGAACTTTCACATAGATGTTATCTAGCTGTTAACCTTGGTACCAGTTTCTGGAATGAATAATCAAAGCAGATATAGATGCTCCACAGTACAAAATCACGAAACTGTAGTACTTCAAAGCTATAACACTCTATTCCTCCATATTTTCCTCATTATAAGTTATCCCACAGTACCCAACAAAAAGTTAGCATTCCCAAAGTGGCCCAGAAAATAAATCTAGAAAAATGTGGTCCAGAAGATGGATCTACAAATTAAAATGGATCTGGAAAATATTTACATTTCAAATGACATGTTCTAATGAAGATTTCTAAAGCCTCATATACATGCTGAAATAAAATTTAAAAATGATACAATTGATACATTTTTTCCCTGTAAAAATTCACAGATGCCGTTTTTGGGTGTTCTTAAATATCTTCCCTGGGTCCAATCATCTTTACTTTCTCATGTTCCCAGATATACAGATATCTTCATTCATGCTACTCACAGTTAAGATATATTTTGATAATACTGTACATACATAGTCCAAGGAAGCATTCAACTATCCATCCATCAACAGCATTAATACCATAGATATCCTAGCAGCTTCACCACCCCAATCTTTTTTCTGACAGTGTCGGAAGGGTCCAGGGAAAGAAGAAAAAGGGGAAGTTGTGTTGAGCAAGTAGAAATTACTTCACATGCATTTTGATGGATTTGTCACATAACAATGTCACAGCAGGAGAGAGAGTCAATAAAGCAAGGGTCCATGGCAGATGCAGGCCACACAGCAGGATTTATCACATACAATTTCAGATAAACATCCCCCTTCCCTCTGCCTCTATCACAGTGCCAGAATTCAGTGGCAAAACAGCAAAGAATGATGGAATAATTCTTTATCCATTTCTGGCAAGAAAGGAAAAGAAATAAATGTGTTCAGATACCAACAACAACAACACCCCCCAAAAGGAGTGAAACAGCCTTCAGATATTGGCTTAACCCTCTGCAGGGATGTTACTTGATCATAATATTGCCCATGTAATTTTGGCTTGCTTAAATAAACAAACGAACGAACGAACGAACGAACGAATGAATGAATGAATGAGGCTACTAGCATCTGAAAATTTTCCCTGATTTAAGGTGCCCAGTAATTTCAGCATTACCACGTAGTCCTTTCTTTAATGAATTACCTCACTGAAGAGTATACCATTCTAGCCTTGCCCTGTGTTTGGATGGCTTTAAAAATTCCTGAATAATTAACATGCTTATAAATATTAACATCTCTGTAGCTGAGCTAATGGCTATGAAAGGCCTATTTCAATCAAATCAGCACATGACTCTCCTGGCCAATAGTTCAGAGACTGCACTATGCTTTTAGCTCAGTATTTTGTTTTGTTTCTTTTGGGGATAACCCAGCAAACATAGTGTTCGCTACAAATTTCCATTTTCAGTGCTTTCGTTTGATACTTCATTTATCTCTGCTCTCTTAACATTATATCTAAAATATTATTAAAAGACAGCTTAATGCTGCAAATAAACTTTTTCCCTTCGTAATTACATTTTAATCCTTCTCCTTGGACTGCAGTTATGTCCTGCAGTTATGTCCTGCAGTTATGTCCTGCCTATTGATATACAATAAGCAAAAACACAATTTGAAAGCTGCTGGAATCAGTGTAATTAAAAATGTAATCTCTGAATCCTAACAAGAGACAAATCCAGTTCCTACAAACACACATTCTTTGGGGTTAGGGAAGATGCCACAATATTCTCCATTTACTTTTACATCATTTGTTTGCTGAACAAATACTGAAGTTGTGATAATGTACTGCAGTTTTGTTTTCTTATGTTTCTGAGGAACTCTAGCCAAGAGCTATGACCATTATTTACAGCTACAGCAGGACTTGTCAGCAGTTCCCACACTTTGGTGTGGCCAAAGAAAAGGAATGAACTGTGGTTATCTTCAAAACCATAAGAGCTGGCAAACAACTACTCTTCAGTGGTGACTACAGAATTCTTTTTAGGAGATGCACATGTCTGGGTGAGTGTTACATAAACACTCTGGATGGGCCATCTTTCTCCCCAGATGCTTCTGACCCTGAGACTCTGGTTTTGCCTTTTGGCATAAATATGGGGACTTTCCAAGGCACATTAGCCCTCCACTTCTGTGATGCTACAGGTTTTCATCCTGGTCTGTAATATTCCATGTGACATCAAATATGACCAACAGAAATTGCTTTGAAACACAGACATTCTGATTCTTGTTCTGACTCTGATGAATTGTCTCTTCATTGTGTTTCTTACAGCATTCATTTCTTGGGCTTTGTTTCCCACCTCTTCTTTTTTCTTTCCTTTCCTCCAGTCCTTGCAACCTTTTCAAATGTAATGAGTGCTATTATTTTAAATCTCTTTTGCTTCCAACAGGCCTGTTAGCTGATGAGAACAGGACTGTGTTTTCTTTAAGAGCAAGGCCAGATTGCAATCAAGTAGGCTCTCTGGTGAGCATCCTTACAAATTTATCATCCTTTTTCTTAGCCTGAGATAATGCTGAGATCTGGCAAAAAAAAAAAGGGGGGGGGGACTCTGTCTTTTTCCAAGTTATTTATTATTTTCACACAACATTGGCAATAAGAAGATGGCTGGGCTGCTCCATTCTCCTTATTTGCTAGATGCATTTAAAAATATATCATGATGATATGTACTTGGATTACGTTATAGGTCATGTTGTGCTTCAGCATTTTATTAAAGCACACAAATAATTACTTGTGTCCTGGTCCTAGCAATGTGCAGGAGGTCCATATGCTCCAGACCACACAACTGAAGAATCTAGACAGCCATCTCCATTGGGATAAGGAATTGGTGGGATCACAATTTGGAGCCCTGCCTGCCAGCTGACCCTGAAAATAAACTCTCAGATATAACAGCAGCAGTATTTTCCCACTCCTTCCTCAACTCATAAGATCAGAAGAGCTTTCCTAAGACACCAAAGGGTGGAACTCTGCTAGACATAAGCATGTAACACATACCTTGAAGAGCAAGATGAGGTGAAGAGGACATGGGCCCATGTCAGGCAGCAGTAGCTAATAGGCTTGAAGTGGTTGTAAACTTTCTTCACAGAAAGCCTCATATCCAACAACTGGGTGTCACCCATCTCTGTGTTTTAGATGCACATAGTACCCAAAGTTGAACTTCATAATTTAACCAAGGCTAACCAAAAGATTGGAAATATGATGAAGGAGGAATGGAAGACATTTTTAAAACTGTGGTGAGAAGAAGCCAAAAGTCATTTCAACAAGATGGGCGGTAACAAATTTGATAAATAAATAAAGTGGATCCCAAAGAAATAGGAGAGCAAGTCAAAGATTAGGATGGTGATGGTGATGGTGATGATGGTGGTGGTGGTGGTGATGAATGATAGTGATCTTTATCCTACCTTTCTGCCCAGATGATACTCATGGTGCAAACAATAGAAGAAATTAATATTAAAAAGGTGAAATCTTCCATTCTTTCTGTTCTGCAGATAAATAGTAGTGGAAGGAATGCAAGTCTTACATGTTAACTATCTTTGAAGAAGTAGAAGATAAAAGTATAATGAATATCAGCAAAATGTTACAGGCAGTTTAGTGGTTATGCATTAAGTCATTGCCATAGAACCCAAATTCTATATGTGGATCTTGTAACAGTCTGGCATAAAGCAATGTTGTCATCTCGTAGGACTTCAGAGAAAAGAGATATATCTGAAAAGGAAATGCCCCTCTGCTTCTAGTCACATAATTATCTGTGGATTAAACAGTGTTCTTTCAGCAAAGAGGGCATAATTAGATGCAGATTTTAAGCTTATAATTGTCAAGAAAGAGCAATTTTAGAATATGTTCAAGAAAAACACTTGATAGGAACAAAACGGGTTCAAACTTTGTGGTGCTGTAACCTCCCCAAATGACAAATGAACTCATGTGACTCCCCCCACCCACATCCCATTAACCAAACCAATGACTTCAAAGGGGATAGGGCTGTGCAAGAAATAAACATGCCATCCATTCTCAATAATTACATTTTAATTTCCATAGGTGCCCAGACTGCAATCCCACCAGCTCAGGCCCTGGGTTGAACTCTTGTAGGACCATGCTCTGCCCCCACCCCCTGCACATATACACAGGGGGAGGCAGAGTAAAAACGCCTTCTGATAGCAACCCTGCCCTAAGCATGCAAGCCTGCAGAATTTCAAATTTGCTTGTGCCCCCCCACCCGCCCCCGAGGTTACCACCCACAGTTTGAGAATCCCTAAAATAAGGACTGAAGAGAAATACGTTCAACCCAGATTTTTATACAAATGCAGCCAATTTGCAAATCCCAAGCCTATACATAAATCAGATGTGCACGCCAATATCCACTATACAGAATTTTGCAAATCAAGAATGTGGATATTGTAAGAGGAAATACATGAAGCAATGCATCAAACAAACATCTTTCGAACTTTTGCACTTTGGGAAAGGTTTAAAAAAAAATTCTGTCTGACGAGAAATTAACACAAAAATGTGAATGTACATGTAGTCCCCCTTCTCCACTTCACAAGTGGCTGAAACCATCTATCCCTAGCTAAAAGAGTAGGAAAGATTTTCTGAGTATTTTGCAGACTAACACTATGGATTTATACTTCATAAAATATTCTAATCTGTGCAAATATATTTCATTCCTACTATTACAAATACAAATCATAAAAGCAAAAAAGAGTTAGAAAAGGTTACCAGTAATAAATGGTAACTGGTAGTTACCCAGTAATAAACTCTTCGTGCAATGGGCTCTTTGTATACATCTTAAAGATTTATAAATTCAGTTAGTTTGTATTTTAGGACCTACCTACTCAAAATGATATGACAAAGATACTGGACTCTTGAAAAAATGTTTTCATATTAAAGTTCATATCCTCTGGAACACTTATATCTCTCCCAAGAGATCATAACTATGATACTTAGGAGTTTCCAAAATGTACATTGTTCAGCAACATTTTTATGATTAATGAACTTGAATTCATCCTATATATTTTTGGTACTTCTCATTCTATATTTTTGAGAAGTATTATCCAAACTGGATCCCAACCACAACACTGAATAATGAGCACATTTATGCTACTGATGGTGCTTGATTAGTTTTGTTATTGGGGCTGTCCTAAACCACACGTATTGCTGAACTTTGTGTGGGTTATAAAGAGAGGGGAAATCCAGAGATTGAGAGAGGGAGACAAATATTTGGGTGGCAGTAGAAAAAGTTTGGATCAGGTTCCAGTTGATGAGATAGCTGGGTGGTCTTTGTGTCTTCTCTTTAAGTAAGAGCAACTTATTGCACACTTCTCAGTTGCTTAAAAAAATAGGGTTGAGAACATCACAGCATGATGACATACAGAGCCATTCTGAAAAGATGTTTAAAGCAAGCAACAATCAGTTATTGAATGAAAATAGCTTAAAATAATTAAATTAAGCTTGTGCTTAAAATAGCCTTGTGCAACTGAGTGCCTTCAAATACACTGGGGCTACAACTGCAGAAACTCAAGTTAGGGTAGGGTGGTTCAATGTCAGAAAAAGAATGGGAAACACAAACCAGCCATTTTGTCAACATGTAAGAACTGCAAGCTTTTCATAAAATCTTTACAAAGAGCCTCAAAGTTCTATCAGTATCTTCAGCAGAGGTGAAACAAAGATGGGAGGTGAGGTGGTATGGACCCTTATGCACATCAAGAGTTTGACATTTTAAATTATTATGTTGGAATGGCTATTTCTTCTGCATGGTGGAAAGGGCTTCAATCCAGGTAGGGTAAATTTGAGTGAGGGAAACTTTTTTCTTTTCAGTCTTTCCCAACCTGCTGCCCTCCTGATGTTCTGGATATCAACTCACAAAATTGCTATCCAGCATGACTGTTGGCTAGGAATTCTGGAATTTGTAATCCAGTATATTCCACCAGGTTTGGGAAGTCTGAGGGAGATGGAGAAAAAGAAGGAAAGAGATTAAAGTTTCTAGTCACTAGCTGATCTTAGAGGGTTGCTTCAAGTTTGGGGGATCCACTGCCTGCTGAAGGAATGTCTGTTTGTCTCCACTATGCTTTGCTTGTGTAGTATAAATAAAACAAATATTCCAAGCACACATTGAGACTTCAGCAGTCTCTCTTCCAAGGCAAGTCCACTTGCTTGCCAGTAAGTGTACATAGCACTGTGGACCATAAACTAACTTGTACCGCCTGAGGAGTTCTTCCCAGATGACCATAGTGAGGCAGGCAAGATACTTTCCAGTATCAGCTTTTCTTTATTTACCATGGAAAGTCTTGGCAAATAAGGGCTTTCCAAAATGAGAGGGGGTGGGGACTGTTTATCATTAAATACCTCAGCTTGATTTCTGTCCCACTCTGGGTTAGCAACATTTTCCAAAAGCACCGATGTCTAGGTAACAACATTAGTATACATTCTTCACAGCCCACACCATCCTATACTCACATGATATGGGATTGAGAAATATGCTGTTACCACACTGGTTGTGGGAGTGTGGAGTAAGGGTGTGAAACATGGACTCTCATCCCCAGAAGAACGAACACGAGATAAGAGAATGAGACTGGCCCCTCCCTAAGGAATGCAGAGGATGTTTGTGGGGTGACCCTGGGAATTGCTCTCACTCTGAGAAGATTCTGTAACGGGAGTTGAGCCAATAAACCTTGCTGAATTGAATCTGTATTGTCTCCTGGAGTTTCCTGGGCTAATCCTGACATTGGTGGATTGTTTACTGTATCCACTGTGTACACAGCTCAGGAAAAAGAAAAAAAGAAAGCCCATTCAAATGGCAAACATGATGAAAATATTTCTTTATGTTTCCAATTTATATAGCCAGCCATCACCCATCTCACATATATGACTCTAGGCGGCTTACAAACAGTTAAAACAATACAGAACAACCAAACAATGCAACAGTTTTAACAGTAAAAAATACAAAAACATATTTTAAAAATCATAAAAAATCCATAAAATTCACAGCCAAGGTAATCACATCTACTGATAACACCCAGTACCACCACTGTGGCTGGCTCTACCACATTCCCAGATCTCCATGCCTGTTGACAAAACCGTGTTTTCAGGGTCTTTCAAAAGATCTCTAAAAACATCCTCCGCCATTCAGAGGTGCTGTGCTGGCAGCAACGCCAACCGGCCCCCCATGCCTGGAGGCAGTGATCAAATATTTAGGCAGCAAACCCATCAACATGAATCAGGGAGAAGACTGAGGTACTTCAAATTTATGCTGGAAATGTGGAAAATAGGAAGGCCATTTTATCATGCCTGGCAGACTTGCAAAAAAGCCAGAAAATGTTTGGTTCAAATACACACAGTGATACAAAGAATTGCAAAGATTAATATTCAGTTGAAACCACAGCTTTTCTTATTGGGAGTAATGGGCAGACAATTAGAAAAGAGTTAGGGAAATGGCTTTTATATATGATAACTGCTGCAAGATTATTATATGCACAAAAATGGAAAGAGACTGAAATACCCACCATGGAGGAACGGCTAAGAGAATTAGCAGAGATGGCAAAATTGACTTGTTTGATTAGAGAAAGGACCATAACTATATTAATTAGTGACTGGCAACTCCTTATGGGCTTTTTGCTGAAAAAAGGGGAAAACAATGAACTTGTGATTTATGGGTTTGATGATTAGAAAGGGTAGACTATGGAAAGAAGGAAATTATGTTGTAACTTTAGAGAAAGAGAGAGGGTAAAATATAAATATACTTGTAACTGCTGTTAAGAAGATCAGAAGCCGCTTCTTTGTACCTTTTCCTTTCCTTTTCTTTTTTTCTCTTGTTTCTTTCTTTGCATTTTTTTTTACTTACTTATTACTTTTCTTTTCTTTACTTACTTTTTTTCTTTCACAATCTGAATGGTTTTTATTCTTTTAAAAGATTATATAATAATAATAATAATAATAATAATAATAATAATAATAATAATAATACACAAACACACACACACAGAGTATAGTACTAGCAGCTGGATAGCATAGTGGTTAGAGCACCACCTTTGACGCAGGAGACCGGGGTTCAAATCCCAGCTGGTACCTACCTTACCAGTAGGGGTCCTTGGGCAAAGACCCCCTAATGTTTCACCTGCCTACCTCAAATATGAGAGTGACAGAGAGTCATGCCGGCTCGGACATCGCCTGGATTAACAAGGTCCATGTCAGATGTTGGGGACCCAGGACAATCTGACGATAAGTGGGCTACTAGAACAAACCATACATGGATGAGACAAGAGAACCTGGAATTGATGGAATGCTACTACAACAGTAGACCTACTGAGAGGGGATAAAAGAAACATGAGGGAACTACAGATAGACAGAAGACCTACATCCACACTGAGAAACAACTAGTTACTCAGCACTTCAACATAGTGAAGAGGAAGCTGCTCTCACAACTTGAGATAGACCACATTGCATTACATCCACAATACCACTCAGACTCAAGCAGACCTGGAAGAACAACTGGATGTGCAGCCAACACCTGAAGCTGGAACATCACTGCCACCCCCTCCATTACAGAGCACAGCAACTGATATGAGGCATAAGATCATGCATAAACTAGCTACAATCAACCCTCGAGACCAATTACCAAGGCTCCATACCTACTGGCTAAAGAAACTAACAGCAGTGCATGAATGCCTAGCAACACAGATGAACCAGCTGCTAGCAGCAAGCTCCCACCCAGACTGGCTAACACAAGGAAGGACAGTGCTGATCATGAAAGACCCTCACAAGGGAACAGCACCATCCAACTATCAGCCAATAACCTGCCTCCACACAACATGGAAAGTCCTATCAGGCATCATAGCCACCAAGCTAGAAGACCACATGGGCCAGTACATGAGCACAGCTCAGAAGGGCATTGGGAACAACACCAGAGGCTCAAAGCACCAGTTGCTCATAGACAGAGCAGTCACCCGAGACTCAAGGTCTAGGCAGACCAATCTGAGCACAAATCAAGACAGCTCACACAAGTGGCCATCAAATGCAGCATATACCAAGGTGATGCACTGTCCCCGCAGCTGTTCTGCATAGGCTTAAACCCCCTCAGCCAGATAATCACAAGGACTGGATATGGGTACAAGTTCAAGAGTGGAATCATCATCAGCCACCTCCTCTACATGGATGACATCAAACTGTATGCTAGGAGTGAACGAGACATCACTCATTAATCCACCTGACACGGATCTACAGCGAGGACATTGGGATGTCATTTGGACTAGAAAAGTGTGGCTGAATTATAGTAAAGAGAGGGAAGGTAGTTAAGACTGATGGGGTGGAACTACCAGTGGGCCACATAGCAGACATAGAGACCAGCTACAAATACCTTGGTATCCCACAGTCACATGGGAACCACAATGAGGAGGAAAGGAAGACAGCAATGTCTACAATAAGTACCACCAAAGGGTAAGACAGGTCCTGAAGAGCCAGCTCAGTGGGAAGAACAAGATCCACGCCATCAACACATATGCCCTACCAGTCATCAGATACCCTGCCAGTATAGTGAGCTGGCCAAAGGAAGACATGGAGGCTGCCGATGTGAAGACCTGGAACCTCGTCACAATGTATGGAGGTTTCCACCCCAAGAGATTGTACACCAGCCACAAAGCGGGCGGGTGTGATCTGATGAGTGTCAAAGCCACTGTCCTGGATGAAACCTGGAGCATCCAGAAGTACATCACTAAGGTGGCACCCAAAGATGATCTGCTGAGAGAATGCCTCAGGCAGCAGCAGACAGGGGAGGAGGTTCAAGTGGAAGAAGTACTATGGCAAGACAAGCCCCTGCATGGGATGTACCATCGACAGATAGCTGAGGTGGCTGACATTGGGAAATCCTATCAGTGGCTAGAAAGGGCTGGACTAAAAGACAGCACTCAGGCACTGATCATAGCAGCACAAGAACAGGCACTAAGCACCAGATCCATAGAAGCAGGGGTCTACCACACTAGACAGGACCCAAGGTGCAGATTGTGCAAAGAGGCCCCAGAGACAGTCCAACACATAGTGGCAGGGTGTAAGATGCAGGTAGGAACAGCATACATTGAACGGCACAACCAAGTAGCTGGCATTGTGTACAGGAACATCTGCACAGTGTATGGGCTAGACTCCCAAGTCCACAGAAGGACATGGAGAATAACAGGGCTAAGATCCTATGGGACTTCCAGATCCAGACGGACAAGCAGGTACTGGCCAATCAACCAGACATCGTGGTAGTAAACAAGGACCAGAAGACAGCAGTGGTGATAGATGTATCAGTGCCAAGTGACAGCAACATCAGGAAGGAGTATGAGAAGCTGGAGAAGTACCAGGGCCTGAAGGAAGAACTAGAGAAGATGTGGAAAGTAAAGGCCAAAGTGGCCCAGTGGTGGTAGGAGCACTTGGGGCTGTGATTCCTAAGCTGGGAGAGTGGCTCCAACAGAGCCCAGGAACAACATCAGAGTTCTCTGTGCAGAAGGGTGCAGTGCTAGGAACAGCTAAAATACTATGCAGAGCCCTCAAACTCCCAGGCCTCTGGTAGAGGACCCAAGATTGAGGAAGACACATACCACCCATAGAGGTAAGAGGGGAATTTTTAATTTTTATAAAAGAATCAGGGGAAGACTGGGAGGGGAGGGCAGGGGAGGGGAGGGCAGGGGAGGGGAGGGGAGGGGAGGGGAGGACAGGACAGGACAGGACAGGACAGGACAGGACAGGACAGGACAGGACAGGACAGGCAAGGCAAGGCAAGGCAAGGCAAGGCAAGGCAAGGCAAGGCAAGGCAAGGCAAGGCAAGGCAAGGCAAGGCAAGGCAAGGCAAGGCAAGGCAAGGCAAGGAATTTTCAGCTGGGAACTGGGGATGCAGTCTTGAAGAACTATTACAACTTTGATGGAATGCCTATTTGTTTCTACAATACAAAGAATAATGCCAGAAGTGTCTTATTCAATCAGTAGCATCACTATTGGCAATGCCAGCACTGCTGAGCCCAGGGAAATCTTTTCAGACAAATGTTTGAATCTATATTTTAAAAATTGCTTTTTACTGCTATTTTGCCATTATCCTTTTATAAGTGTGGAATCTTTGTAAAGTTGTAATGTTGTGGAGAGGCTGGGAAAGGAATGGAAGAGAGCATAGACATAAACAAACAAGAGAGAAGATGTGTCTGTTGGCAGTTTATCTCATAATCAGAAACTTGGCCCAGGAGAGAAGAAAATTGAGAAGAATTTCAAATTATTTAAAGACTTCACGTTAATGAATAGACTATAAAGGAGCTTGGAACATTTCTGTTACAGAGTTTCTAAGACTCTGGATATACCCCAGTCTTGCATTAAAGATGCCTTAATGAAATCTGTTTAGGTGTCGCTTCCAACTGTGTTGACGCCACCATGATAAATAAAGCAATATAGATAAAACAATAAAGCCATTTAATTTGGAAAGTAATGGTATGTTATTAATTTATCAATTTAGGCACATAAATAAAACTAGCAAATTCCAAAACTGAAACTCTTATCAAGAGTGCATTGAAATTAACTATATATTGATCTTGACCTTCAAAGTTGAATGGGACTTGAGAGGAATTACAAAACAAAAGTCTTCATACAGTAATGAGTGGTAGCAGATGGGCTGAAAGCACCTATCAAGAAGGGGTTGTTGGGGGTGGGGGGAGTTAGACTTGCCCAGTCCTCTCCATACACTGGGTAGCCCTGCTCCTTGTTACTAGTATAGCCATCTGCCATGCTGTCTGTTCTCCATGTACTCTGACTGTCAGGGGTGTCCATAAACAACAAACCACTCAGAGTCATTGGGAGCTGGGCAGCATACAAATTCAATTAAATAAATTTATAAAAATAAATAAATAAATAAATTCCTGTAAAATAAAAACTGTCAAAATGTTTTAAAAAACTAAACTTTTATGAAACATTTGAAAGTGTACTGTCCTCTCATCATCACTACCCAGAGTCACTTGGATTGAGATGGGCGGCTATATAAATTGCATAAATAAATAAATAAATAGCTCTTCTGAGTTACCAGGCTTGTTGGCGTGGTTCATTGGCAAGGTTAGCCTCTTCTGGGTATCATATATTATTTGCTATTAGTACTTTTTTTTTTAAGCCTGAGAAGAAGGTGTGTTATCATCATTGAACACACACACACACATAAACACACACACACACACACATTCTCTCTATGATATAAAGGAATAGTCCACATTGTATACAAGAGTTTAACAGCAAGAACAATATTTTCATATTCACTCATGCAATAAAAAAAGATTCATTCATTCAATATAAGGTAAGAGAGACAAGTAGGAATTGGGAGAGTGAATAGACTGAAAATGGAATGATGGGGGAATGAAAGAGCTGAAGAAGATTAATTGGACTCAGTGACTAACATTTAGCATTCACCTGACTGCAAACTGAATATCAATCAGCAAATGATGTGGTTATAAAAAGGGAAAATGCAATCTTAGATTTAGAACTATAATTTCTAAATCATGGGACATAACACTCCTAATTTACTTTTTGCTGGCTGAAACCCCATCTCAAGCACTTTATCCCATTCTGGGCACCGCTATTTAAGAAGGATTTAGAAAAACCAGAACAGGTTCAGAGAAGAGCACTGAAGATGATCAGGGGGCCATAAAGTATTCTAAGAAAAGAGGTTGAATGAATTGTGCATATTTAGCCTTGAGAAGGAAAGACTGAGGAGGAATTCATATATCTGAGGGCTCAGAGTTTCATAGAACACTACAACAAAAATATAACATGCTATAAAGATTGGGCATGATAATGATCAGAGCCCCCCTGCCAATCAGCACTTGCCCCTTTTGACCAATAGATGAGTACAGAGAACTGTCAGCCAATCAATGCTCAGCTATCAATCATTAATTGACTGCATTGTATGTCCCCCATCCCCAAAGTTCACCCCAACACTCTTCCCCCCTCTTCAAAGTCAAAACAAATGCATTTATATTATCCAGCCATATTTCTGTTTGACATGGTGAAATGCCTCTGATCTCTTCCACATTTACTGATATTGGCATACCAGTTTAATGCATTTGAGCTTTTTTAAACAAAAACAAAAACAAAAACAAAACCGTCCAGCCAGCAAGCCACTGTGGTCAAAGAACAGGAGCTGGGGGACAGGTGAGTTGTGAGTCTCCTCCAGTAATAATGCAAACTGCCCGTTCATGTGCAAGGAAGTGAAACAAACTCATCTGGCAAATAGTATTTACTGGAAAGTGATACCTGTTCCCTGATTGATGGAAGACAAGAGGGAAGAGCAGAACTTCTCACTTTTACAGTCCTCTAGCTACAGAGATGTCGGATCTTCAGAGCATGACAGCAAAGGTCAACATGATTTCTTATCCGATCTGCATCCTGTCTGGAAGAGATGTGAGCAACGCAGAGTAAAATGTCCTAGATTGCACAGGGGCTCTCCCATAGAAGAAACAAGCAAATATTCTTAAATTCCCCATTTTTAGACGTGTAAAATCTGGCTGTTATAGTCAAAACAATATTGGACTATATTTGAGATATCACAGCTCCCGTGACTTCAACTGCAAACTGATCCACTTACTTTTTTCATGTAAAGTTTTTTTTGGGGGGGGGGGGTTAAGAAGGGTATGGCAAGAAATAAATTTTGGATTATTTCGTTGCAGTGAAACTCACAAGACCAAAGCCTTTCTTAAAAGGGAAAAAAAGCCAATGAGTGGAAATCAGGTTATTAATCATTCCATACAACATATATCTGGACACGCTCATAACTGTGATGGAATGGAATTATGAAGGCCACACTCAGGGAGGGAAACATCCTCTTTCATCTCCTGAAGGGCGAGGAAGAGATAAGAGGATGAGGCTGGCACCTCCCTGAGGAATTCACTCTGTTTTCACTGGCTACTGTGGGAACAGAGTTTCAGTCTGGGAAGACTCTTGCTAGAGGTTGTAGCTAATAAACATTGCTGAACTGAATCTGCATGGTCTCCTGGAGTTCCTTGGGCTAGGCCTGACAATAACAGTAAGATGAGTCTAACAATACCCATTCGTTCTAACTGATTTGGGCAACTGGGATGGTGGATTTTTTGCTATCTAAATGTTGCTGAATTATAACTCCCAGAATCCCTCAATGGTAGCCATGCTGACTAGGCTTGTACTTCATCATCAACATCTGGAGGGATAGATTTCTCTTGCCAACTGCAAAGAATCAAGCAGACAGTACATTAAGTCATATAACTACAGAATTAGCCTTAGAAGAAAGAGATTGGGTAGGTAGGTAACTTCAAAGGAAACAATGGCCGTACAGTGACTTGCATGGGTCTCTCTGCTTGCACAGGTCTCCAATTATTATACTATAAATGGAGTTTTTCCCTACAGGTAATGATGAACACACACTCTTTTAAAAGAAATCTGTTTAGAGTAACTTCATAATACCAGTATGAATACTGAAGAATAAGCAATGCACCATATTATTTTGGTTAGCAAATCAATGAAATCATTCTGTTTAGAACTGCATCACTTTAGTTCCACTGAAGTCAAATTTTAACCCAAGACGTCAAACATTTCCCTAAATTTTTGATAGCAGCACAATGATCAAGGATTTGGGGGAATTCTAGTCCAAAGTGATGAAGTATAACATTGCAATTTTGCAAGTTTACTCAGAAGCAAGCTTCAAAATACTTAGAGATTTTAAGGTCTTCTGCATGATTTATTTCCCCACTCCACATCATGACCCTCATTACATTCCCAACAAGAAAGATGATTAAATCCTATTTTCTTTCTCTTATAAACTATTTTGGGGAAAAACATCAAATTGTTGATCTATGAAAGATATTCAGCTAGTGTGTCATCAGCCCACCAGTTCGGACAGTGTTCAGTATGAAAGGAGAATATTAATTGAAGCTCTAGATTTTCCTGAAAGTTGGCCATGTAAAAAGAGGGCATCCCCTGTGATTTGTTCTTGGCATCACCTCTTGACTTTTGTATACATAGGTGGGTGGAAGAAAGGAAGCACAGAACAAGAGGTAATGTTCTGTGAATATAAGAAGACAGGTACTCAAAGGCAATTTGATTCCTCCAGATATTTTAGACAACGTTCATAACCCCTAATCATTAGCTTTGTTTGTTTATTGATTGATTGATTGATTTTATTATTAAATTTGTATGCCACCCATCTCCCCCAATGGGTGACTCTGGGCAGCTCACAATTTAAAATCAAAAGCCCATAAACAATAAAATACCCCATAAATAAATTACTCAATCCATAAAAATCCACTATAAAACAAACCCTATACATAAATACTAAAGACATTAGAGATGAAGGGGGGTAAAATCAGTTACCCTACAAGCCACTTCCACTGATGCGAGCCCCCATCCAGCCCCCAGACCTTCTGGCATAGCCAGGATTTCACACCTTTCCTAAAAGCCATGAGAGTGGGGGCACACCACATCTCAGGAGGAAGATTGTTCCATAGAGCAGGGGCCATAGCAGAAAAGGCCCTCTTCCTAAATCCCACCAGTCGAAATTCCTTAACTGGCCCACACCACATCTCAGGAGGAAGATTGTTCCATAGAGCAGGGGCCATAGCAGAAAAGGCCCTCTTCCTAAATCCCACCAGGCGAAATTCCTTAACATGCCCCTTCTGCCAGACTGAGTGGGGTGGGCTAAGATAACAGGGGCGAGATGGCTTCTCAGATAACCTGGTTACCAGGTTATGTTACCAGGGTCTTGCTTAATCTTAAGAATGGACCAGGATGAGGAACTTCTGACCTTCTAAATGCTACTGAATTACAACTTCTAGCTTCCTTTATTGCTGGGTGGAGCTGCTGAGATGAAGTTCAGCAGCATCTAGTCAAGATGCTAATTACACCAAATTATAGTAAATAATGAGTTAGGCGATGGGGAATCCCGGGAGCTTCAAAATCATTTTTCCAAAACAGGTGAAGAAAACTTACCAAAGGCAAATATGGCTCATTTTTAGTCAGTGTAAAGAGATACACATTGGAGAGAGATGAAAAGGGGAGAGGAGAGATGAAACAAAAGTACGCATTCAACAGGGAGAAGAAAATATATATATATACTCTGAGCTTACAGAGACAAATCAAAGAAAACCTGAAATCTTCTTGGACAGCTCAGTAAAAACTTCAACTCACTATGTAACTGCAATAAGGGTGATGAAATCCAGAAAAAAAGTATTAAGAAAATTAATGATCTTGGAATGCACATATAGTGTTGGTCACTTTATCTCCAAAATGTTGTTACTGTGAAGTCAGGAAAGATGATGAAATTGGTAAGCCTATATGATCAAAGGGCTGAATCAACTTCCAAGTGTGGGGGGAAAGGCAAAGGATAGGGGAGGATGAATAGAAATAATTACCCATCCCTGCTTTCTCTATTTATAATAGAACCCAACATCATCTCCATAAGCTGTTTGTTGGATAATTCAGAAGAAACAAAAGGACATACTACTTTATTCAAACCCAACCCTGGATTTCCCTCCACAAAACATTGTGATGGCTTTAAAATACAAACTCCTGGAAGGAACTTGTTCAAAAGAATGTAAAAAGTTAGTCATAAGCAAGAAACCATCCTTACTAGCAGTTTTTAGTATCACCTACTACTAATAATAATTATCATTAGGTGATGCTAAACAAATAATAAATAATAATAATGCCTTGTTTGATTCTGTTTGCCATCTCTCTCTCCTGTGTTTTGATGTTATAGCATTTTGTGGCATCAAAAAAGGAAGAGATATTTAGGGTACGGCCTATGGATGGGGATAAAACAGGAGCAACCAGGCCATACCAATGACACCATAAATAACTAACCATGAAAGTTTTAAAAACAATCCTCTGAACCTAGAGAGAGCTGCCCCTAAACATTTTGTTGCCTAAGGCACAACAAGAAATGGTTCCCTCTATTCAGTCACATCAAGAGTCATAATACCCAAAATGAAGTTATTTTGGCATTTAAGAAAGAAAACAGGAAGCAGAATTGGCTGACTTTATATGGGCTCTGAAGCTAAAGAAGATCAAGCCTGGTGACTACTTAGGTGGGAGACAACCAGAGAATTTTGTGGTTGTAGGCTAGATGAAAAATTGGAAAGGCATACAGAAGGCAGTAGTAAACTATTTCTTTACTATTGCCAAGAACGCTACATGTATATGTAGACGTGCATGTACACACCAGGACTCAAACTCGACTTGAGAGAATCTTTACCTTTCCCTCTTCCTGACAATAAAATTATAATAATGACTAATCATCTGCTGCTGGTTTATATATTTTGATTTATACTTAGCTTTATATACTTTCTAGTCCACTGGCTGGGGGAAGCTTACAAAAGTATGTCTCTTCATGTCAAAGAATTCTAAAAGCATTTAAACATTCTAAGAGTAACTTTAAATTTAAACTGGCTAAAAAGGGGGCCTGCCTCAACTTTACTGGCAATTTATTACACAGTTATGGGCTTTGCCATGGAAAAAGCACACTTCACTGTTGATGTTGGATATAACTATGACAGGATTTGCAAAAGGGGGTCTGTTGCAACAGGGGGTCTCTTGAAGATCTACCTGTGCAGGCAAACTGTGTATGAGTTGACAATCCTGTAGATAATTTGAGCTTAAGCTCTGCACACAATAATGAGCACCTTAAATTGGGTTTGGAAAACAACTGGCAACTAAGGTAGCTGTTTCCACACAGAGATGATATGACAGGTCACCACCTATACTGCTGCTTTCTGGACCAGCTGCAATTTCTGGACCATTACCAAGGGCCATCCCACAAAGACCACTTTGCAGTAATCAAGGCTTGGATTGGATCCACCCAGCAGAGGCAATTTCTTCCTCACTGAAACCAGGAGGGAGAGACTGATCTGAAAGGAATATTCTTGGAGAACTCTCTAGCATCTGGCTCCTCAAAATGTAGGCACCAACATGCTTGATGACATTGTCCTCGGGCTCTCTGTCCCACTTCATTATTTTATCTTTTTTTAAATTATTTTAATTTAAAAGAATGGCTGGCTAGCATGCTGCAAAATAAAGTTCCAGCCACAAGTATAATTTGTGTTTCCTCTAGCCCCACCTATATTCAATGGCCTTCTTAGAAAATCAAATGGGACAAGGTGCACCCCAAAGCTTTATTTAGAAATATATCTACCTACCCAGCAAAAAAAAGCAAGAAGTAAAGAAGCAGATGCTATCTTGGAAACACAATGGGGTGACAGGAAGCACACACACCAGTTTGCATTTTAGGAAATCAGTGTTTTATGCCTGGTTGCTCCCCACTATGGCAGCCACCTGTGAGAGTGTCCATACCATGCTTTCTAAATCCCAAAATGTCCATCAGCACAGAAAGATCAGGAACCTCTAGCAAAACCTCTGGCAGGTCTGAGCCGGTGGAACTTCAGAAGTGGCACATCGCCCATCACTTCACTTGCCCCCTCACTCTGCAAGGGATTGCTCTGAAACTAAAATTCCACCGATTCCAAAGAGAACGGAGCTCTGCTAATTTTTCTGTCTCATGATCCATTCATTCATTCTGTTTGGGTGTAAGCTCTTTCTCATTTGCCGATGATGACAGCTGAGTCTTTTGTAAACAAAACATACTAACTGAATGAATGAAAAAAAAGAAACCACTGGATTAACTTTTCAAATGAATGCTCTGTTTCATTCATGGGCTGCAATTGCTAATTCTGTCTGATTTCTTACCTTTGGTTACTGGGAAAGGAAATGTGGCAATCTTCTGAAAAGCTCCCTGTTTTCTCCATGGAAAGCACCTGATAATTTGCAACGCACTTTAGCTATTAATCATTTTAAAGAGCTTTAAATGAGCATGGAGCCCTTTGAGCCCTTCTGCATGTTACAGGCATGGATCAGGGACCTTATTACAAATTGCTTTTGTCTGGCCTCCTAATGCCAAATCAACCTGAGAAGGGGAGAAATATATCACTGTTGAGTTTTATTACGAGACAGAACTATTACAAACACATCACAAGAAATATTTTTGAGCCGTTCTATTAATAACAGTGAGGCCTGATTTCTTGGTTTAAACTTACCTCCATTTCACATTTTCTGTGATATTTTCCAGATATAAACTGTTATGATGAAGAGTCACTCAAAAGAGAGGAAAGCTGCAATTATGTTCTCTTGCACCCCTTCTGTAAAAGAGAGAGAGAGAGAGAGAGAGAGGGAGAGAGAGAGAGGAGGGAGAGAGGGAGGGAGGGCGGGCGAGCAGAGAACAGAAAGACTGTTCTACATACATCAGTGAAGGACACAGTAATAAAGATCGGTCTGGAACATTTCTTTTTCTGACGATTGACTTATCAGCAATAGCCATTGTAGCAGATCTGGAAATTACATAATAGCCAGAAACTGTAGATATTTAACTTGGCACAGCCTTGAGGTGTCGCGGATTTATTATTGTAAGAATTTGGCTTTGGAGAGATGAAGACGTCTTTAATGAAAGAACAGGAGAATGTCTAGAATACAAGCAGAGAGTGTTGCTTTCAAAGGTACCCTTTCATGATGCTGTCATTATCATGGCAGTATAAATAAACTAGGAAAATTGTTCAAGCTGGCAAAGAAGAGACAGCCTTCCCTACAAATGAAAACAGTGACATCAACAACTATATATGTTGTTCAATCGTTTGCAGAAGCTAATCATGAGAAAGCAACAGAAAATGTTATTTACCAGTTTGGCATATTGAAGTATGTTAATTAACTAATTTGAAGCACCTACTGATCACTCTTCTGTCTTTTAACAAGTTATCCAAACTAAAGGGTAAAAGCTGCTGAAACATGAGCCCAAGTGAACATCTGGCAGAGTGAAAATACGTCTAACAAGTTACAGTTTAATAAATAAAAATTATTAAAGTCTATTTTTGTGTCTCCTATTAGAAAAATGCAGCAGTATCAAATAATAAATGTGTGTCCACATTTAATCTCATCAATTCAAAAGAAAAAAAAAGTATTCCCTTTTCAAAATGTTTTTCTTCCAATTAATCAACTCTAAAGTTTCTGTTGATTCTACCTGTTAATGCCACTAGACCACATGCCTGTGCACACATACTTGACAATTACTAAGAAGGACTCTACCACCGATTATGTATTTGTGTTTTTTTAATATGGCTTTTAATAATGAGTTTTTTGGGGGGGGGGTTAATATGGTTTTTAATATGATTTTTGTATGGTTGTTTTTATTTGTATTTTGTTCATTGTTCTGATGTTTTTTAACTTTTTTTTAACTGTGTGAGCTGCCCAGAGTTATGTATATGTACCTCTATATAAATTGAACAAATAAAGGAATCCTCATTGTGTCCAGTAGGACTTTCTACAAGGAAAGTGTGCATAGCACTATTGAGAGCGGGATGCTATTGTTCCCCAAGTGTTGCTGCAGCTCCAGCTAGCATGGTACATGGTGAGGAATGCTGGGAGCTGTAGTTCAGCAACATCTAAAAGGTAAGAGTTTCTTTATCCTTGCTGTAAAACTTGCAGTTTCAGTTAGCATATCACAGAATAATCATTTGCAGTGCAAATGGAACTAAGACTGCTTTCTTAGAAGATCAGGATTTGCTGGTCATGTCAAGGCTCACTCTCTCCAAATGGCAAAAAGGAAGCCAAGAGGGTTAAAAGTTGAACTACGTAGATGACTTAAAATGTGAGTATGACAGCCTCTGCAGACTGGGAATATTATATAGATTCATGTTTGACAGGGACTATATGAAACCCACAGAATCATATGCTTGGAGTATTACATGAGCCAAACTGTTGGCTTTGACATATTTAAAGTGCCAGGTTGTCAAAGAGTAAGTTGAAAGGAATGCCTTTGTGATTCATTTTCATCAAAGAGATTTACTTTGGCAAATTGTTCAGGAGAAGGATTTCCTTCCTGATAAAGCATTCTCTAGGCTGGGATAGAATTTCCTGAAAATATAGGCATTATCTTCTCTTTAATACTGCCTTATATTTCCCAAGCTGATCAGTTTCAAAAGTTGATGAGGCTCTCAGCACTTCAAATCAACGTAGCTGCTCTCTCCCATATGACCAATGCAATGTTAAAAGGAAGAGTTGCGCATTGGTGAGCCAAGAGGGGCCAAAATGCAGGCCAGGCATATGTTCATATACTGACTGGGAGAAGGTGAACCCAGACCATTTCAATGGAGACATCGCTCCTGCCAGGACTCTGATGCGCTTTTAAATTAAGTCCAAACTAGAACTACAGATTGAAACCCTCTGCAAAATATGTACAGCATTAAGTGTCCCAGAACTAAGCTAATGGGGCTTATTCCCCAGAAGGGGAATTTAGGATGACTGATTATGTGCCATCAAGTCGTTTTCGACTCCTAGCAACCACACAGATTTTCTCCATGATGATCTGTCCCTAACCTGGTCTTTCAGGTCTTCCAGTGATTACCTATCACCACTGTAATTGAGTCCATTCACCTTGCTGCTGGTCATCCTCTTCTTCTCCTTCCTTACATACTGGGTTTGCAGTGACTTGAATATATACTGCAAATCCAATGCGTTGTGATGTTGCAAAGCTTTATGGCTTTTCCTCTGAAATGTGCAAACCAAATTTCCTTTTTTCCTGCTTCCCTTTGAGACAGCCAGTGTTCTACTTTCATATTCTCCATAACCCCTCTTCCCAATATTTTGTAGATGCTATCTGATCACTCAGTGCCTTCCTTGCTCAATGCTTGGACATGAAATTACTCTCACATTTGTGCTCCAAGTAAAAATGCACAAAGGCTCATTTTTATGCTATTCCAAATTTATTTTAAAATGATTTTACTAACCAAAGGCATTGGGAAAAGAGTTAGGCTCCTTGTACTTTGTAAGTGGTGGCATTGACTCATACTGGACTATTGTATATTTATTTTAGATTTTTAAACTAAAATATTTTTAAACAAGAAAATGTGGGTGAAAATTTCATCCTCTTTGGTTTCCAGAATTTTCAGCAATGGGCATGGTGTGTGGGGCATTGTGAGAATTAAAATTCACACAGCTGGAGTGTGCTGGCTTAAGTTGGAGACAGTGCTAAGATTGTTCTTGCCATTACCTGGGACTAAATCCCATTCAGCATTGTGGAGGCTACTTTCAGAAAAACCTATTTAGGCCTGTCTTAAGCTAAAACCTTGCAAGTTTACAAAAGATTGCATTAGACTACACACTGGCCAATGGCTTAAGAGGGGAAGACTAAAAGGCTGTCAGCTTATTCAGTTGGAAGTAAGTGTATTCCCAAAGGAAGTAACTGGTTATCTAAAGTGTTGTTCAAACTTTGACAATAAGCAACTAATCTATATTAAGTGATTTTGAGTAACTCTCAGAGTATTAATGTCTCATAGATAGTTTTAAAAATTCAGCATAGATAATATGCATTTAGAATAGTAAGACATTTTGTAAGTACAGTGTGTACTTACTGAAAACAGTTTCCTTGCTTTTATATGGTGTGTAAATGCCTACACATTTTTATATTTATTGGCGTAACTTCCTCCCTCTCCCTGCTCATTTTATAAAGTGTTGAGATTATCTTGGCCTTCCCCAAAATGATGGATTTGTTCTATCAACTCTTTATATCACTATACAAAAACTTACAATTATTCAGTTTTAATCATTTGCAAGGGAGAGGGAGGCTGTTGTCTTTTAAAGCTAAAGATGTACACAATTAACTTATAAACATACCTAATTTGTATGCTTATTTCTTTAGTTAGGTCACAGTATTCTAACATCAGTGAAGAGTTGGATAATGTGGTTCACATGACTGAATAAAGTTTGAAACTGTGCAGGTAAGAACTTTTGATGCTGAAAACAGAAGTCTGTAGGCCTCATTTACATCCTCCAGGCTGGGGTTTTCAAGGTTGAGGGTCACTACCAGCCCCATCCTTATTTTTTACATTTGGGGGGTTAAGAGGCAAAATGGGTGCCTTAAGCTTCCAGGTGGTTAAGACAGTTCACCTTTTAAAACACCCTGGCTTGCCCACTTTTGAAGTGCAGTTTTCAATATGCTGTGCAAAGGCTGGTAAAAGACCCAATGAAAGTTCTACACCCTACTACACTGCTGGGATTGCAACTCCCAGAATCCCCTACATATACTGGCTAAGAATTGTGGGAGCTAGAGCAACAGAACCGCTGATGAGCACCAGGTTGGAAAGGCTACCTTAGACTATTCAAGCCAAACCAAACTCATTTGTGATGATCTTGTTTTATTTGAATAAGAGGGACCAAATGCCAATAGCCTGGGCAAAGTTGGGCCAAACTCCTGACATTATTCTGCACATACTGGATCAGCCATGCAATAAAGCCAAGATGAGCCATTAAAGCAAAAATGAGCCATCTTTCCTCATTTCAAAAGCCCTTTCAGATATTTGGCAAGAAAGAATTGTCTCTCTCCCCGCCTCCCAGCATACTAAATAAATATTACAAAAGTCTAGTCTTTCCCTGCCCCCCCGCCCTAAAAATCAACTGCATATTATTAGAGTTAACTAATTTTTAAAAAAAAAACCTACATATACAAACCCAGTTGGTTTTGCCAGCACAAAGATAGAGTAAAACATCACTGAAAAAAATGGGAATTTAAAAGCATTCTGGGTTGGATCCCATAAATGGAATTTAGCTTACTTAGAACTCACTTAACTCCTACTGCTTTCAAGAGTACTGTTTCTAGGCATGATAATCTCTGGATCCAACCCACTATCATAAAATTGCACAGCTGCT
Source organism: Liasis olivaceus (assembly GCA_030867105.1). Lineage (NCBI taxonomy): Eukaryota > Metazoa > Chordata > Lepidosauria > Squamata > Pythonidae > Liasis > Liasis olivaceus. The sequence goes on from CM061349.1 coordinate 194,020,157, forward strand.
GCTCCTCAACACAGCCAATCTCACTCCACATTTGTCCTTCAGACCTCTCAGCTCATTTTTTCTAGGTCACGGGGATAAGCCCTTACCTGGAAGCATGTTTACCACTGCAGGCCAATCCAGATGACCAAACTGGCAAGACAAACGTGTAGGCTGCATGAAACTGGTGATGTCAGCACATGCTGAATTAAGCTCATACTTATTTTACTAATGCTTGACTTGAAGTTCAGCCCAGATGTATTGCACCAGTATAAACCTCAGTTAGCTGTGATGAATTAGTCCTTTGGGGAAACTAATGTTTTTAAGATTGCTGCCTGCCTTAGGACTGTCAGACCGTAGGTAGAAATAAGTCAAGGGTGCATCTCCCGAAGCCTCAGACCTTCTCACAGACCACAAGAGTTTTGGGCGTAGTCCTCAGACACCATAAAGTAAAAGCATACAGTTATTAAATACTCAGGGTATAATTACGTTAACTATATAACATTAAATTTAAATAAAATTAATAAAAATACAGTAAAATCCAATCTGCAAATCTGCTCACTTCTTTACCTTAACTCCACCCACTTTTTCTGACTGTAGTTCCCAGTACAACACTGAGGGCAGATTGGCACTTTCTGCTTGGCCCATCACCAGCAGTGGCCACTCACTGCTTTCTGAATGCAGGTAACGATGACCTCCTCCTCCTCCTCCTCCCACTCCCAGCCCTTTGCAAATGCACTCCACGTCCATGTTTCCCAGCTTCAGTTCAAAACTGATGTTCTCTGTCTTGAGGTGTCTTAAGCCCTTCAGAACAGATGGTCTCCAGCACTCTGTTGCATTCTAATAGCCGCTGCAGCTCTGATGGGCTGTGCTGCCTGGCAGGGCGTCTCTCCTCTTGCAGTTGGTCACTCCCTGGGTCAGCCGTTTCATCCTAGGCTGCCAGCCTGCTACATTCTCTGGCTTTGCTTTAACAATTATGCAGTTGATTCAAGGAAGGCCTGTTAAACCAGCTCTAGAAGCTTGTGTTCCATTCAACCCTTACATCTGCCAGTGGGTACCCTTTCAGTTTCTGCCCAGGCTGAGTGAAGCCTGCTCCTCTCACTTTCCTACCCTACACCACAATACTGGAGGGTTTCCATCCCATTCCATTTTAAGCATCCTTAAGTTGCAACATAGAAATGTTGCTCCTTTGTTTCTATGTAGCTAAACTATCAGTTCTTCCCTGTTACAAACTGTCCGTGGACCTATTAAGAACTGAAAGAACAACCTGTTCCCTATTGCTTTGATTATTGTAACATCAGAGCTACAGTCGTACTATAATGGGGGAAAAGGAAAAAAGGGTCTGCTTTAGTGTCAAAAGAGATAATGTAGGAAGGGGAGGAGGGGGAGGCATCCATGTGTGCAAACTTCTGGGAAAGGAAAGGAAAAGCATGGGGACTAGTGAGAAGAAACAATCTCTAAAAAGAAAAGGCATCCACTGGTAGACCGGTCCACATAGGAGCCAACTGCTGAAGCACACCTTCGCTGTATGGCTAGGAAGAACAAGAGGCAGGGGAATGACCAGTGAGGTCTTGCAGTGACCATAGTTTGGACTGAGCACCAGCCCAGCCTGTTGCCAACCACTGCAATCCAGGCTGAAGTTTCTGAAGTCGGCTTACAAAACAGCTGAGGGTAGCGTGGGAGACAAGCAGCCTAGGCTGCCATGCAGAATTGCCCAGAATGGCCAAGTCTGAAACTTGGCCTGAAAAATGTTTTACATCCTAAAGTAGATAGACTTTAAAGATGAATCAATTATGTGGATGTTAGATTACATTTGATACAGTCCCTGTTTTGTTCAGATCCTATATCCATCTTCTTTGGCAGGCTATGAAAACAGATCCTTTCAAACAAAATGTATAACAATAGGGTGAAAATGCACTTTTATACAATCAAGTCATTTCATTAGAATTTGCACATGATTAAGCCATCATGCGACTGATGGATTTGGGCCCATTATGATATGTGAATTTCATCCCAAGAAAGAAACTGTCTTACAAATTTCCCCAATAGCTATTTGGAATGTTCCAGGGAGTTTAAATGAATTATACAGACACAAAGTAACTGGGCCCACCACTCAGTTTCATTCATTTTAGCTTTCTTTGCTCATTAACACATGGAAGCCCCTGAATCTAGTGGGACTTCTCAATAAACACACCATTAAGATTGTGCTGTAAGTATTAAAACAAAAAATATTCCCAATACATTCTAAAGTAAAGTTAACTTTATTTTGCAATTCATTCAGGCTAGCATAGCATTTCAGCTGAAAACTTACTCAAAGGATAGAATCTCATTCCAAATTATAGAGCAATCCATGTTTTGTTTTTAAAAGGAAATTTTACCCATTAATTTGCATCTACCTTAGACTCATTCCAGTACTTATAGCGTGATTTTCCACATCCATGTAATGGATGATAAGCAATTTTGCTACAGAGGGGCAATGTCTCACTACAGAAGAATACTCAAATTGCTACTTAGTGGGGAGTTAAGCACTTTTAAATCCTATTAAATTCAAAAGGAAAAATAGAAATACTTAACTCCCTGTGGAAATCAGTACAGCTTAAAAGTCAGCTCCGCCTCCTGACTCGTTATTTTTTAGCTTATTTTATTCTTATTTAAAAGAAGAATAAGTGAGAAGTGCTGTACTACAAAGCAGAGATCTGATTAACATTCTTAGAAAATAAAAATGATGACTGGCAGCAGACCAGTATTTTCTTCAGAAGTGTCCCCACCTGCCGGGGGGGAAAAAACCCTCCTAAAATTGGGGGATAAAAGAAGGGGAGAAGAGACCTCACCAATTTGCTTTCCAGTAAATGGGGGTGCTGTGATTTACCAAGTCCACTGGGAGTGGCCATCTGCTGAATATTGTCATACGCTGCCCAGACTCACCCCGTGTAAGATGGGCAGCTATATAAATATGATAAATAAATAAATAAAGTAATCCATCACAAGAGAATTGACTGGAAGGTGGGGGGGGGGGTGAGAGACTGCAGAGAGATATACCCTACCTGTCTGTCTATCTGACAGGAATTGCAGGGCTGGTTTACATTCACTGGTAAGAAAAACCTCTTGAAAGCAAAACAACAAGCAAGAGTTGCAAATGGCTCCAAGCATGGATGATGTCTTTCAAATTAGCATGAACATTAGTTACTCCAAACAGCGGCTGCTTGCCTGATGAATTTAAACATTTTTTATTATTATTTCCCCTAAACAAGTTTATCTCTCTTCTCTTTCCATCCCCATATCACTCAGTTACCTCTTTCTGTTGCCTTCTCTTCGTTCTGTTTTCTTCATCTCTTTCTCTTTCCTTCCACCTTGTACAGGCATCCCTGCCCTTTCCTTCATCTTCACCCTGCCTTTTTCACTTTTGCATTTTCTCTGAAAAGAGGAAGGAGAATTTAAACGTGTATACATTTCTCTGACTGAGATTTATGGCTGTGTGAAAGAGGGAGAGAGAAAAAGAGATATACGAAGATAGGTGTGAATTAATTTTGTAACGGATTACTTTGGTTAAGTTTAATTGTTAAAGGAAGGAATACAAAAATGTTTCAGAAACTTTGCAGTGGGTTACTACAGATAGTCCTTGGGTTACTACTGCAGTTGGGACCATGAATTCCATCTCTAAGTGATGCAGTCCTAAAGCGTGACATCATGTGACCACATTGCTTAGCCATAGCAATTCTGGCAGTCCAGGATGCTGTCATTAAACAAGAGCCACGCAGGTTATTAAGCTAAGACCTCATGTGGTCACGACTTCCAGCTTCCTGCCAGCTTCCCCATTGACTTTGCTTGTGGGAAGCCAGCAGGAAACACTGGAAATCATGATCATGTGACCACAGCTCACTGCAATGGCCAGAACTCTGAGGACCCATCTTAAGCCCCCTCATTCAGCACCGTTGTAACTTTGAATGGTCACTGAATGAATGGTCATAACCTAAGGACTACCTGTTTATTGTTTTAATGTTAAAAAAAAAAAGCCCTAAGTTCTCAACTTTTTTGTTTCTCTGAAGCCACATTTGAAGTATCCGTTCCTAAAATATTTCTTTTATAATCAATTGGCAATGTTTTAATGGTATGTTTTCAAATAATCTGACCATATTCATCATTCCAACATATGTGGATTTGAACACTGGTTGTTGCAACTATACATAATGTTATTTAGCCTGTGTCCTTCCATTTTATTAATGAACATTGCAAATACTAGCTTCATATGAATTTTTCATCTTTGCATATTGAAAGAACAGTACAAATCTAAAAGAAATAAATCTAATTTTGGAAATAGTATTTGGATTTCAGATGCTTCACCTAAATCTATAGGCTAATGAACATCTGGGATAATTAGCCACTGGGAACTTTAACTGAACCCAACACATAATATGGAACTAATATTTCTAATGACATATCAAATACACAACTATAGTTCATCACATTTGTGCAACCAAATTTCAACAGCATTTGGGGAGAAAACTAACTTTGCAAGTGATCTCATATGGTCATTTGAAACTTAGGAAAATGTTACCATCTAAATGTAGAAATTTTACCTGGAAGGAAATACAGCATCAAGAGAAGATTTGTAGCCTGCCTACAATGAACAGGTATATCACAAAGAAAAACTATACAAACATTACCTTCCTTTATTTCTGCATCTTAACAGTACTATAATGCAATCCTAATTACTAATCTACATAAAACATGTATAAGTAAGTCAAGTAAATTCTCACACACAAAATAAAAAGACAATGCCTAATTGTTAATACCAGAGAAGACAAAGTTTTATAATTTTGCATGATCTTGCCAATAAAGAACAGAAGAATGTACTTCCTCCATATTTGAGTTTGTCAGTCATTAAAAAGTAATCCACTGCTATATCTGCTATATGCAGTTGCAACATTTCTATTATTACCTCATAATTCAGTGTCAGCACATCATTGTTGTTCACAAAGCCACTGAATTCTTTTACAGTGCCTAGCTGCTCCAGTTTCACGTATGGTTTCTCTTTCCTCCCCAACTGTTGCCATGGTCATGACCTAGCAAACTTCATCTACAAGGTGCTTGACGACATGGTCCGAAATTGAGATCTGCTCAGCTCCTCTTTGCCATTTTAGTCTGCTATCAGCCCCTCTCTCTCCCCTCTGGATTCTGGAAACTGCCCTCTATGGTTATTTGTGCTTGGGCTGCAGAAGAGCGGGGGGACCTATATTCTGCAGAGGCACCTGCCTGCATAATGCTTGACTGGTGCAAACTGCTCCTCAGGCCTTATGTGGCTTTATTTGGGCTCCTTAGTTACAGAGTTTGACAGGCGACTAAACACACCATTCAAAGCACATGCCCACACTCACTGAGCCCCGTCTCACACCCATTAAGGAAGACAATTGATGTTGTTTATCCCACCAGCAAGTGACCCTCAGTGGGAGGGGAAATGACACCAGGGGAAAGCACCAGTATCTTTCCTTAATTTGTTCCATGTGAAAACTGGATGGAGAGCACCACTCCCCAACTTTTACACTGAAGCAGAATAGGGCTCAGCCACCAAACTTTATGCTAGCAAACATCTCTGCTGTCTCAAAGACTGGTGAACTGCATTTTAATGCAACGTTCAGACTATGCCCTAAGTGCGACCATTTCTTAACTTTCCCTAATTTTAGCACAGACTGATCGAAACTATATTAATTCCTTCTTCTTTGGTCCAGTGTTATAAAAGGGTAAGTCGGCTTCCACTTAAGCAACTGCTTAATAAAAAACCATTCTTTATTTTTTCACACACCTGGAAAATGGGAGAGGCCTACTATTCACAATTCTTGAAATAGCCAGAAGAAAATTGGTTAATCAGATTGAGACTTTCTAGTAAAAATGAAGTACGGCTTGACTCCTGGTGATTTCATGGAAAGGTCCATGTAGTTATTTTGGCAATAGTACGGAATGGGTTACACTGCTCTCTTAGCTTTTCAAGATCATTGTTTCCCAGGCAGCTACTATCTGGGCTTCACATAGTCTAGTGCTGTCTTTTACAACCATAACTCACAGGGTTGGGGAGAGCCTTGAGTGGGATTCAGACCAAAGCTCACTGCAATACATCTGCATGGTAAGCATATTTAACAAACTTCTTAAATGTAATGCATTTTGGCAGTAAGTCCCTCTGAAGGCAGCAGGGCTAAACTCCAATTAGAGATGTAAAAAATGTGAAGTGGAGGCATATAGTGTCAAACATACAAAGAGCATATATCAAGGAGCTGCAGCTATTTAGTGCTTCCTTGCATACGCACACCACAAATTGTTAGGTTTTTATATAGAAATCAGTAAAGGCTATGTTAACCGTAAGTAAAGAATTTTTTTTTTTTTGGTCTGCGCTCAGTCATTACTGACCCTGCAGTGACTGCCTGGACGAATCCTTGCAGTTTTCAAGGCAATTGTTTTTCGGAAGTGGTTTACCAGAGCCTCCTTCCTAGAGCATAGCCCAGCTGGCGAGCGCAGGAGGCGGGATTTCCGTTGCTTCGCACCCTTTTCAGGCGAGCGCGGTTTCGCGCTTACCGGCAACTGGTCCCGTCTCTCTGTGCAAGGCCCACCGGAGTGAGAGTACCCATTTATCTACTCACGTGAGTTTTCGACCTGTTGGGTTGACAGGAGCTGGGGAGGAAACAGGAGCTCACCCTGTTAACGTGAAGGCTGGACTCGAACCGCCGAAGTGTCAGCCATTTCTGGCCGGCAACTTTCAGCGTCATTAAGCCGCTGCGCCACCGCATCCCTTCAAGTAAAGAATTCCAAACCATAAATCCACCTGACCACATACCAATTAGGCCAACCAAAGTTTTATAATAATTGAACGTTTTCAGGCTTCTCAAAGTAATCCCTCAAATTACATAGTTAACAAAGGGAGGGGGTACTTTGGTCATTCTTCAAAAGCTGTTCCGGGACTAAGTCACAGTCCTAGGTATATCAAGAAAGAGAGCCTTCAGACATGAAAACTAGCTCTTACACAGATGAATGTTAGATTTCGGCAAGGGTCTCTTAAGATGGCTGGGAGGAAAAAACAAGGAATTATTTTAAGATCTCTCTTTTTGAAAATACAAATTACAACCGCAAAAAAAGATGTCAGCTGATATAATACAGTGAAAAGTATACAGACCCTGAGTTCACTGGAAGAGAAGAGATGTCAACTGGGCAATGTTCATATTCACAAAGCAAAAGATGATTTCAGCTGTTTGCTAGGAATCAGAATCAGCCAACACCAAACTGTATAAAATTACATTGAGGTGTATTATGGCCTGGTTTCAACATAGCTTTAAGCTTTACTGCTTAAAATACTGGCTCAGACTAGTTTATTCTGAAAGCCTTCTGATATCCATGACCATTTGGGATAATTGCACATCTTCATGGATAACTGAGATGAATTCAGATTTAAAATCTTGTGTGGCATTTTTATTTAGAAAGTTTGGCTCAATCAGTTTAGAGACAGCCCTATCAAGGTCACAATGGAGGGGGTGGGAAAGGTTGCTGTATTCTTAAAAAACTACATTCCGGCCCAAATTATGGCTTAGGCTTGTTTGAAATACTTTTTTCAGGCAATTCCTATCAACATACAGACAAGATTTCACTCTCAAACTTGATCTGTTGCCTTCATTGGTTGTAGAAGGGATATTTAATGGTATCCCCTTGTAGCATAACATCTCTGTCTCCTGGCGGAAGGTGAATCATTCTTCTCCACTTGCCCTTTTATTCAATTTGACATGAAGTGTTAATTATACATCCATTAATCAGTTGCCATGCGAATTTAGAAGGTGACAACATTATCCTTTTCCTTTAGCCAATATGTCAATGAGAAATTCTAGGAGAGTTGCAAAATTCTGCTTAAATGCCCATGCAAGAAGACACAGGATTGTATGAGTTTCCTGCATAGAGTAATATGGATGTGATATATAGTTTTAGTTTCATTATTTTACGGTTCAGATTCTAGAGGGATGCATTTTACTGTATATGATCACCAACCATAAATAAGTCAATAAACTAAAACATAAAATGTAGCAGTAGGAAGATATTTCCCTTCAGATACTAGAGGCCCAGCAAAGATAATGCAAAATGTTCATTCTTCTGTGAAGAATCCTATCTTTAAATGGCAAGTTTGGTATCATCCAAGCAGTATAAAAAGCAAGAGCAGCCATACAGATGATAAGTTTAAAAAACCTAAAAACAAAGATCACAAATCTAAAGGGCTAAAAACTTTATTATGCCAACTGCAGCTTTTAAATATTTAACAGGTTTCAGACTTCACAGAACCTTTACTGAGGTAAGATCATTAAAGCCAGAAGAGAAAAAAGGAAAGGTTTTATTGACTAATTATTTATTTCCACTTCACATTTTACCTGGGGAAACAGCAAACATATTTGCTGGTAAATCTATGAACTCACTTGGAAAGCTGGTCGCTATCCCAGATTTGATCTGTGAACCCAATTCATAGAAGAGTTATGCCAAAATATATTTATTTAAAGGTACTGAACTTTAAGAAATTAGGACTCAGCATAATGCATCCTTCCTTTCCCGGTATAACTACTGGCAGGAAATTCTGGGAATGGTAGGTTCAGTCTATCAGAGGAAGGCTATCAAAATCCAAATCTCAGTTCATTTTTTAGCTTAGCTGATCTATCATGACGTATCATATTTCTTTAATAAACTTTGTCAGTGGGAACCCAGTATCACAGATTCATTCTGGATGGTTTAGGCACAGGCAGGACAGACAAGCAGATATAGATTTCACCTTCAAAGTGTTCTATTTATTATTTTATTTTACATGAGTAGTGCTTCAAATTTTACTAAAAGATAGTCTTAATCCATACTCCAGATAGTTTCCTACAAGCCTATTACACTACAGTGGAACCTCGGTTCACGAACGCATCTGTTCACGAACAATTCGGGTCACGACCAGCTCCGGCCGCAAAAATTTACCTCCGGTCGCGAACGCCGGATCGGGTGACGAACAGGATCCGCGGCCATTTTCCCTCCCGTGTCACGTGGTCGCAGCTTCCTGTAGGGAGGGGACTCTCCCTCCAAGCAGGAACCGCGGCCATTTTCCCTCCCGTGTCACATGGTCGCGACTTCCTGTAGGGAGGGGACTCTCCCTCCAAGCAGGAAGCACGGCCATTTTCCCTCCCGAGCAAGGTTAGCTTTCTCTCTCTTCATACTGTACTTTGTGTCATATTTTTGCGGTTTTTTAAAAAAAAAAACATGGTTCAGAACGGATTAACCGTATTTACATTGAACCTTATGGGGAAATTTGACTTGGGTCGTGACCAGAAATCAGTTGGCGACCAAATTTGGGGTTGGAACGGATTAACTGTATTTACATTGAACCTTATGGGAAAATTTGATTCCGGTCGCGACCATTTCGGGTCGCGACCAGAGTTGCAGAACGAATTAAATTCGTGAACCGAGGTTCCACTGTATTTGCAGTTTTCACTGTTTTCTCTTAGTTTGCTGGACTGAGATTAAAAACATAGTTTCTGCTTTTACTTCTTACTCTGCTGCTTTAAATACTGTAGAGATTCTTTTCCCCTCTTCTTTCTAAACTGCTTTCACTTTCAGTGTCTTTACCCAGTATGGTACAGGTAGTCCTCGACTTACGACCATTCGTTTAATGAGAGTTCAAAGTTATAACAGTGCTGAAAAAAGTTACTTACAATCAGTCCTCGCATTTACAACCATTGCAGCATCCCTGCGGTCATGTGATCAAAATTCAGGCACTTGACAAGTGGCATGTATTTACAATGGTTGCTGTGTCTGGGGTCATGTGATCTCCATTTGCGACCTTCCCAGGGGACTTCCAACAAATGAAGTCAATGGGGGAAGCTGGATTTGCTTAACAACCATGTGATTCGCTTAACAACCATGGCAAAAAAGGTCATAAAATCAGGTGCAACTCACTTAACAACCACATTGCTTAGTGACAGAAGTTCCGGTCCCAATTGTGGTCATAAATTGAGGACTACCTGTATTTTCTTAGCCCACTGGCTCCCTGTGATAGCAGTTCTGTTTCTCTCTCCAGGAGATTCAATAGCTGAGTTGCTTGGAAATGCATTTTACCTTTTATCTCAGGCTATAGCCTTTTTCACTATTGCTTGCATAAATTTTCAGCTGACTCTGCTTCTTTCTTCAGTCCCACAACTGAGTTTTCTTCTTGGTTGTTCCATATCATTCGCTTCTCAGGCTCACATCTTCTGTCTTCTTTAGATGAAGCAATATGCTGTAGGCCAGTGTTTTTCAACACTGGCAACTTTAAGATGTGTGGATTTCAACTTCCAGAACTCCCCAGCCAGCACCTTGAAGCTCACACATCTTAAAGTTGCCAAGGTTGAGAAACACTGGCTTATAGTATTATCAGTTATTTTCAGCTATTCCTAAACCTTTTTTTTTTCTTGTAGCATTTCCATTCTCCATTCCATTCAAACCATTTTGAAGCCAACTATGTAATACTCTTCACTACTCCAGAGCTCACAAGCCAATCAGTACTCACTGCAGCTGACCAATAGGAGAGCGCCAAAAAAAAAAAAAAGTTCTTAACCATCTTAATGTTACCAAGTTTGAAAAAGACTGTTCTGAACTAGTATATGCTTCTAACATACACACACTCCATCATACCAACCACTCAGTCAAGCAGTTATCAGAAGTGCAATACAGTTAGCAGCTGGCAAGTAGGAAGAGAACTTATAGCGATTCCTCTTTCTTCTAGGAAACTTGTGAATCTACTGTTTCAGAAACTTGGCTTCTCCCCATCAGGCAGAGGAAGAGAAGACTAGTTTTCCAATGTCTTACAGCTCTGTTTTTCTTTACGCATCCATGTGAAGGAGAGTTCACATTTTCCAAACTCTTCTAAGCAAGCTTCCTTTTACCCTCAGCTATTTAGTTTTCCTTTCACTACCGCTCCTAAAGGCGTGTATTAAGGATAAAAACAAATGCCTTCCAGTTAGTTTTTTAATCCTGGAGACTGACTGGACTAGTCCCTGCAGTTTTCTTGCCAAGATTTTCAGAAGTGGTTTACCCTTGCCTTCTTCCCAGGGCTGAGAGAGGGACTGGCCCAAGGTCACGGAGCTGGTTTTAAGGATTAAGCAGCATTAATTCCAAACTACACATGTACAGAATGTCCCTCTCAAGAGATCTTATAATATTTCCCATTACTAGGCAAAATTAAAACACTTCAGGGGGATTGTTCTATTTGGGCCTGAGTCATCTCTTCTCAGACATATCATGCACATCTTTCATGTTCTGTAATCTTGGGCATTTCAATGTTATATACACACTGTAGAACTACTTCTATTAACATTCTCATACATATTTAATTTATGCAATTTAATGCCCTCTGAATGTTTTGGACTGTAATTTCCATGTTCTCCAGGCACCAACACTGTCTAGCCCATCTGAAAAACACCCTTTTGGGAAAAATTAACTCAGATGCAATCGCATTTAGTTAGTCAACTCCTTGGAGGCAGAAATCAGCCCTTTTCCTGCTTTTTGAAGTGCAAGCTGACAACTTAATAAAGTACAAACAACACGAATAGCAAAAGCAGCAGCAACTGCTGTCATATTTATATACTCCCAGCTGAAGTAGCCAGTAAGACCCAAGGGGGTGAAGGAGAGGCGGCAAAAACAAGAGAAAGGGAAATTGCTTCCCGTCCTATTCCCATTTTCCTGAGGGAACCCCATTATGCAACTCAGTGGCGATTACTTCTAAGTCGGTACGTCCTAAAGATGCTGCACCGCTTACGTCCTAAAAAAAAAGTTTCTAACCCAACTCTACAGCCGGGAACCACGACTACCTCTTTTCACAGATAGGCTAAGTCTATTTAAGGTTTCCTTTCTTTAAAGTCAAAAAGAAAAAAAAAAAACCAAGAAAGTCGCCCTGGGGGCTTAACTGGGCTTGAAGGCCCCCCCCCACCAACATCACCCGACTCGCCCTCCCGCGCCTCAGGCCCTGCCGCCAACTTGAGCGCAAAGGGTGCGGCGAAGCGAAGAATTAACAGACGCGCCGAGCCCAGGAGAAACTCCGCCGCCGCAGGCGCCAAAGGGCCGGTTGTACCGCTTCCCGCTCGAGCGGGCGGGGCCGCGGGATGCCTGGCGCTCGTCCTCCTGCCTCTCGGGGTGCGGCTTCTCGGCTTCTCCCTGCCCCGTTGAAGACCCGGTTTCCTGGTTGCCCGGCGGCCGCCGAGCCCGAATATGAGCGGGTCTAGCCCAGACAAAGGGGAACCCCAGAAGAGCGCGGCGGCGAGCAAAATGGAGCTTGCCCAGGACGAAGCCGACGGAGCCGAGCAGGACTGGGAGGCGGCGAGGGCCGCCTACGAGAGCCTCACCACCACCAAGAGACCCCGGCCTGTGAGTATCGGGGGGAAGGAGGTGGGCAGCTTCCCCCGAGAAGGGTAGCTGGGGCTGAGTTCCGAGCCAAAGCGCAGGGGGGGCTTTATCCTCTCCTGCTGACCTTTCCACGACCGGAGACCCTCCCGGCTTCGTTTGTCCTTGGCCCCATCATCCTCATCCTTTTCTCTTTCCTTCAGCCGAAGCCTCAACATGCCATCACCATTGCAGTGTCCTCCCGAGCTCTCTTTGATATGGTGGAGGAAAGGAAAATTTATGAAGAACAAGGTCTGGAAAAGTATGTGGAATATCAACAGGCAAATGAGAATGTCACTCTGAAACCTGGGCCTGCTTTTGCCTTTGTGAAGGTAAACTCCCTTTAGTTCACTGGAGATCTTTTTTTTTATTATTTATCTCATGCCAGGCTGTTTTCTCCCTGCCTATATTCTTCTAGCCCTTCCTTCTCCTGGAGCACATGGTAAATAACATGACTGCATTTAATAATTCTGCCATCTGATGGACACCATTCAGAGTTGAGGCAGTAGAGATGCCTTCCCAATATCTGTAATGGGAAGGGAACTTCCTGGTCAATAAAAACGTTATTAAAATATTTAAATCATATTAAATGAGATGCAGTGAATATGTTTAGATTTTCTAATGATTAGTCTCATTCTTCTAAGAGACATTGAAGTAAAAATTTAGAGAGGTTTTTCCATGATGTAAACAAGTACATTTCCTATTTGTCTTCTCTGATTTAAACAGGTTTTTCAGCCTGCAGAGCTTAGTCACTGGAGTTATAAATGGGATAAGTGGTTGCACATAAATAATGATATCTCTTTTACATTTCCTTCTGTTTTCTGAAAAAGGGAACAACGTTGAACCTAAAAGCACTACATCATTCTATCTGTACTAAATCAATAAACATTTAAAAATGTATGAAAGCATAAACTACATGGCATACTATCTAAGTCAGAAAAGGTAATTTCTGTACAGCCATCAAAACTCATGGATTTCAACCGAAATTAAAACTTTTTTAGACTTGCATTGCAGCTCTTGTGTCATAAGATCTGTGTGGCAGCACCCAAAGGTGGGCAATAAGACCATCCAAGTTGGCAAAATAACTTGTTAGAAATTTGCCAGTTCCTGTAATTTAGAAGGATTTAGATGCTTAATTTTGTAATCTTGTTCTCAACATTCCATCAAAGGAGCTGCTTATGGAGCAGTCCCCGCTCCCCCAATTTGGAGATGTTGCTGTTATCTCTTCCTATAGAACTTCCTTCATACATTACTTCCTCCTTTGGCTCAATCTGCTAGAAACTATTGTGTAAAAACATGAGGTGAGTTGCACCACATTCTGGAGTCAGTCCCTGTTTGGTGTCCCCTCAGCTTCCTTAGTATGGAGATACACAGCTTCCCATCACTGGCTAGAAGAGGTATTTCCTGCTGTCCTTTTCTTTCTCAACTTCTCACCACTGCATTATCAACGCTTTCTTTTCTGTTCATTTCTCAATACTTACCCTCATTTGAGCCACTGCATCATTTTCACCCCCTCTTATTTAGGAACATAAAAAAACTGCTTTAAACTGAACTAGGATAGTGTTCCATTTAAGTCAGTATATCTACACTGACTGTCAGTAGCTGGAGATACTCAGCCTATGAATATCTTTACCATGCAAATCCCTTTCCTGGTTATTTCATCCAACTGGAACTTAGCTAGTTTATAGCTCCATCTTAATTTTCTTTCCTTCTTTTTCATCAGGGGACTTATACTATTAGTATGGAAAAAAACAGAAAATAGATGATGAGTTGGGAAATTGTGCTGAAGCAAATCAGGCAAAGTTTCATACTCAGCCTCCTGTTTCTCCAGATAAGGCTGAGAAAGACTTGTGTCTGAAATGCTGAGTCACTTCCAGTCTGTGCATACAATATAGAGTTGTCAAGGCCAACCTCAAATAGATTTTATCACCTAAGGCAAAGGGTAACATGATGTCCTCCACCCATTCCAGGTGCTCAAGTTAATCACACTAGTAATTGACTCTTCAGTAATGCAAATAAATCACTTTCCTCTCTCTGCTTGGAGAACAAGTTAGCCTAAGAGACACAGGACAGGTCACCTATGTCCAACACTGGTTGCTGCTTGCTGTACATCAGTATCTGCTGCTTGGGCATCCGTCTCACTCTGCTTAGTGAAGCCAGCCCTATTTATGCTCCTGAGTGCTGTAGTCACTAAGTAATACATTTTCACAGAAATATTTGCTGCCCACAATTAGTTTGCAATTGTGTGTGTTCTGTAGTCATTAAAAGACAACTGGGTTTGTTACCTCTTCAGCAAGCCCTAGCAGATCCTGCAGAGAGGTCAAGAAGTGAAGTCATTAGAACATGTTAGGCAGGTTGGACTGGTAAGTGCATTCTACTAGGCATAGCCTTACATATCCTATCCAGGCCTCTTGATGTAAACCAATAATTGAGCTAACGTGTGCTTATCCACTTGTTCCCCACAGGCGGTGGAACATGTCAATGCACGACTTCGCGAACTGTATCCTAATGACGAAGAGCTATTTGATATTGTGCTCATGACTAATAACCATGCCCAAGTGGGAGTGAGGCTTATCAACAGCATTAACCACTATGGTCAGTTTGAAGTCTAGATGTCTATGCATTTGGCTAGGCTACTGTGATATATTTCACCTTTCTGTATTGTATAGAATTCTATCCAAGATTAAAACAAAGTATACCAAGGGTGCTTGATTCATTACTATTCCTTTTGTGTAAAAAGCAAAGCTGTGGAATAAGGATTTAATGGCACTACATACACTTGATGTAATGCAGGGCAGTGCATTATTGTAGGCAGTTCCTGTTGGCCAAAGAGTTTCACCAGGCTTAGGTAGCGTGTCAAAGGCCCCACCCCCTAAGTAAGGAGAGCCAGGATCTTTTGAGAGCATTTCGTCTTTTAGGCCCCCTATTTTGCCTTTTAAGTCCCCAAATGCAAAAACAGAGCTCAGACATTTAACCCTAATTACTCTGAGCCATAAAAGGTATGCTGGCAAGCTACATATGGCCTACTCCTATACTTAAAAGTGGAGCTATACAACTTCATCCAGACAAGTCTTCTGCCTAGAAATGGTACTCTACTCCACATTGAGGTAAGTTTTTCTTGACCCCTTTTATTTCTATGCCAACACTACGACCCCAAGGTTATACTGCTAGATAGTAATATTAGCAAAATATTAGTCTGGAGAAAAATAGTTTTTCTCCTGAAACATTGAGTAGAATCCTGACACAGAAAAAGATTGCTCCAACCTAGCTGAAAATGCCTTCTTTCAACAAAAAAATTCTGATCCTTTTCAGCTGATTTCTTTTAGCATTGTGCAGCTAGAATGATGTCACACCTATCCCAGATAAACATGACATCAAGTTACCCAAATTTAAAGTAGATTTTAATTATTTCTTAATCAGAACACAACTACCATATGAACAATAGCATAAATAACAACAAATGAGTTGTTTCTCCATGAGTTGGGACTGAGAACTTTTCTTCTCTGACATCTAGGTCTTCTAATTGAACGGTTCTGTATGACTGGAGGAAAGAGTCCTATCGGGTACCTGAAAGGATACCTTACCAATCTGTATCTTTCTGCTGACTCTGAAAAAGTCCAGGAAGCCATAGAAGCAGGTTTGGATTGGATTTTTCTTTGTTTCGGTGGAGTGCTAAGCAAAGTATTGATGAATTATTTGCATTTTCAACAGGATTTTGTTGCTGCAATTTAAAGAGAGTTAGAAATTCTGACATGTATTTCGCTAGCTTTGAAATCATGACACAATTTTGAGAATGTTCCCTCTTGTCCAATATTTTAATGTTTCCATTGATCACAACTATTCACATTCCTATGGTTCAATAGGTTTCCTAGCCATGTTCAATATGCTCTAGAATGGTCTTCTCCAATCAGGTCACTTTCCAGATGCGTCAGCTTCAATTCCCATAATTCATCAGTCGACACGGCCATTATTCAAAATTCTGGGAATTGAAGTGCTTGTGTTAGAGAACCCTACCCAGGTTAGGGAGGCTTTTCTAGACTATCTCTAGCTTCATTCAGATTGCTCACATCTTGACCTTACATACACTTTCTCAACAGTACATTCATTCCACTGGATCTTATTTCTCAGTAAGAGTAATTGTCAAGAAACCAAACTTGAGAAATTTCTGAATGGGGGGGGGGGAGGAGAGATTCTAATTTGTAAACCAAAAAAGCGGTCACCACAATTTATAAATGCTGTTTAACTCCAAGTTAGAAAACATCTTTTTGAGCAAGTAGATCAGTATAAAGACATTGGGTTGGGTTCTGCTTCTTTTCTGCCAAGAGCATTGTTCCCTGGTTAAGTGTTCCATTACAAACACTCTATCTCCTTTGAAAGAAAAAGAAGTAAAAGTAAAGGAGGAACTCATTCAGCCACAGAAAGCTGAAGTTGGATCTAAATTAGTAGTTCTATAGACCTGGCAGTAAAGAGGCAAAAGAGGTTTAAAAAAAAACCTGAAGACTCCCAGAAGAGGCAAAACACATTGGCCATAAATACAAACTACAGTGGTGTAACAGTATCCTCCTGCTGATCTCCAAAATAAAATCTTTCATTGGATCAACTTAAATTTGTTAATTTAAAGAAATGGAAATTTTTAGTTATACCCAAACCTTGATTAGAGATTTAAAAAGGTGGGTCAGGTACTACATACTTGAGAATAGTTTAATAATACAAAAGTAATGCAGCTGTGTCCTCTGTCTTAAAGTATACTGGACTCTTTTCTTTTTGCATATAATTAAAAAATGTGTTCCATTCAACTTATTCTTAGTAGGCATGTTCATAATGGCAACTCTAGTTGTCTGAGAAGGGTAGAAAACTATTTATTAGATCTTGCAATTTTGCTCACAAAGCTAGCTGACATTTTTGTGCATACTTGATTGATACCGTGGCTTTTAGAAGTATACATTAACACTGGCCTTTAGATTTAGTAGAATGCACTCTGAATTGTTTCTGCAATATTTCTGCAGGAATTGCTGCTGCCACTTTGTTTTCAGGAAATAGAAATGTGCCTTATTATGATACGCAACTCCGGGTGGCCTTTGATGGAGATGCTGTTCTTTTTTCCGATGAGTCTGAAATCATTGTTAAAGAACATGGCCTGGATACATTTTTTGAGCACGAGAAGATCCATGAGAATACACCTCTGGCACAGGTAGAGTGGCCACCTTCTGCATTTTCTTTGTTCTCATAATAAATGTTGCCTAGCTTGCACAGGGTTTTTATTCTGCATTTTGATTTTATATGTGTATGTTTTTGTTCAAATTGCCTGTTTTAATATGTTTTATTGTAAACTCCCAGAGAGATTTGGCTATTGAGTGGTTTGAAATAAATAAACTTTTGCTTCATTGGTCACCAAAGCTGTTCTTCCTTGTTTGTAAAGCAATCCTATACTCTTTAAATCTTAAAAGAAAAAAATCTTAAAACATCACAATCGGTATATAACTTCTATTCTGAGGAAGCAGCGTAATCTTATCAGATGACTGCTTTCAGCCTCCAAGGAAAACACAAGATTTTTTTTTTCTGAAAAGGAATAGGAATCTGTCCATGTTGTTAGTTAGTTATTGAACCGATTTATATAGCCACCCATCTCACCACAGGTGACTCTGAGCAGCATACAACACATTTAAGTATGTGCTCCTTGCTCAAAATGTTTATTTAGCTTCTAAGAGCTGCAAATTATTTGGCAGAGTCATGCATAAAGCAGCCTGTTCATTATTTATGTATTTATTATTTAAAATATTTATAACCAGTCCAAAGGATCTTATAATGGTTTACTATAGCAAAGTAATATAGCAAAACCAAATAAAATGAATAATTATTTTTAAAAGACACAGAAAGAATCATAAGAGCATTGACACTTAAAGATAAAAAGACCAAAACCATACTGTCAGATGTCACAGTTGGCTGCTGAAATTTGATGATGCGTTGTAGGGTATTCCAGGACCTGAAAGCCACATGTAGACCACAAATTGCCATTCCCTCCTGTTGATGAACAATGATGCTGGGTTCTGACAGGTTATGCACCCTTTATTTCATGGGGACATTTTGTCTGTAAAGCCTTTGCCCCCAGGGAGTTGGCCCCTCAATTACAAATGAAGTTCTTGCAGGCTAGATATATCTAGATATGTGCTGCAGTCATCACATTTGCAATGCATTGAAGGTGCCATTAATCGTCAACAATTCTGACTCTTTAAAGGAAAAAATGGTGTAGAATTCTCAATGTTTAATTTTATTACCTAATACTTTCCATATTAACATCTGCCTCTTGGATGTATTATAAAGGAAGTGTGTTTTGAACATATTGCAATTATTTAATTAATATTTATCTATTTTGACCAATATTCTATTTTTACAGTAAACCGCCCAGAGTCACCTCACAGTGAGATGAGCAGTGACAAATTTGAAATATAAATAAATATAAGCATGCCTAAGGGATTTAAATAGATACAGTTGAAAAATTACATTGAACGACAACACTTTAGCATCCTCCATTCTGATATAGATACTATGAGGCGATTGGTCCCAGGATCCTACTTGGCAAAAGGAACTGCCCTGTGTACCTTTTCCTTTACTTACATTTAACAACTACGTATTTCCTTTCCGACTCCTCTGTCTCCATGTGCTAAATGCATTTCTGATATTTTGCACCTTTAGGGTCCTTTGAAATGTTTCCTGGAAGACCTTGGGAGGCTCCAGAAGAAGTTCTACGTGAAGAACGAACGGTTGGACTCACCAGTCAGGACTTACCTGGTAACAGCCAGGAGCGCTGCCAGCTCTGGGGCCAGAGTGCTGAAGACTCTTCGCAGCTGGGGACTGCAGATTGATGAAGCCCTCTTCCTTGCAGGGGCGCCCAAGGGTCCCATCTTGGCCAAAATCAGACCTCACATTTTCTTTGATGATCAGATGTTTCACATAGAAGGAGCACAGCAGCTGGGCACTATTGCTGCACATGTACCATATGGCATTGGACAGAAGTACCACAAATCCAAACTGAAAGAGAGCCCAGCCCAAAATTAGTTCCGTTTAACTTGCCCATAAACACGCTGTTAAATTTAATATTCCCACATGTGGATTTATATCAAGGCTATATTGATGTGACTTATTTGGGGAGGGCACATTTTAATATACACATTTTTGTACAAAAAATAAACTACTTTAAATACTCCAAAGCATTTTTGTTTGTAGACATCATTTCTAGCTCTGGCTTCTTTAATGTTGGGAAATGAAAAGCTATGACACTTGTATAACACAGAGCAGAATTAACAAGCGATAATTGCCCATAAGCTATATCAGTTTTTATGAGATTTTGCCTATCTTGTTCCAGAGGCAGGCAACCTGTAGAGCTAGGGGCACATTTGGACTTTTGTTAGCATACTCACAAAAAGACTACAGTGAAAGGCTTTCCTTTTCACAGAATGGCTTTCCTCTGGCACAGCCAATCACAAAACACCCACTTGCCAAAGGTGACCTTGCCCTCCAGCATGCCCTGGCTTATGCCAGTGAGCTCCAAGGTACTGTTGCAAAGAAGTGTTATGGGAAGCTTGTACCTTGCTTTATAGCATGGCAGATAGACAAATTTAAAAATCAGATGGGACAGGGAAACTCTGTTGCCTACCACTGGATACTGCATTGTTGGATACAGTCTGTCATACCCTGTAGGCACCCAGGAGAACCCAAAGTCAACGGAATGCAATTGAGGTAGCTAAATTTATTATAACCTGGATGCAGCTGACCTCTATTCTGTGTGTGATGCAAGCTAGGACTTACTTTTGCAGAAGAATGCCTTTGTACCACTTACCCATTTATTAGCAGATTAGCCATCTAAAATCTATCAGAGACTCTTCTGTATGAGTATTTATAGAGAAATACCCCCCCCTTTTTTTTCTTAAAGTAACAGTAAGAGTAATCCAGAAGGATATATAAAGGAGCTCAATTTAGAATCCAAGCACAGATAAAACCCTGATCCGTTAAATACCAAACTTTGTATCTAAACAGCCAGGAAATACAAAAAGACAACTATGCTGATCTAACAAGTTCAGACTGCAAAATTCTTGTGGAATTGATGGTAATTTAGCACAATATGTATGCATGTCACAGATGAAATGGGACTATTCCTACTTAAAACAAGAAAACTAGTGACATTTTAATTTGCTGTTCACCACCCAGAGTCGTGAGGTTTTGCTGGGCACCCCTATACATACATAGCATATATACACAGCATACATACATTAATTTAAACTTCAGAACATGTTACTTAGGTCAACATAATAATCATTTAATGAATACAGCAGCATACATTTTGGCTGCAGTCATTGGCCTTTCTTGTTAATCATCACATAGGAGATACTGCAAGTAAAGTTCTTCGACCCTATCAGGCAGATTAATGAGAAGCATGGCAGAAAGTTCTAACCATTGTAGAATAAGAACCTCTCCACTCTCTGTATACTGTGTGGTTGTAGTTTGACAATTCTGATTAGAGTTTGATGGAATCTGCCTTGGAAGGATATGTAAGTGGGCTGTAGTGAAGGCCTTCCTCCGTTTAGATAGTGAGATTGGGAGATTGTTGCACTCTGCTGATTCCTACTGGCACCCAAGGGGCAGTAATTGGCACCTGAGTCCAATTTTTTTCTGAAAATTAATACCTCAGATCTAACTAATCACTACCTTGGCTTTGTGGAAACCTGTTACAGCCACAGACTTAACCCAAACTCATACGCTAAAAATTTACTCTCCAACACCTTCCAAAAACATTGAGAAGTGACCTGTAGAATTAAAAGGACTAACTACAAATGTAGAACCTGTCTATAAATCCTTAAAGAGTTTATGTCTTTTTTGTGGGATCTGAAGCCCTAGTACCAATTCTACTGGGAAGAAGAAAAAAATAACAAGATTTGAATGCTTAAATTGATCCTCCAGCTCCATATTTTTCACTGCAGTTGACCACTGCAGGATTCTTATCAGAGTTCAAAAACTACTTTTTCTTATCTTATGCCTTTAATTAGACTTGTTATTTCTTCCTCCACTTCTGTGTTCTGCATAATGCTACTTACCAGGAAAGCAAACAGCACAATGGATATGTATTTATGTATGTATTATCGAAGTGGGTCTAAATAAAGAAAATAAAGGTAATACTAGTCTACACTTAGACCATGGCACTCCCTGTGTCCCTACCTTACAAACCATCCTTGATTCCATTGCCTCCATAGATTGTTTCATATATTGCCCTTTGTTCATTAAACTATTCACCTCTCCCAGTCTCAGGATTTCATCAACTCCATCTAGCCATGACTTTCTCAGTCTTTCCCTTTTTCTCAACCCATTTATTCTTCCTATTTGTTTTGCAGCTTGATCTTCATTCATTCTCTGTATGATCAAACCACCTCAATTTGGGTTTCCACACAATGGAATCAGATGTAGCTTTATTTTTATCCCTATGCTTTCTTAATTGTATTAGATTATTTATCCTACTGAATGATCATGTTAATGAACTGAAAATGTCAGAATTATTATCTTGTTATTTATAAGGGAACTTTCTCTGCTTAAAACTACTTTCCCACCTTAATAAATCTAGACATTCAGTATTTTTGTACTTAAGAACCTTTTATAAAAGAATGTCTAAACTTTTAACCAATTATCTAACAGAATTAAACTCTGCATGTATTTTAATTTTTTTCTACAGTAATTGAATGATTGTTCTCTCAAAGAATAGAATTTATAATAATCAATAATCAATATTTTATTGTAACACAAGATAGAACAGACACTGTATTTCTCTCTCTATCTTAGTACAAGTACTATTGCTGCTCAGGACAAGAAAGAAATTTGAGAAACCTTATGATAAGGAAAGATCCTAAATTTAGGCTAAGCAAAGGATTTCTATACCACATGATTCAAACTTGTTCATCCTACATAACTTGGCCATAATCTCTCACGAAGAAATTAGTATTTTCCAATATATTTATTGCCATGCTTGATAGAATGGTGATCTCTACAATGAACTGACGATGCCAGACTTGTGTTCTGCTTATTTCCCATGGAGTTCAAAAATAAGGAGCAAGCAAGCTATCTTAAATTCCACAAATTCTATTGGCAGAAATTTAAGGGCTTGTACATGTCTTTCTTTAAAAGTCTTATTTTTTTCATGTTCTAACCAAGGAAATTGGAGAACCATACATTAGTAGAGATTCGTTAAAAACATTAGTTGTCACATGGTAAGATGTAAATCTACAAATGATTATTGCAAATGTTAAGATAGTACTACTAAACATGTAACCTAAGTAGATCACAGAATAGGATGGGCTGGCTAATGATACAGGTGATTTTGTAACATAGGGCCTGGGGGTCAGTAGATCATTAGGCCTAGGGTCAGGAGGTGAGGCTGAGTCCATACATTGGTTGTGTTGATTTGTGATTGAGGAGTCTGTTTTTGTCCCAGCTGCTCTTTCTATATGTGTTGTTTTTCTGTTTTTCTGAATTTATATTTTTATATTTTCTTTTAGCATAGTTAGCTGCCCAGCTATGAATTTGAGATGGGCAGCCATATACATGGAAATTAATTAATGAATTAATTAAATATCCCAGGATGCATCACACATGCAATAACTGAGCTTATATAGATAAAATAAACTTCAGAAATAATAACAACCTTGACTAGCACACAGAAAATAAAGAATACCAATGCAATTCTAACTAGCCATTTACCAATGTCTATCCAAGCGATAGCCCTTCAATTTTTCTTGTTCTTGCTTTTTTTGGGGGGGGGGGGACTCCTTAAATCTGGTATTGCACAGACAGTCTCAGCTCTCACTTTGTATCCCAACACACATCTTACTTTCTTCCCTTCCATACAAGATCTCTCTCTGTTTCAAAAAAACTGAAGTCTTTTGGAGAAGGAGGAGTTGAGGGGATCCTGATTCTGCCTAATGAGCAGGGCCATGACACCCCTGGGGAAGATTCTGCTTTGAGACAGAGGAGATATGCATTGGCTGAGGGGCTGGAAGAGGGCTACACTCACAACCACAGGCTACGTACTGCTGCTTCTGACAGAATCCCTCCCACAGAATCTACTGTTGATATTATAAATTAAAAGTGAGGTTGGCAAGGAGTGGGGAACAGTTCATAACAACACTACTATATAGCCCAGTTATTATTTTTTTCCCCAACTAAATAAAATTGGAATTATAACAATCCTGGGTTGTTGTCTAGTGTTGTTATCCAAAGGAATTACAGTGAAATCTTGTTTTACCAGACATTGACACAACAAATATTGTATACAGTACATCAGATTTCTGCTGCAATTTACCTCATTTGCGTGATGGTATCTGCAGCAGGTTGAAGTGCCTGGCTAAAGGAAAGTATTTAGGTCTGGGCCCAGGTCGTGCGTTTTTTTGAGAGATGCAAATGACTCAGCACAAGACCATAAGCACAAGACCTAAGCAAGATGACATTCATTTAGGCTCTCTTTATTTCCATGTCCAATGTGTACAATCAAGTATAAGGCATAAAAAGGTGGGAAGAAGAAGAAGAAGAAGAAGAAGAAGAAGAAGAAGAAGAAGAAGAAGAAGAAGAAGAAGAAGAAGAACAACAACAACAACAACAACAACAACAACAACAACAACAACAACAACAACACAGTTGAAGAAGAAAAAGGGCATTAGAGGAATATCTGAAGGGCAGTGAAGAAGATGCACTGAAGCTAGTATACCATGAAGGCTTACTGAATACCAGAGAAACCAAACTGGCCTATAAGAAAGACCAAATGAAGAATAGAAAAGAGACATGGCAAGGCAAAGCATTACATGGCCACTACACAAAAAAACTAGCAAGGAAAGCAGATAACAACAGGACCTGGCAATAGCTAAGAGCAGGAAAATTGAAGAAAGAGACAGAGGGGCTAATTCTGGCTGCACAAGACCAAGCCTTAAGAACAAATGCATACAAAGCCAGAATTGAAAAGACAGCAACAGACAGCAAATGCCGCCTCTGCAAAGAAGCTGAAGAAACAGTGAACCACCTAGTTAGCTGCTGCAAGAAGATCGCACAGACTGACTACAAACAATGGCATGAAAAAGTAGCAACAATGGTGCATTGGAATATCTGCAAGAAATACCATTTGCCTGCAAGCAAGAACTGGTGGACCACAAAACAGGCAAAGGAATAGAAAACGAAGACGCTAAAGTGCTCTGGGACTTTAGAATTCAAACAGACAAGCACCTGCCACACAACACCCCAGACTTAACAGTTGTGGATAAGAAAGACAAAAAAGTCTGGATAGTGCAATATCTGGAGACAGCAGAATAGAAGAGAAAGAACTGGAGAAAAATCACAAAATACAAAGACCTGCAAATAGAAATAGGATGACTGTGGCAAAAGCAAGCAAAGATAGTACCAACAGTAATAGGCGCCTTGGGTGCAATCCCAAAACATCTGGAGTACCACTTGAAGACCATCGGCATTGACAAAATCGCCCTCAGTCAATTGCAAAAGGCAGCTTTACTTGGAACAGCAATCCTGCGATGATACCTTTAACACCATCAAACAACATCTGCTTATCCCAGGTCCTTGGGAAGGACTCAATAGCTGGATAAAAAGGCCAATTCCAGTCTAAACATCTGGCTGACTGTGCGACCAGCCGCCATCATCATCATCATCAAAAATTATAAAGATTAAATGTAAGAAAGAAAAAGCCAATCAGGATGGGACAGAATGAGCGACAGAGAAAAATCGAATCCTGGCTTCCAGCCTGCTAACTACATTTCCCAAAATGCCAAGCGAAACGAGCCGGCCAACGTGCCCAACTCCCGGAGGTTTCTTGCCCCCCCGCCCACAGCGCAATGTCATTGGGTCGTAACTCCGAGTGATCCCTCGGTCGGCCCACCTCGCGCCCAATCCCGTCCAGCCTGGGGCTGTAGGTGATGGCCGCGGCTGGGATCCTCCTGGCCGTCGCTCTGGGGGGAGGCTTGCTTTTCATCGCGCGGTGCTTCTCTTCCGTGGCCCGGAAAATTACGCTGAGAATGCCTGCCGGCGGCCTGATGGAAGGCAAGACTGCGATCATCACTGGAGCCAACAGCGGCTTGGGACGGGCCACGGCGGCCGAGCTGCTACGGCAAGGCGCGAGGGTCATCATGGCCTGCCGGGACTGCGGCCGCGCGGAGGAGGCCGCCCGCGAGCTCCGCGCCGAGCTGGGCCTCTGCTCGCGGGGGGGTGGCGAGTGCCGCGGGGAGCTGGTGGTGCACGAGCTCGACCTGGCTTCGCTCCGCTCCGTGCGCAGCTTCTGCCAGCAGGTGCTACAGGTACGGGCGGAGGGGGGAGGAATTTAACCCCCGGGGGCTCGTCCTGCGGCAGGAAGAGAGGGAGGGGAATGCAAAGGTCGCTTCCTCTGACATAAAGGGGCTCCTGGAACCCCTCGTGCGTGTGGTGGACAAGATCCCGCTGGAACGCCTCGTGAGCCTGGAAGGTAAAGAGGGCCCTCGCCCATTGCGTTCTGGCGCACGGCCTGGGCAACAACGTTTCTTCTGCAGCAGGTTATGCTAGTCAGAGTCTGCATTGCAGCCCTTGAAACACGGATCTTCTAATTTGATGCGGGTTTTTACACGGGATTCTCCTGAAACCATAATCAGATAATAGATTATGTCTGTAAGCACCTAGTGCACATTTTAGGCTCAGCATAACAGAAAAACCTGGGTTCTAAATACAGAACCCCTTGAATTCATATTACTTTTACATGGGCTTCATCATCTTTCCGAACAGGATGCATGCTAATAATTATGTCTGATTATTTTTGGCACTGCCATACTTCAAAAGTACAATTCTGGAGAATGGCTGTTCTTCATTTGCATGAGTTTTACATAGGATCAATTATGATCATAGCAAAGTCATAGACCATATCGTCCCCATGCCCCAGAGCTGAAGATTTGGGAGGCATTTGATGCATGTATACTTGAATCTCATCCTTGTGGATCCTCATAATTTTTTCATGTAACCCTCATAAAATCATGAGTGTGTCCATCTGCACACAGCGAGCCATCACTGTCGTGAATATCATATGCAGGTTCTGGCAGCATGGCACAAAGATGTAAGTCTGAGGCATAGATCATCATAGATCCACATGATTTTTTGCATGGAATCCATATGAGGCCCCATCCCATTAAAGAACACATTCACGTGCAAGCTATGAGCCAACAATGATCTCACACTGTTGACACTGCTGTGACACAAAAACATGTTAGCCACATGAAACCACTACTAGATAATAGAACACATCTGCCTGCATACATTGAACCCTAACAGTCATGATGTGACCATTTTTGGCAGCATGGATTATGACAGGCCCATGTGATACAATCTACATAAAACCACCATTAAATCACAGACCACATTGTAGCGATGTGACTCTGTGGTGCAAAAATGTATATTCAAAGTATAGAACCTTGTTTTTTGCCTGATTTTACATGAGCTGCACTTAAAGCTGTCAAATCACAGATTACATCCATCTGTACGCAGTGAGTCATAACAAATACAGTTCCAAAGATTTTTGTGTCATTGTGGGGTTGAGAATTTCAGATCCATTTGTGATGGTTCATTGTAGGTAGACATTGCATTCAGCGTGATGGAGTTTTCATGAGGATCATATGAAAAAATGTGTGGATTTATGAGGGTCCATGTCTTAGAGCTATATTTTTGCACTAGATCATGTCTGGCTTCTAGTAGCAGCCTGTAGTTGAAGCAGTTAGTCCCAAGAACAAGCATCTATGTTCTGATTAGTAAGATTTATTAAGAAGTAGGTTAAATAACAATGAAATAATTCCAGTGAGCACTTTCAAATGAGAAGTCTATACATAGGCAAAATATAAACAAGTTCTGCTTTTTTTTTCCTTGTTTGCTTCCTACGTAAAGGAGAGGAGACTTGTCTGCACCTGTTGATTGTTTTGAAAACAGCTACTGGACACCCTAATAGCATGTGAACCAGCAAGTACAGGTGGTACCTAAAACAGTCAGCTCCATAAGTGGGATGACTCATTGCTTGTAGATGGATGTGATCTGCAATGTGATTGTAGTTGCATATGGATTCCAAGTAAAAATAATGCGTCATTAAGAGGATCCATTCTTTAGATTCATATTTTTGCAGCATGATGATGCTGAAAATAGTCAGATCCATGATTGTTAAAGTGTACTATGCAACCACACAACTGATTTACTGTTTAATATTGGATTCTGGTAGATGCTAAATAAAAATCATGAAATCAGGAGGATCCTTTGTGTTGGATTTTAAGGATCCAAGTTTTAACCAGCCTTCATCAATACAAAATGAGCATTGTTTATCCTCCCCTCATCCACCACTGAGCTTCAATAAGGAAGGGTGTGTGTGAATTGCTGAGAGAGAGAGTGTATGCTTTGCACATGTAGACAGAGGTCTCAGATCCTTCCCTTAGTATCTCCAGAGAAACCCTTCAACTTGTG
Source organism: Liasis olivaceus (assembly GCA_030867105.1). Taxonomy (NCBI): domain Eukaryota; kingdom Metazoa; phylum Chordata; class Lepidosauria; order Squamata; family Pythonidae; genus Liasis; species Liasis olivaceus. The sequence continues at coordinate 194,048,036 of CM061349.1, forward strand.
GGAATTAATACACAGCAGATGTGGAAAAGAACAACACGTTGCATTTTGTGTACGCATGTTGGTAGGCTAAAATTGGTTGTGATTTTCCACTGGGAGTATGCAACAAGAGACTAATTTTTTCAGACATTGCTGAAAAAACAAACACAACCAAAAACCCATCTGTACTTGATGAGTGGACTAATGTTCTCCCAATTTCAAACAGTTTTCTTTTGCTCTCTTTTTCAAAATGGCATTTGAAACCCCTGTACTGTCTATATTATATATAGAGACCTGAGCATTCCTGCAGTGTATTGGGGAGTTAAGGTAGCTATTTCTGCAAGCTGTATGGTAGCAGACAGCCTTTCCAGCATTTATATTAGCAGTGCAGAGTGTGTTGAGTGGTGAGGACAGGATGTGAGACCTGAAATGCAGACTAGCTCAGAAGAAGACCTTGTACAGTTGAATGCCCCTTAACCTCAAGCACCATTTTGATACTATAAAATTAAGACAGGCACAATCATCTGTTGATTTAAATCTGGGTAGATGAGGTAGATATGTTGGTCATTCAGGCTTCTTGGCTTTTGTATACAAATTGTGAGATGTAAATTATGATTATATCTTAAGAAACCTTAAGAAATGGGAGTGATTTTTTAAAAACATCTTAATGAAATAGAGAGAAGACTGCATCACATTAAGATGTAGGGATGTTTTGATGTCCAGGGCATATGAAAAGAATAAAAAAAAAATACTTAGCAAATAGATATTTGGGCAGTGTTGGGTTTGCCATTGCTTGTGATAGATGTTCAACTAATAATAGATTTTGTCCTGCTGCAAAAATAGGGAACTTGTGCCTGCTTCTAGCAGTTGCTCTACTGTGACTCTTCTGGTCCTAACTGGCACAACTAATAGGGAGGAATGCTGGGCAGTCAGAAACTTGTGACCTTTGTAAGTGTTGCTTAACTACAGCACACAGTACACTTCATCATGCCGATGGTGGCTGGGGTTCCTGGGAATTGTAACAACTGGATGGCCATACATTCCTAATCCATATGCTGGTTCCTACAGCCAACACAAGAAGCACAGGTTCTAAACTGTCTTCATCCATGGGAACTCACTAGGTGACTTTGAGACAGTCACTCTTTCTCAGCCCAGCCAATCTCACAGGGTTGTGTTGCTGTGGGAATAAGATGGAGATCCCCATGTAGGTTGCTGAAGAAAAAGTGCAATGTAACTCTAACAAATAAATATCACATTAAAAAAAAAAGCACATAAGAATCAGGTAAACATGAAGGAAGTGGCAAGGACTGGGTGTGTTATTTTTGTGTTGTGGTACGTGGCTTTCTTTAGACACACTTCCTTTCTTTCCTTAGGAACTATTTAAGGTTGACAGTCTTTCAAAATTGTGCAAGTAGAAAATAAAAAACAGGCTCATCAAAGATGCTTTCTGAACATGGAATATTAATCTTTCACTATTTCTACTTTAGAAGACGAGTATTTTTAGTATCTCACATTTTGAACAAAGATATAAACAATTTTCATATTATATTCATGTCGTACTTGCCCCTATTTTTTTCTTTCTTTTCTTTTCTTCTGGTGCAGGAAGAGCCGAGGCTGGATGTCCTGATCAACAATGCTGGGATATTCCAGTGTCCTTATATGAAGACAGAGGATGGTTTTGAGATGCAGTTTGGCGTCAATCACTTAGGTCACTTTTTGCTCACAAATCTTCTCCTTGGTCTTCTAAAAAGTTCTGCTCCCAGCAGGATTGTAGTGGTATCCTCCAAGCTTTACAAATATGGAGAAATCAACTTTGATGACTTAAACAGTGAGCTGAGTTATAACAAAAGCTTTGCCTATAGTCGAAGTAAACTGGCCAACATAATGTTTATGAGAGAGTTAGCCCGACGCATAGAAAACACAGGTGTCACTGTGAACGCATTACATCCTGGTATTGTCAGAACAAATCTAGGTAGGTACATACATATTCCTTTATTAGCCAAGCCCCTTTTCAATTTGGTATCTTGGGCATTCTTCAAAACTCCATCAGAAGGAGCCCAGACTTCTGTTTATCTGGCCTCTTCTCCTGAAGTAGAGGGTGTATCTGGGAAATATTTTGGAGACTGCAAAGAGGAGCAATTGTTGCCCAAGGCCACGGATGACTTGGTTGCAAGAAAACTCTGGGATATCAGTGAAGTGATGGTGGGATTATTAAAATAACCAAGGAGAAGCACTTTACTGAAATAATGGAAAAAGCTATTTTTGAGACTTACTTTTTTTCCCCCGTACCTTATTTCCTTGGTGTTTTGAGACACTTACTTCAGGATTCACAGCAATCTGTGCTGAATCTTGATTCTTTCCACTTTTTTTTTAAACAAAAATCTCAATATAAAGAAAACTAATATTTAACGAAAAGAGAGTTTAAGAAAAAGTGTTAATATATTTCAAGAGAGATGTACAACTATTCCATGAAAATGAAGAAAAAAAGGAAGAATGGCTATTTTCGAATTGTGTGCTGAGAGTTCAGTGCTTCATATCTGAATTAGCTGTGCATGGTACTATATTTGAAATGTGTTGCAGCATTGTTCTATTAAAGAAAAAAATAAGAGACCTATTTTTTTATGTCTCATTCAGTGTGGCATATATTTCTCCTTTAGTTAGGAAGCCTAATCAAAAACTACAAAGCGAAAATCTGGCTTGTGATACCCCATGCCAGCCTTTCTGATCTGCCAGGAGAGTCTTCTAGTGCTCTGTGGTTGCATAAAGGTTAATGTTACACCATCTACATAGCATTTCAATTTGTAATTCTCTCCCTGAATCTTATTCCCAAGTATTTGTTTGTCTAGCTCAGTATTTCTCAACCGTGGCCATTTTAAGATGTGTGGACTTCAACTCCACACATGCTGGCTGGGGAATTCTGGGAGTTGAAGTCCACACATCTTAAAATGGCCAAGGTTGAGAAACAATGGTCTAGCTGAATCTTGTCCTCTAAAACTTCTAAAGCCATTATAAATAATGAGAGAGGAATGTGGACACCCTTCCCTGGTGCCTTTGCTTATTGGAAAACTTATGGGAGAGTGTTCCATTTGCTGTGATCTTTGCTGTTTGCTATTGGTATATGCTTTCCATCCAAGTTTTAAATTCTTCTCCTGGATTCACTTTGTTTAAAACTGCTAATAAGAAAGGCCACTCCAAGTTGTCAAAGGCTGTTTCTGCATCTGAAAAATATTACTACTACCTTCTTTTTTGTTGAGGGTGTATTCTGGTGCATTTGTTATAAATCCTGTGTTGTCCTTCATTTTCCTCTTGGGAATGTAACCTGTTTGGTCTATATGCATTATTTCAGAAATACACTTTCTCAAGCATTCAGCTAGTGTTGTAGATGCCGTTCTCTCCTGATCTACAGATGCCAGAATCCCCAAGCAGTCTGGGAAAGAACACATTGGGTAAACTCTTGAAGCTGGGTTAAAGACTTCTTAGAAATATTCAGAGTTCAAATCAACCCAGCCCTCCTAAGAGCTATTAAGTAAAGGCAATTACTAAGATTGAACTGTTTTTGCAGAATCAGTGAGCAGAAGATGGCCAACTGCTATCTCTTGACAAGTCTATTAGCCTAAGTAGTGTTGTATGTAAGTAACTTTTACTACGTCTATGGAAATTATTTTCCTTTCTTTTTATCTTTTCATTCTCTTAGTTTTCTCTTTATTTTCCTTTCCTTATTTAAAAAAAAAATTAGGATACTTATCACTCGGGTCTGGTGTTTGAAGAATAATTTTGAGTAATTTATAGTAATAGAATATGAATGGGACTTTCACATGAAACTGGAAATTAGAATTTAATCAATGCATTTAACCATCAGATGTTAGCAGTGCATAAATAATTCTGCAGAAACTACCTTTCATGAACCACAAAGACTGCCACTTAATGCATAAATGTAAAAGTGGACTGTTAAAAGTAATTGGAGGAAGTGGCTGTGGACTGTGATCGGAGCTGGCGTATCTCCACTTGGCAGGATTATCAAGTGCTGCAGTGAAATTGAACTATTCCAAAGATGTAAGTCTCAGAAGGTGTGGCCCTGGACACAATTGATCCCTAGGCCCTTATCCAAGTATATAGCCTGTCTTTCACAGTCATTGAAGTGATAAATTGCTTTCTGTATTAATGAATTGGTTTAGGGGAACAGGAATGAAATACATACACACACTTGCACCTACAAAACATACATATATGTACAAGCACATACTTCAAAATATAGTTAAACTAGTATTGAATTGCACCAGCTAAAAATTCTTCATATGGATTCTCTGCCATGCAGAGTGGTTAATATTTCACATATTTCATTTTCTCTTTAATGTACATTTCATCAGTTCAGTTATATCTGAAATAATAAAAAACTATATCCACATGACATCATTCTGTTTCCTCATTTAAATGAGAAGCTTTGTACATTTCTAATCTGCAGCCTTGTGTGTGTGTGTGAAAGAGGGGGAGAGGGGGACAGAATATTACAGTAAAAACATTGTCTTACAAGAAAGGATGATTTCAGGGGTATTTCAAACAAAATATGAATGCTGTAATAAATAAAGACAACTGAGTAATTTTTAAATTAAAAAGTTGTCAGGATTTTGGAGTATCCAGTTTGAGGGAAAAAATCCCTAAACAAATAGAGATAAAAGTGTTACGTATTTGTATGTGTGCTGGGGAGATCATAAAATACAGAAATGCATACACACGCATATACAATTGTGGAATGGGGATGGGTGGGAGAGAGATGAGGCTTCTTGCCCAATCAAAAACGATTCAGAAGGAAGAAGGGGAAAGACAACCGGAGGCGCTGAGAGCTCTCTGCTCTGGCCTTCTCCGCGTGTGTTTCCTTTGGATCCCTCACATGGAATTAGGGGGTGGGAGAAGATGTCGACTTCCAAAGAAAGCCTGGCTGTGGAATTGTGTACCAGTTAAAGATTTTAGATTGGACACAAGCACGTAAAGCATATACCCATGCCAAATAACAGGATTCCTGGCTGACAGATCTATCAATGTACTGGAAGTTTGATAGTGTAACAAGAAAAAAACCAGGTGTCTGGTCTTCCATGGCCAAATTCAAAATGGCCATGGAAGCACAGCAACTTGCCAGGCCAACAAGAGCTAAGGAGATCACAGTTGCTAACTGCATCACCAAGCTTGTTCCCAGAGCAACCTAGATTGTTCATCTTTTATGTCAGGCGAAGAAGAAAAACACTTCCAATTTGGAACAACTACAAGAGCTCTTGGCTGCTTCAGCAGTGGGATGGGGATGGAATGGAAGCAGCATCACATGTCCCTCAAAAACTTAAGTGGGTTTGATAGGAAGCATAGGGAAGTCAGTAGTGCCTTTGTGTGCCAAAGAGGGCACTTAACTTAAAATCACAAAAGGAAAGTTTTAACATTTGGGAGTCCCCAGCACAGAGAGGGCTGGAGGAGGAAAAATTATGGCTGATGTGGGGACAGTAAATGGGGGCTACTCTCAATAGATTAGTGGACAGATAAAAGGAGTGTGCAAGGCATTTGGCTGAAGCCCAGGACACAAAATGAGGCAGAGTGATTTGGAACATATTTTTCACAGAACCCAGGGCAAAACAAGTATGAACTCATTCTGTTTCTGAAAATTGGCTTTAAAGAAGCATCATCATCATTCATAGTGTCATCAGAACGGCCAATAACTATCACTCTATTGTGTAGAAATGATGGTGTAAAGAGATTGAATAGTTGGCCTTAACCATTGCAATCAAACCGCTTCTTTGCTACAAGGATTTTTACTCTTTCCAACCCACCAATAACTCCAACAGAAGAAGAAGAAAAATAACTCCCCATAGAAAGATCCCAGTTAATAAGTTGTGCAAAATTCATAGTCAAGTTCGAAAATTGGAAGATTATGGGAAACACCCTTATAATGACAAGTGGGAATCTTTCCAACATGCCCTTTCTGGGGGGGGGGGGGGGGGTCTGCAGAGACTGTCAATAGCTTCAAAATGGCAAGCATGACAGGCAATCTCTTTTTAATGTGTGCTGCACAAATTGTATACACACAAAAAGGAACAGGGCTTTGATCATCCAGTCGCACCTGCCATTTTGACACAGTTGCCCTCCTCCCACGGACTCCACTGTGTCTCTATATTTTATTGGAGCAGGCAAAACAATATTGCTATCAAAATTTAATATTCACTCAAGCAAAGTTTCCCAAACAGTTATCTGTTGTGTTTTGATTGCTTCTATCTCCACCTTTACTGACCACTGCTAAGGAATGTTCCTCTGCTTAAAGCTGATTATTGGGTAATTATTCTGTATCGAAAATGAAGTTGATTCAAGTTTCAGTTTCAATATTGGTTTCTAGTGTTCTTGAATGTGGTAATTCTAGTTACTTAATGTTGGAGTTTTCCTTCTCTCCAGATTCAGAAGAGGTGATAGCCAAAGTGAACCCTAAGACTCCTTACACTACCAGTGATTCTGATCCTTTTTCTTGCTTCCTTGATTCACCTTCCCTTCCTACTCTTCTATCTTTTGTTAAAAGTTTGTTCTGTTTCCATTGATCTTTTCCACAAGCCTTGGAAACATACTTATGTACACCCTTTGTTTAAAGACTCTTCCCTTGATCCTTCTGTTTATTCCAACTTCTGCCCAGTATCTCTCCTTCCTTTTTCAAAATTCTTGAAAGAAGAGCTTTCTCTCAGTTCTCCCTTCACCTTTCTACCAATAATCTTCTGGACCCACTGTAGTCAGGTTTCATGTGGGATGCTCTAGGGCATCTGCACTGGGTTGTGTTAATTATTTGTTAGTGTTAGGGCTATCTATCTGCTGCTTTTAACTCTTTGGACCACCAAAGATTACTGTCACAGTTGACTTCCTTTGGCATTGCAGATATGGTATTTTAGTGGATTCAGGCTCATCCCTCTCACAGGATAGTCTTGATTTTGTGGAATGGTTCCTTTTCCTGATCTTTCCTCTTGTCAGTAAGAATTCCTCAGGCTTCACTACAATGCTCCTTATTCTTTCTGATTCTGTATTCCAAGTTTAGACTCTTTGGAAAAGACCCTGATGCTGGGAAAGATTGAAGGCAAAAGGAGAAGGGGATGGCAGAGGATGAGATGGTTAGATAGCATCACTGAAGCAATGAGCATGAAACTGAGCAAACGTAGGGAGGCAGTGAAGGACAGGAAGGCCTGGTGCGATATGGTTCATGGGGTCACAAAGAGTCGGACACAACGACTGAACAACAACAACAACTTTCCAAGTTTTAACTACCACATATAAACTGACAACTTTCATATCTATTCATCTGTCTTGATGTGGAGATCTCTCCCACTGCCTGGACAACATTTTGGATTGGGAGTGGTCCCCACCATCTTAAACTGAACATGGATTGAAAAAGAGATTATTGTACTCCAACCTGATCATCTTGCCCCTCCCCTTCCCATTGCTGACTTACATCTCCCCAGTCATGAGGAACCCAAGAGTCCAAACGAATGACAGCTATCTTTAAAACCTTTATTTGGAAAAAAAAAAAAAAAGTTAAAATCTGTTATTTCCATTGAATGAACATTTGCAAAATCCATTGGATCCTTACTACAGTGACAGTCAAATTCTTGCTTTATGCCCTGGTTGTGCCATGCTTGCATTACTGTAGCAGCCTGTTGGCTGGGTTACCCAAAACCTGACTCTCCACGTTGATTCATGTCCAGAATGCTGATGTTTATACTATTCTGGCTCTTCCTTATTTAGCCCTGGTACTTATTATTGCTGCACGTTACATTGGTTGGGAATTCAAGAAAGAGACCAGTACCAGTTGATGGTATTGACACTCCATGCCCTGCAGGTGGGCATGCCCACTTCTTTGAAAGATCTGCTGGTGGCTCAACTCCCCCTGTGACTGAGTTTGAGGATGGGGTGGATCCAATCAGAAGCTACAGAGGAAAAAAATCTCCCCCCATTCATTGCTACAGGAGAGGCAATTGGACGACAGCTCAGAATGCCACACGGCTCCATTCTAAGCCCCGCCTCCTTCTCTGCTGGCCATGTCACTCAGAGCACAGCATATGCAGGCTTCTCTGCTTCCCACGACACAGAAATACACAGGTGCCACAGCAGGGGAGAGCTGAAACACACACACACAAACGTATGAATCCACCCTGATTAGATCCTCTCTCTTTCTCTCACACTTGCACATAGATGGTAAGTCTATTACCTGAGACTCAAGTTCCCCATTATGGTGTCCAAAGCAATTACCTTTATGGGGACCAAGCCGTCTGAATTCTACTCTCACTTTTTCTCTTATGTAGAGTTTGTTGTCTATAAAACTGGGGGCGGGGAGAGGAATACAAGCAAATACAATGCTCGGATTGTTTTTGTTTTCACGTTCGGATGGGAAAAACCCAAATATCAGCTGCTGTGCAAGACTTTTTTTTAATCCCAAGAGATTAATTACTGAAGCCAGAAAAAGACTCCAGATTTTGGGAGGGGGAAAATCTGCCTAAGATCCTCTAACTGCTTCTGTTTCCCATCTCTCTTTGTCATGGTGACTTCCCTGACTTTGTCTCCCTCAGGCTAAAGCTCACATGATACCTCATCAGGAGATAAGCATTTACAGACCCTTCAACAAGAAACATCATCAACTTTTTTTTGGTGAAATCTTTTCAGACAGCCATTTTTTGTCTGCCAGCTGCTCTCATGTCATAACTTGACTACTTCCTCGTTGCTCATTTTTAATTAATTGCTGTCAGAAAATCTACCCCACCTAGAACACTTGATCTCTTTTCTAACTGAAAAAAAAAAAAATCTTGAAAGCACATACCTCCAAAACCCCTATCTCAATTACAGTGAAAATTGATATTGTTTTATCCTTTCTTGACCTTCTAACTTGCCTCCAAATTTCATTCCTTTGTGCTAAAAAACAAACAAAACGTCTCAACTGTATGTTTTCCCATATTAATCTGGGGAAACAGCTTACTTTTATAGAACCATAGAATTGGAAGAGGCCATGTAGGCCTTTCAGTCCATCCCCTACTCAGGGCCAAATTAAAACATCTATTTATTTGTTTATCCAATTTCGAGGCCGCCTGACTCCTTGATGGGTCTCGGTGATTTATTGATAACAAGAAAACTACAATACAATGTAAAAAGAGATCCTGGATTGAGGTGGCAGGATACAAATAGTCCTAAATTATTTGTAACTTCATTCTGATCTTTACACTACATTTTGGTACATTATTTTTGGGTTATGTAGTCCTAACTAGTATTTTTGGGTTATGTAGTCCTAACTAGTAACCAAGTAGTGAACCTCTTCTCTGGAAGTGTTTTTTTAGCTAGAGGCTTTGCAGTGATAAGTCTCGGAAGCAAATATGAGAAGAAGTCTTTTGTTATATCCTATATTTTGTATGAAACTGGTATTTTGTGAAGTTTTACATTTTAAATGTAACTCTCTGTAACTTTCCTTTCTGCTGATGCTGAGTGCTCTTATCTCCCTCCCTCCTCAGATAGCAATGCTCTAGACAACAAGGCCGAAATGTACCCAAAACAAGGTACAACCGGTGAAGACAAGGACTTGTGGTTTAGCTACCAGCAATTGACCAAATTTGGAGTACGGAAGGCATGGGGAGGGCACTGAGGGGGGGTTTGGGGAGAAACAGCTCTTGTAATGATAAAAAGGCTTGCTGAACTCCTTTTCGGGGTTCAGTTCTTTGCAGGGACCTGCGAGTCCAAACTGAACCTTTGCGCAAATAAAGCTTCTCCCTGAATGACCCAGTGAGAGTCTCGTCATCAATAAATGTTGCGTTGCTCCCACCCGTAACAGGATGACTGAGAGAACAACCCACCCAATTATAAACTAAATATAACTAAAGGGAGTTCCACAACCACCCTATTCCAAGATGTGGGAGAACATACAGGTTTTCAGTAGTTTCCTGAATGTCCTAAGGGTGGGAGCTGCACAAATCTCTTAGGGAGATATTGTTCCAGAGAGCAGGTGCTTCAAGAGAGTAGGTGTGCTTCCTGGTTCCTGTAGGACAATCCTGTTTAATCGAAGGGACCCAGAGCACACCCACCCTGCTTGATTGTCCCAGACAGGCATAAGCAATTGACGATAAGAGATCCCTCAGATAGCCAGGACCTCTACCATGAAGGGCTTTAAAGGTGATAACCAGCACCTTGAATTGCACCCTGGCAGGTGGCTGACCAGCATCCAGGTAACCACCTCCACTGGATGAGAGCCTGCCACTTCTCTGGTAATTGGTTCCATTATCTTCTGTTAGGAAGTTCTTTCTACATTGTGTTCTGAATGCTACAATAGCAGAGCGCATGCTACCTCTTTTAGGTTTCTTCAAAAGTGCTACTATGTGTGTGTACACACACACAGATCAGACACAGCCACATGCTGATTTAGGTGTCTGTGTTGCTAAATTCCTGTAGCCTCTAAGCAGTTCATAGAATGCCAAAACAGAGGGTTAAAAACATCCAGCACATGAAACACCAACCAAAGTACCATAACAATGCCATTCCTCAATGTAAGTTAAACCTCCACATCCCCAAATGCATTCCTAAAAAGAGGAAACTTTATGGCCTGTTGGGAACCTGGTCAGATATCTAGAGGAAAGCAGTTCCACAGACAGGGGATTATTACTGAGAAATCTCCCCCACCACCACCCCCAGGACTTTGTTGATGGCATTCCCTCAAAAAACAGACCCTCAGCAATCTCTTGCTTTCTGATCTCATTGGATGGACAGATTCAATCTGGAAAAGGCAGTTTCATAGATATCCAGGTCCTGGGTCTGGATATCCTGAATCAATCCTTGTTTCTTAAGATTAACCCGATTCCCTCATTCTCTCCATCTCCCTTATCATGCTGGTTCCTTTCCCTGTACCTGGTACGGTTTCTCTGATTTGTTTTTTCAACCGTGATGCCAGAGCATAGCTCTTGGAGTGGGTCTAAGTCATACAAAATATACAGAACCATTACTTTCCATTATTTGGAAATCATATTTCTGTGGATGGAATCTGAATTTGCCTTTGCTGTTTTAGCAATTCACTGCTGACTCAGCCTGTGATCAGCTAGACTAATTAAATATACCACTTTAACCTATTTACTATTACCCATCCTATATCCATGCTTTTGATTTCTTTTTCCTAAAAGTAATGCTTTTGTTAAATTTAGTATTTTCAGCCTATGTCACAGACATATGTGAAGTAAGCTTTGTTCAAAGCATTTGTACTTATTTCTGGATAGATATACTATACTTTACCAGTGAGTAAATCCCACTGAATTCTGAGATTTATTTCCGAAGATGCAGACTGTGCTGTTCATCTCACCACATGTGGCATTCTGAATAGATTTACATAGACATTCTAGAACTACAAAAGGATTCATTACAGCTTCTCTCATGCTCAGATACACACCTGTATAAATTATTTCAGAATTACGTTTTTATTTGCAGAAGAACCCTTACTCCTGTATCGAGATTTATAACAGGGAATATGCATGTGTGGTTCTGAAAAAGTAACTGGCTCTTTTCAAATATAAAACCTCATACTCTAAAGAGGCAATGCTTTTTGCAGAGAATAGTTTTGGCAGCTTAAAGAAAGATGTAGCTGAGTGAGAAGGGATATTATAATTGGCAGCCAGACAAAAATAAGGCATTTAAAAAAAAAAAAATTGCCACTTGTGCCTGAATGCCCTCATGTTTTGAATGATTCCCTGCCGGTGCAATTCGAAGCAGTTTTGAACGTTTGATGAAAAAAGTCGAAGAATGCTTGGTTGTTTCTGTATGTTATGTGTCTTCCATTCATCAAGCTATTCTATGGGGGTACTTGTTGAAACAGCAAGGCTTCCTGCTAAGAATTGGGTTTAGAAACAGTGTGTCAGGAAATGAGTTGATTTCCAGTTGAGCTACCTTAATACTTTTCTACTTAAGGTGATGGAAAAAATTAAATTCCAAAAGTATTTCAAATAAATGCAGATCAACATCTTTGCCATTTTTTGCTTTTCATGTCGCTTTTTTTCCCCGAGTCGATCTTATATGTGTTCGTCACCTGGCAAAACAGCTCAAGCGATCTAGACAGCAGGGTCTTATTTCTGAGAATGGGACTCTTGTTTGCTATAGAAGAAAATGGCCTTCTTCCACCCAGTCTCACAGCAACCACCAGCACCTTCAGGTCTGCTGTGAGTGGCCAAAGATCTAAGAACTTCTTTGAATATTAAACAGTGTTCAAATATCCTAAGCAGCCCCCAGAAAAAGAAGTGAAATATTCTGTTAGGGATCATTCCTCAGGAGGCAAGTGCTATAGTTGTTTTTCTAAGTTCAGCAAATTGTCTTATCTATTTCAGAAGAATACATTTTAAAATATTGATTTTGAGCAAAATGTAGCCAGTGTGATGCAGACCAAAGGCTGGATAAAACCAAAGGCTATTTACATTTGCCACAGTGGCCATCTAGACACTTATGAGACTCTCAAGACTGGCCCAAGCCACTTAGAGAGTTTCATGGCTGAACAGAGACTTGAACTGGATCTCTCCAGAGAAAGTTCTAAGCACCACACTCTGGCTTTTGAGACCCAGACTCACATCCCTATCTGGTACCTTTAAATCTGGAATAACATCCCTAGCTAAAAATAGAATTTTGTATTCATCAGCTATCAAACTGACAGTAGCAACAAAGCTCATAATAAAAAGTATATTCGGATCTACATGGATTACTGCTGTAGCTCTAATGTAAGATGTAATGTGGATCCTGTTACTCAAAACTTCTCTGACTCTAGGATGATTGAGAATTCTAGTACTTTTCCAGCTGGCTGAGATTCTACTTAGAATCAAGAGTACTGATTAAAAACTAATTGGTAGTTCTTAAAAAGTATTTAGCCTTAAATAGCACTAGACAGACCCATCTTAGGTACACAGCGTCCAGTATACTCCTCTAAGAGAATTTTGTGAACCAGCCTTCTCCTATATGATGAACTCCAGATGATGCTACAGTTTCCATCATCCCACATTGGCCGCTTGCTGGGCATAATGTTAACCAACATGGATTAGCATCAAATTGGACGAAATTACATTTAAACCCTTTCATGTATCTCCCATCCTTTCAGAAAGTAGCATCACTGAGACTTACTGGTTAGAAATCTTGTTTAGGAGCAGGTTACTTTTGGGCCACAGGAATGCATGCTTTTGAGGAATTGCTGAGCTTCCTGGCAAGGATTGTTTTCTTCTTGCTTTGCATCACAGGTTTCTACTGAATCCAGGAGTGTGAAGCCCTGGCTTTTACTGAACCAATTAACGTCAAACCCAACTCTTCCACCCTAAGTTGGGACCTTTCAGCAAATTGGAACAGCTTGTGTGTTCCCTGGAATGAGTGAGCAAGTTGGCTGCTTCATGCAAAGCATATTGTTTGTTTTAAGGTTTGCAGTGGGGCATGGCTGCCTATTTGCCCACGTGCTTAATGAATGGCTCTGCTTTTTATTGATGCATTACAATGTTGTTTCTTCTAGGTTTCTCATTTACTGATCTTTGGTCTTATTATTTGATTTGGTTTCTGAGAAAGGATTGTGTTTACTTTCTCAAGCTTTCACTCATTACCCAGTTAGCATTTTTCTGGCTCTTTAAACAGTTATAAGGTTTGCTCAGTTGTGCTAATTTTTCTGCATTTCTCCTGCTTTGCCTTTTCCCTTCTTGACAGCAGAAATTCAGACCTGAAGAAATTTGATTTTGCTACTCCTTGTTTATACGTACATATGATCAAATCCAGGCTAGTGGTTTGCTATATGTAGTATTACACATTAAGACATATTTTACTTCTTAAAATATATGTTTTGAGTCTATATATGTTGCATGTGTAATGGAATCTTTATTAATTTTTAAGATAATAGGATGAAACTTACTATTAATAATCTATATATGTATTATTAGAGGTTCATATCTGCTATATCTCCTCAGAGCATTTTTGAGAGAAGACTTTGTCATTTATTACCCACACACACAATTGTTACCATGCACTTCAACTACAAATAGCTGTAGAGTAGTTAACATACAAATAATAAAAGTATCTGCCAATTTAAAATCTAAAATATTCAATGTAATGGTAAATAGCAGCTATAATGAACAACTGGGATGGAAAAACAAATCCACCTTTTAAGTATAACCTTCACAGTTACTATGGCTGCTAAATCAGTTGAAATCTAATCATACCACTTTTGCATAATTTGCTGCTGATTTCATTCTCTTTCACCATTAATTTGGGAATTTTAAATTTTTAAACGGGCCTAAGCATATTTGTATTTTTCTTCAAACTACATATTTAAATGAATATTCTCACTCAAAAGATTTTGGATGTATATTCTGATGCATTTAAGAAAGACTATGTTCCAACATTTGGAAAACTATACTGTAAAGCCCAGGGGAATATCCAAGTAGCCCACAAAAATACATTATGTAAGTGGTAATTACATACAGAAAATACATTTATGATGAAAAAGCGCATTCAGAAAATGTTATGCTATATTTTAAAACTGTGTAAGCTTTAAAACAAATTGATAGGGAAATGGAATGAAGCCGATATGAGAAGCCAAAGCTCAGCACACACATAGTACTAATAAAGTATATACAGAAATGTGCACAGTAGGCAGGTACCTTGAAGCCCTGTTCCCATATAGCAGAAAGGCAGGATATAAATCTTAATCATAAAAAGTCTTCACGTATCATAGTAAAGATCTGTAAAAGTTTTCATGGAAGACTCAGGGAAGAAACATTAGCATCTCATTTTTCAGTTAAGCACTTTATTATGGAAGAAAAGGGAAGATTTGGAAATCCCAGGGGCGTCCATGTAGGTGAGGTGTCAAGATCTGCAAGATGATAGACAGGGCATTGCAGTTCAAGTCCCAACCCCTTTTGGTCATACAAGTGGGCAAGACCTTGAACCAGCCACCATCTTGCAGATTGTGATGCTGCTGGCAAATCCCATTTGTGTTGCCTTCCTTATGTGGAAGGAAGGGTATGTGAATTCTACTATTTTTAATGTGTCTTAAGAACAAAATAATCCCCTTTTAAAACCAGTATTCACTACCATCATTTTTTCCAGCTGCCTTTTGAGCTGTCCAAGCCAAAACTGGCTGGTGATCTCCCTATGCTTTTCATTGTTGCCATTTCTCCTCTAAATTAGCTCACAGAGAGCTGCTGCCATGAGTTGTTCCCTTGGTGAGCCCTTAAGACAACTTAGCCATACCTTCACTGCCTTTGTTTTTCTGAGATGTTTTCACACTGCTTGAAAATGATAGGATTTTAAATTCCAGAATTTGTATATATGGCTGAGCACAAAGCCCTTCAGCAGTACATCCTGCTCAATGCAGACTCGTTAAGAATGGCTTCGTTAGAACTAAACAGTGTATCTGACTCAGATGAGAAAATGTAGAGAAAATAAATCTTCACTGTAATAGCAACATTAACTCTGTGAATGCTAAGTAAAACTGGAATCACCTGAAGGTAAAGATTTCTACAGCTCTGGAACTCAGGAGCCCAGCTGAATCATAGTTTCTCATGGGGGATAGGATTGTAAACATCATCAAAGAGGGTAATGTGCAATTCTATTGCAGCCCTTCATCCAGAACATGTATGGATTTCTTTACAGAGCCAAGCATGTGAGGATGGGCTTATAAGCATATTCACATTCCCATACATATGTTAGCCCTACACATGAGCAGATGAACACCCAATGGAGGCTCCTACCACTGGGGTGGCTGGCGACTTGAGGATGTTCTCTCCATCTTTGAACTTTGTTTTGTAAGTTTTTTACTGTTTTTATGGATTTTGTGAGCCACCTAGAGTCACTTATATAGTGAGATGGGCAGCGTATACATTTGATTAATAAATAAATAAACACCCGTCTAAGGCATGAAAGAAAATGAAATATCTTTAGAGGATATAAAGATGAAAAAGCCACTACGAGTTACACTTTTTATTTTGTTCATTTGTGCATGCATAAAATGCATACTTCAACTCTTACCTGTTATTTTTCCAGCCCTTTGTATGTATTACAAAGTTAACCCCCCAAATCCTCAAGCGATCACCCTTAAGCCTCACGAAAAACCTCATAGGCACAAAGCAATCACAATGATGGGGACCAGATACGCTGAGGAGACACTCTATTAGGTTCAATTCCCACCGGGCTAAACTAACTATTATTAATTCAGTGCCTGAAGTATTACAAATGTGCCCCATTAGAGCAATCCACCATCTGGCTAGACTCATTGTGTAGGAAGCCAGCTCATTCCAACAAGTCAGACTGCTTGCTATTTTGGAAGTACTGGCAGAAGCTGTTGGCACATAACCCAGAAATAATACTAATAAAAAGAGAGAACAATCAATAATAAGCAAAGCCACAATTTTGGAACAGCACGAGCAAGCAAACAAGGCAGTGTTCAGGGTGCAGTAAGCCAGCAGAGGCAGATCCCAGGCAGAATTTGACCAGAGCCTTATAAAATGGCAGGATATGAAAGTGGAATTAAACGAGGAGGAGGAGGAGGAGAAAATGCCATGTTCCTCTCACCCTGGGGTTTCCACCTGAAACTGTTTTCTTTGTTGTCAATTTTTTTGAGTGGGGTTTGTAAAGGTTTACTTTGCACACAGCTCTACCAGGAGAAAGGCAGCTTTTTGAAAGCAGTTTAGGGAGAGAAAAATGCTGGTGGCAGGGAGGATTTACAGTAATTCCTTTCTCCTGTCTGCTCATGATGTTCTTAAAATTGCCTCCCTCTCTTCCAAAACAAATGTGGGCCATCATCGTGTGTGGAAGCCCTGGGCAAAGTTGCTTCTGACCAACCCCCAACCCCCAGCCTCTGTCCACTTGCACACATAGAGAGGTACACAATAACCTGGCCATTCTTCCATCACCACACTTTCCATGTCACCCTGGCTGCAGAACATACTCTCTGAAAAAGTAATAAAGAAAAAATGAGATTGTAACTAGTATATACCCTAGATCAGTGCTTCCCAAACTTCTTCCTTCACTACCCAAATTCAAGGGGGAAAGAGGGTGCTGGTGGGTGCGTGCAAGTGAAGGGGGGAAGGAGGGTGTGGTGCATGTGAGTGAAGAATGGCCGGGGTGGGTGGGGGAGATTTACCTGAGCGACTTGAAACCTCCCCTGTCGGCTCCCCCATTGACTTTGCTTGTGAGAAGCTGACAGGGAAGGTTTCAAATAGTGATCACATGACTGCAGGAAACTGCAACTGGTTGTAAGTGCAAACTGTTGCCAGGTGCCCAGATTTTGTTCACATGACCATGGGGGCACTGCAACAGCTGAAACTTTGAGGACCAGTTGTAGGTCCCTTCCTTCAGCACCATCTTAACTTTGAATGGTTGCTGAACGAATGGTCGTAATTTGAGGACTACCTGTATTATAAAAACAATATCACTGAATGATCTTTATGTCATTTCACAAATTACCACTGGTAATTTCATAGATTTTCATCTTAATGGGAATACTTCAGAGATTTTTGAATATATTTTAGTACATGTGGTAATCTTTAAGTCAGTTTAAATGTTCCTGTTATGAATGGGTTCGTGTGTCATTACCCAAAGAAAAATCACTTTTACCCAATTTTGGGTAATTTACCCAGATTTGGGAAGCACTGCCCTAGATGCTGTCTTGGACACAAAAGCCCTGCTTTGGTCTAACTATACTAGGGTCTTCTGCTATTCCTGCATGAATTAATGTACAATGAACAAGGGGGGAAATGTGATTTGAACATTTGATCTTTAAATATAGTTGAATATGAGTAACAGATTCAAGAAGTATTTGGGCCAGTTCCCTGATATAGCATTTTATAAGATGAGCAACACCCCAGCCATGATGACCTACCTCTCACTGCAGTGATAAAGTGACTAAACCTCTATCTGGGTTGGCTACTTGATATCCCAGTTGACTGTATTGCTACTCTGTCCCCAAAGAACTTCCTACAAACATAAACCTAGCATATATTATTATGACATCTAGTCATACTAGAGGTTCATCCTCATGTCCCATTTACCATGGCACAAAGAAAATCAGTTTGAAGGGGCATGTCCTTATGACATCACCTCCATCCCATCCCCAGCCCACTGCAGAGGCAGCCTGAAATTGTTTTTTGTTGCTCCACTATTAAGGTGGTGTTTTCCCTCATCTACTGTTACAAATCCTGCTGTACCATCTATGATGCCTTGATGTTGCTGCTGGCAATGATCCACCATTCCTAGGCCTCTTCCCTGGCAGCAGCACAATTTATGTCTGTCAGCTCAAGGGTGGGAGGAATGCACATTAACAGTGGCTGTGAGAAGAGCCCTGATGCTTCGCTATCTGGCCTACAAAAATCCAGACCATCCCTAGATGGCAGCACTTTTTTTACAGCCCAGGTATGGTATCCCCAGAATTAGACAATATTGGATTTAACTCTGCTCTCAAGGCTAATGTTACCAAAGGGTGAATAACAACCCTTTGATTTTATGAGAAAGAGAAGGAGTCACCTCTTCTTCAACACTGTGATTCAAGTGAGTGAGTGTCAGGCTTGCAGATAAAGGATTGTTTGTTTCTGGGATTATGCTTATATTTGGTCAAGAAAAAGCTTTCACAATCAGTACACCTGTCACTTAAGGGGTGTTCTTGAGAGGGTCATTAAGATAGTGGAGGAATAAATCCATTTCATTCTGTATCTTTGTAGCAAACATTGTTTTGGCTCATTTCTTTCTGTAATGGATGTCAATGTCCTGTATAACAAAAATGTTCCCAGTTTGTTCTTGTTTATATATAACATTATATATTATACATATACAATGACTGTTTAGTGCAGACATTACAGCTGTGTTCCGTAACTAAGCGTCCTCAGATGTCTTAAGGTTATAATTTTCAAAATTCCAAGTCTTTCAGCATGCTGGCTGAGAATTCAGGAAGTTGTGGTCCCAAAACAACTTGAAGTGTCCAAAATGTGGAGAAGCTGCGTTATAATTGCGAAGATACATGTCACACACTTCTCCAATATGACTATGGAATATATTTATTTATAGTACTGGTATTGAAAACTTGTCAAATTATAGTTTCCTTCTCCTTTTTTTTTTTTGTTGCTGTAGCATTCCACCTTAAGCTTAATACTGTAAAAGTTCAAAATTATGAAATCTACATGCATAGGCAGACCAAAGGAACAGGAATTCTTATTCTTCATCAGTTCTGAAAATCTTGTTGTGAATTCCATCTTTCTGTATCACCTCTTCTGTCCTCAAACTCTGCCTTTCCTACAACTGCAACCCACCATCTTCATAGCCTTCGTTCTTCCAATTTCTCCAGGTATTATCACTGAAGTTTCCCTCCAGCCATCTTCTCCTCAATTCTTTTATTTTGCTGGCAATTTTGGAACTCCAATCCTACAACTCTTAAGCAAGGCATGCTGATTTCAAGCAGCAGGAGACATAGGCCAGTGCCCCCCAAGCTGCCTTCCAGATCAAGGTCAGAGTGACATCATCTGTCACCAGCGTTGGAGAAACAGCATGCAAACAGTGAAGATGCCTGAACTATGTCACAATACTGGGATCAAAAGAAACATATTACAAATATTATAATAAGCCCAATGATTTCTTTTGAAAGGAAATTATTTGAAGTCACAAACATCTGCTTAAAAGTCCAAGGAGATTAGAAATGTCCAGTTATGAAAACATTCCAATTAAGGCCTTGGAATGCCTGGAATATTTTTCTAGCTATGTAAGTTTGACACAACTGATAACATAACTGATGATATGTTTCACTTTATTTGAATTCCTTTTGATTGAAGAAGATATAGGTAAACAGAAGCTACCTTTTTATTTTAAACGATTAACCTGATTAAAGAATAGTTGATGTACAATTTATATAGTCTGATTAGCAGGTATTTGTGTTATGCTTTGAAAACAAATTCTAAAATATTTAAAATATTTTCCCAACTAAATTACAATGCAAAGGAGAGGTACAGTTGTTTAACACAGAAGCATTCCCTATTATAGACTTAAAAAAAAAGATGTTCTAAATTCCAGTAGCTGACAAATGGGAAACCAATCTACCTAGAATTAGGACTTCTAGCATTTCTCTTACAAAGACATATTGAATCTGCAATTTATATCAAAAGAAGGCATTCCCACTGAATTCAATGAGTTTTACTTCTTGCATAGATACTGCATCCGATGCACCAGATTGTGTTACATAGTACTTAAGTAATACATTTCAGTTACTGTTGCTAGAAAATGTTCCATAACCATCTACAGTTGATGGGAATCTAGCTGGTGGAAACCTAGCTGCCATTAAGATGTTTGCAATAAGCCAGTTGTGGGCAATCTGTGACCATCCAGAAGTTGGTGAACTACAATTCCTAGTATCTCCTACCTAGACCTATCATATCTGGGCTGGAAAAAGCATAATGACCATTCTTCATGGCTCTGCCACTTAGCATGGGGATCTGATGAGGGCTTGCAGCACTGGGGCTGGTAGGTGGTTTGAAGATTCTCTCCCCGTCTTTTAACCCTCTGTGTGTTTGTGTGTGTATCCAGTAAAGATTTTTTTATTGTTTTTATCATTTTTTATGTGTAAGCTGCCTAGAGTCACTTGTATACAGTAGTGAGATGGGTGGTGTATAAATTTGATAAATAAATAAAATAAAATCTAATAAGTCCACAAGTTAGGTAATTATATTCTCAGCAGTAGCCCCCTCTCTTTGGAACAGCTTGCCCCCGAAGGTCAAATATGCTTCTACCCTGATGGCATTTTGTAATGTGGTAAAAACCTTCAAGAGGGTTCAGATCTATTAATACTATTAATAAAATAATATTTATTGGTTTCAATGATTTGGTTTCATGAATATTTTATAGACTTTTTACTGTGCTACTGTAATCCATATATGTGTGTGTGTGCATGCATGCTTGTATATCTATTAGGTCAGCAAAAAAGTACAGAAAACTGTATTTGTCATATAATGTTCATCTCGATATTTTTCAGCCCAGATATGGTAGCCTTACTCTCATTATTAGCCATGCTTGCTGAGGATCCTAAGTTGTAGGATGGGAATCAGCAAATTGGAATAGGTCACTTCACATCAGAGGAGTATCAAGACTTCTATTGCAGGTAAGAAATTCATAAAAGAAATGAAGTAGACTTCATTATTAAGAGAAGATGTCAAAGTCAGTGCTCAGATACAACTCCCCTAAATGATGGAATTATCTTATCCCTTAAACAATGTCATCTTGTTGGTCTCCAGAGTCCTGCCTTCTCTGCAGCAGCATCCTTCTGGAGATCCAGATGGACCTGTCCATGTTAAGCTTTCGTAAGGCATTGAAGACATGGCTGTTTCTCTCAGACATTTGGGCCAGATGGTTAACTCTGCTAGTTAAAGTTGGTTATTTAATTTTTTTAATGAATTGAGTTGTGTTTGTAGCCTCAGGCATTATGGTTGTTGTCCGATTGTTGTTGTTGCATTTAACTCTTGTACACTGCCTAGAATCACTTTGGTGAGATGGACAGTCATATAAATTGTCTAAATAAATAAATAAAATAAGGTCCAAGGCAGAGGAATAAACACTAAAGTGATCCAAGTCTATGCTCCAATAACAGATACAGAGAAAGCAAAAGTTGTTCTATACAGACTTGCACACCATTGCTGAGAAAATGCCTTTAAAAGACATCATAAGAATTACGGAATGCTAAAATTGGAAGTAAAATAGCATTGGGAATAATGGGAAAATTTGCCCTCAGTGTACAAAATGAAGCAGGAGATATTCTAATGTAGAGTTCTGATGAGAAAACTCAATGTTTACAGCAAATGTCTTTTTCCAACAACCTAAAGTACAACTCTACACTTGGACATCAATTAGACAGACAATACCGATACCAAATTGCCTAAATCTGCAGGCAACAATGGAGAGTATATAGTATTCAGGCAGCAAACAGAAAAGCTGGTGGGGGCTCTGGCTCAGACCACGAACTCCTTCTTCCAAAATTACAAGGAAAAAAATCAGATCGACAATGTGACCTCAACAATCCATGCAGCAAAGGTAAAGAATAGATTTGAGGGATTAGATTTTTTAAAAAGAGTGCCTGAAGAACTCTAGAAGTGAAATCTGTGACATCATTAAAAATGAAGCAGAGCAAGTATCCTGAAAGGCAACAATAAAATATTCCACAGCTGTCTGCTTACACTGAAAATATCAGGAAAAAAAATAAAAGGCAAAAGGCAACATAAATAGAGAAAACGTTGCCTAACTAAACACTGGGGACAGACAAGGAAATATAACTAAACAAGCAATGCAAAAACAAAACAAAACAAGATGATAGTGATGATGACGACAACGACGATGATGATGACGATTAAAAGAGAAGGGCAAGAAATTAATTTAAGAAAATTACAGAAATCAAGAGAAACTTTAATGCAAAGACGTATAGGATAAAAGACAAAGAAGGCAAAGATCTACTGGAGAAAGAAAAGAAGAAGAGGTGGTACGAATATACAGAGGAAAAGTACCAAAAAAAAGAAAGAATCCCCAAATTGATAGTGCATGTGAAGGTTTCTTCACCGAAGGAGAGCTATGCATTCTGGAAAGAGAAGTTAAGTGGATCCTAGAAAATACTGCTAACAATAAAACAGGAAACAACAAAAATGCAGGAGCTGATAAAACAGGAGCTGAACTGTTCAAAATCTGACAGGATGATGCAGTTAAAGTGCTATTTGCAATTTGCAAGCAAGCATGGAAAACACGGCACTGGCCAGGGGATTGGAAAACACTGAATTATATACTAATACAGTGGTACCTCAAGATACGAACGCCCCACCTTACGAAAATTTTGAGATACGACCAGCTCCAGCCGCAAAAATTTACCTCGACATGCGAACTCCGCCTCAAGCTATGAACCGGATCCGCGGCCATTTGTCCTGCTGCCACGTGGTCATGGCTTCCTGTGGGCGAGATCGCGGTAGCAAGGAGGCTTGCTCCACGAGGCAAATTTCCCCATAAGATTTAATGTGTCAGCCGGCGTTGCATGGCTAGGAAATTCCCCAGGCGCGCTTTAGTCAGTTTCACCGCTCGAGCGCTAGCGCAGAAAGAGGAAGTGCTAATGAAAGGGCCACCTGGCGCCTCTTCACTAATCTGAGCGCGCGGGGGAAAGGCTTTCCTTGCGCGCACCACGCCAAGGGCTATGGACAAAGGAAAGAGTGCGGAGTTGAGGAAGAGGAATCAGTGCGGGGGGGGGGGAAGCTCCCGCTCCCGGCTGTGTGCGCCACAAAAGCCTTTCCCCTGCGTGCTGATTGCTTTCACTGGGCTTTTGTCGGTGCACCACGCCAAGGGCTATGGACAAAGGAAAGAGTGTGGAGTTGAGGAAGAGGAATCAGCGTGGGGGAAAGCTCCCGCTCCCGGCTGTGCGCGCCACAAAAGCCTTTCCCCCGCATGCTGATTGCTTTCACTGGGCTTTTGTCAGTGCACCAAGGGGGAAAGGCTTTTGTGGCGCGCACAGGGAGAAATGTTGAGTTATAATCTTTATCCATTTTCAGTAGGTGCATGTCCTATATGAGGAATAGTTGAGGATATTCGCAAAATTTAGCATTTGTACTGCTCAGGTTTCCCAACATTTCACATACTGTATATTATCTTGAAGCCTGATTACTCAGGAGAATAGAAATATATGAGTAGATCTCAAATTCTCAAGTTTTTTTTTTTGTTTGTTTATTTTGGTATTTGAAACAATGGCTTGGTTTCTATGGGAATCTGGCTAGGATCCCTACACAATTTCTACTACACAAAATACTTGTGGAAATCCTCTGACTCACGGAGGTCCACAGATGACTGGAAAAGAATGCCTCCATTCTCCCTCACATGATCCTTCATAGTGTGAGGGAAGGAATGTTGGAAGAGTGGTTGTATGTTTCTCTCTGTGTCACAACTGTGGTTTGCCTCTTACATCCCACACATTCAATTCCCAGCTATTTAAACACCTATAATGGTTTGAAAAAGTATATGTATGTATTATCCAGAATTATTTCTCTGTACATTTCATGATATTCTGTGAGCATTTTGGACCAAAGTGGAGATTTGTTAAGTAAAATGGAACTACTTCATCCTAACTGGATCACAAACAATACTCCTTATGATAAGCAAGCCTAAAAGCATTCCTAAGAAATATGCTACAACTTATCAGGTACAGAAAAATATAAAAAATTAATATTATTAACACTGGACCCCAGCATCACCCTCCCCTTTCCATTTGATGTTTAAATACTGTAGACTGCGGACAACGTTTAGAAATCTAAGCAGCCTCATAGGCCGCCTAGAACAAATCACTTGCTAACCAGATCAAAATATCACATGTGAAACAGTGCGGGAAACTAATGCCTGCTTCCCTTCAAAGGTAGGAAGGAAGCTTGGAGATAAAATCCATGTGAAAACCACAGCATGGGGCAAGCAGATATTTTGCTCCATTCATATGAATTGCTGTCATGTTATATCAACTGGCTGACCAACATTTTAAACTCAAGGAATGCAGTAAAGGCCACAGCTGCTCAACAGAAGGCAAGATTGTGATGAACACACCCACAGAGAAAGAAGAAATGGTGCCGGTGAAATATAAATGGGA
The DNA here is from genome assembly GCA_030867105.1 of Liasis olivaceus. Taxonomy (NCBI): domain Eukaryota; kingdom Metazoa; phylum Chordata; class Lepidosauria; order Squamata; family Pythonidae; genus Liasis; species Liasis olivaceus. The sequence continues at coordinate 194,072,628 of CM061349.1, forward strand.
AAGTCAGGTTGAGTTTGTTCTCCATAATACCTTTACTTACTATTATTATATGTGAAACCTCTTAGAATAATTAAGGATCTTCACATGAAGGTTACATAAAATATTTCAAAGATATCCTACATCTGAAATTCCTCTTCTACCATTTGCATTTCACCAGGCAGGTGTTTAAAATGTAATGTATATTTAAACCATATGAAAGATTTCTTAATGAGAAATGATTTGCTCACTGTCTTACTTTTTCCAAATGCCTTCATAGTCAGGATGTCAAAGACCCATTAATTTCATATTAGGCTTAGCTTTCTTGTTCCATTGTCTGTGATTTGAGCTTGATTCAGACCCATAGACTGAACTCACACAACTGATCAGACCTTTCTTTTGGAACAGCGCCCTATATAATTTATTTTGAGAAACACACAGCAGTAAGAAGAGAGAAGATGTTCAGGGTTCTCCTTAATCCTTTGCTTTTCTTAGTCTGAGAGGTCTTATTTATTGTTTTCTTTAGAAAGCAAAGCCACCACAATCCCATTAGGCGTGTGATATGGCTGTTGACCTCTGTTTTATTCTTCCCTCCATACATTTTCTCTTAAAGTCACCAGATTATAAAAAGTGCCCATCAAGTGATCTGGATAATCAAGTTCCTTATCCTGCTTGGCACAATAGCCAACTGGATGCCAACTAGTTAGAAGGTTCATGTCATAAACATGGTTGTATCTTACTGAGGCTCCCTAACTAAGTGGACTTCAGAGATAAAGTAGGAGTGTGAGATGAGTACCGTCTGTCATAGTAAAGCTGTATTCTGAGGATACCAGAAATGGGGTTGGCTGGTCCCTTAGCGGCCTGGTGTGGCCCTACTGGCCTCTTGGAGTTTTTAGCTTTTTATCTCTATCCTATTTTTGTAAATTTCTAGTTTTTATAACTTTTATAATTTTTAAACCTTTTATAATTTAATTATGTATTTTGATTTTAGTGGTTGTAAGCCGCCCAGAGTCCCCCGTTGTAGGGGAGATGGGCGGGGACAAATCAAATCAATCAATCAATCAATCAATAATAAATAAATAAAGCTGTATTTTAATTTTCCTGAGTTTTTGTATATATTTTTAAAGATTAATAATATTTATTTACACACTTTCCCTGATATAGTTTATGTGCACAACCTCTTTATTCAGTTTTTAATCTATCTTCTCAGTATACCTTTCTAATACAAATCTGCCTAATGTTATCCTTCATATAAATTTGCCTGGTTCAAGGTTTTTAAAACTTCCCCAATGTAAATTAACACTTTCTCTGTGTGTGTGTCATTTACTGAAGGCATGTGGATCTTAGGTAATCCACCATGATGTGGTTCTTCACCTTATGAAAAGCATGTGGTGCCCCTCTGATCTGGCAAAAGCATCTCCACAAAGAGTTGGGGGGGGGGGAAGGAGGCTAATCTCCCTTGATCAAATAACCACCTTGTGAACTATGGTTTCTGCATGGGTGTACAACAGCTCCTATTGCCAGCAAAGCAA